>OY720344.1:120484725-121084725 GCA_963082975.1 Labia minor | reverse complement strand
AATTTTCATTTTACCGTTTGATTTTTTTTTTTTTTTTGAAAACTTACCACTTATATCATAATCTGCCCATTTTGGCCCAGATTCTTTATTATTTGAAATTATTGGAATTGAATGATTTTTTAAAATACGATTAAATTGTCGTTCAGCTTTACACCACATATCTTTTGAACCTAAAAATATTTATCATATTTTACATCTATAATTCTATCTTTAGATAAATTAATTATTGTAATACATACTAATTTTTTCTTTATATGTTGGAGGGATAAAAACTTTAATCATAAGTTTTTTAAAAAATTCTATACGTTCCTCTTTAGATGGATTGATTATTTCATATATGTGGCTTTGGTATAAATTAAAAATTTCTTTCAACTGAATATATGGAATGGAATTAATTTAAGTTTTATTTCTTAATCTTTTCCTTAACTCACCTCGTTAGGCATTGTTCGATAAGATTGATGTACAGTAACAATTAAAAGAATTGGAGTATTAGTTTCCAAATTGGATAAAGTTTGTAAGAACACCTGTTGAGCAGATAATTCAACATTGGACCACCACCCACACAGATCAGGCAGATATAATATTCCA
Organism: Labia minor; assembly: GCA_963082975.1. Taxonomy (NCBI): domain Eukaryota; kingdom Metazoa; phylum Arthropoda; class Insecta; order Dermaptera; family Spongiphoridae; genus Labia; species Labia minor. The sequence goes on along the minus strand of OY720344.1, from coordinate 121,084,137 downwards.
GGAAGTATTTGAATTAAATTCTTCATGGTCTGTTAATCAATTTAAAATTAAGATGTTTACATTTTATAATATTATTAATATTATTAACCATAATTGCAATACATATCAATTGAGAGCATTTTATTTGTTTAAAATGTTTTTAATTTTATTATATTAAAAAAATAGTAATTTTTTTCTTTTTAATTAGATTCATATTAATAAAATTCTTGTCATTCTTTAATATTGGCCTTTTTACCGACCGACGATAGTAAGGGAGATATTGTTTTCACACCAAATTTCACATGTGGAGATTTTTACATATCTCCACGAATCATGCATTTTCTTAACAGAAAAAAGTATTTTTAGCATGATGTCTGTCCGTATAGATGTGTATAGCCTGAAAGGCTGAACGGATTTTGATGAAATTTGGTATATTTACTTAATGCATCAGTGGGATGATTTGACCAACTTTTGGTGCAAATCCGGAAACCGGAAGTGGTAGTATTAGCGATCGACGATAGGAAGGGAAGGGTTATTTTCATACCAAATTTCACATGAGGAGATTTTTTACATATCATCACGAATCATTCACTTTGCATTGGTTTTATACTCGAGAAAAATCATCTTTATTAGTTTTTTCTTAATTTAAATTATATGACGTCATCCAGCCATTCATGACGTCACAGCCTGGTCTTACATATATATTATAAATAAAATAAAATTAAAAATGTTTATATTTATTATTTATGTATTCCTATCTGTTTTTTATTACATTAATAGATATATTAAAATTATTTGAAATTGTTTCTGTAGCTGGAAATTAATTTATTTCAAACCGTCGGTCGGTTCGGACCTGGCCACAGGTCAACTTTTTTTATTTTTCATTTTACATTTTATAAATGGATAATTTCTTTATGAAATTAGCTGGAGTGTCTCCACTCGACTATCTCGCAAATTTGAATTGGATTAAGTAACATATATTATATTTAAATTAAATTTAATTAATTATAAATTAAAATTAATAAATAATATTTATTAAACTAGCGCATGTTTGGCTGTTTGTTGATGGCACCACGTCACGTGTTGGCGCGTGATTTGCAGTGTTAAAAAATTAATTCTGGTACTTTAAAGTAATTCAATCAAGCTGAAATTCTATATATAAGTCTTATACAATTTTTAATCATGTGAAAAACTATCAATCATATATCATTATTTTTACGAACACTTTAGAGGAAAAAAAATCAAAACGTTGTAGGTAATTTCTCAAAAGTTGTTAGAAATGTAGCTCAACCGGAAGTGGGTTACCTACAACGTTTTGATTTTTTTTTCCTCTAAAGTGCCCGTAAAAATAAATATATGTTTGATAGTTTTTCTCATGATTAAAAATTGTATAAAACTGCTATATGTATATAGAATTTCAGCTTGATTGAATCGCTGAAAGAATCAGAATTAATTTTTTAACACTGCAAATCTCACGCGCCAACAAGTGACGTGGTGCCATCAACAAAGAGTCAAACATGCGCTGGTTTAATAAATATTATTTATTAATTTTAATTTATAATTAATTATAATATATGTTATTTAATCCCATTCAAATTGCGAGATAGTCGAGTGGAGACACTCCAGCTTATTTACTAAAGAAATAATTAATATTTTAATTTTTCTTTTTAATATTAAAAAAATATTGTTAATATTTATAATTTTGTATATTTAGAAATTGAAATTTAATAATAAGGGTTGATAAAATTTTGATTGAGTTTATCAGAAATAAAATCATGTAGTCTCTTTCAATTCTGTGCCAGGAATATTTTGAGTTCCAATATTTGGAATTTCTTTTTAAACCTAAAATGAATACCTTTTTGATACAATCCTCCGGCGATGCATGTTTGATACTATGCAAATTTATAATATCGATTGTTGAGCATGGTAAATGTTCAAGGTGATGAAGTAAAGCTGGGGCCAAATGTCTGGTATGTCCTTGCATTTCGTTGCCACAGATAACCAACCGTGGCCACGCTAAATAATGACCAGGAGTACCTACACTTGAATTCCAATTACTTCCTAGTACATTCATTTTCCTAAGAAAAACTCACAAATTAATTTTCATTTTTGATAATGCAAATATTGAAATCTTTATATTTACTTCTGTTTTGCATGAAGTCCTTTAAATGAAGCCTCTTTTTGCAAACGTTCCATTATCGATTCAGTTAAAGGGCCTAATAAAGGTTTCAATTCCAGAGGTAGTGGTCTCATCATTGAAAAAGATACTCTTTTGGCTCCTGGAACCACATGCATAAATGCTTCATTAAAATCATTTTCATTCGCCTAAAAGAAAAAATCTCCTTTTCAATTATTTGATAGATTGAATGTTTTTAATAATCTCACACTAAAGGTCAACAACTATTATACCTCTAAATTTAATGTTTCATTCATATTTGGTATTCGGTTGTGATTTTTAAATAAATCTGGATAATTTCTCTTCAAAGCACTTGAAATTGCAAAAGTGCAAAGTGATTTCAAATCAGCACCAGAAAAACAATTCGTTTCATTGGCAATTGTTTTGAGTAGAGTAGGATTTGGTTTATTGTCCCAATTATTGGTATATATTTTTAAAATTTCTAGTCTTTCCTATATTCCATAAAGAGAGTTCATACATTAATTAAACTTATATAATAATAAATTTTAATCATTGCCTATTATTTCATGATTTTAATAAAGGTTTTCAATTTATGTGTAATTTATTTACTATTTATATAATTACGATCTCATTATCAACTTGGGTAAATAAATATATTTTCAGTTTCTTTTTTTAAATCTGAAGGCGCCATTGGGTGGGTGGGTAGCGAACCTGCCTCACATTCCCATGGTCCCGTGTCTGGCAACGGAATATCCCTAGCTGGGGTCTATGGGACGGAGTCAACCCAGCCTCCGGGAATAACCTTGGGGAAAAGCTACTTGATAGCGCCTCCGATCAAGAAAATCAAGGTAAAGGTTGAGAGGACCCGTTCTACTGATCATAGGACACCTCATTGATATAACCGACTTGATAGGCGTTGTCCGAGGTTTTTTTTATATCGATTTGTGATATATTCTAAATATATATATTATATACCGCCATTAGTTAGTCTACTTGCTATAATCCCCTTCTGTCTACTCGCTACTGATACAAGATACATCGCAAACATAACATAAAAGGGTATGAACTAAGATCATCCAGAGTATAATTAAAAGGGCACTATTATATGATTAGGTTCCATAATTTAAATAAATTAAATTTAAAAAATATAATATTACTTAATAATGGTCAGTCAAAACAGCAAGAGACAGTTTTTTGCATTCAGTATACCAATTTGTAAATTTTGATAATTTTTACCTGAACTGATGGTAAAGGAAAAAAAAGTTCAAGATCAAAACGACCAGGTCGCCGGAGAGCTGGATCTATATTATCAATTCGATTCGTTGCCCCAATAACAACCACTTCGGAATCTTTTTCAAGTCCGTCCATCATTTGTAAAAGAGTGTTAACCACTGTAGTATGTACTTGATCATTTCTCTCTGTTCGGATTGGAGCTAACCCATCCAATTCATCGAAAAAAATAATACTTGGACGACATAAACTTGCCTTTATAAAATATAATAATTTATAATTAATACTTGTCTATATAAAATTTATTTTTTTTTTTTTTTATTTTATATTCATACGTAATTTATATTTTTAAATAAATAAACTAATAAAAATAAACAAACCATAGCTAATCTTGAATTTTTATGTTCTTTACCTTTTTAAATACGTCTGCCAATCTTTTTTCAGATTCACCCACCCATTTACATAAAATATCAGCTAGATTTTGATTAATGAAATTTATTTTTCTTGATTTACATTCAGAGGCAATTGCACGTGCAAGTAATGTCTTTCCGGTTCCTATTTAAGTTAATTATAATTATTTTTTTCGAAAATATTGAACTTATAAATTCCATCTCATTATTTACTATATATATTTACGAGGGTTGCTATTTCTATTTGTAGCCTAACTTTTGAATGCTAATAAACTAATAAAATGAAGAATTTTATGAAAAGAAATAAAATTAATTTTGATCGTAATTAAATAATTGTTTTATTTTATTAGATCACAAATAGAAATAGCAACCCTTGTAACATCAAAAAATTAAGTTACTATTTTTATCAAAAAATGTAATTTTATTAATATATCAATATTTATTTTTGTCCTCGTCAAGTTCCTTTTCAATTATTTAAACACAGGGAAAGAAGGAAGTTTATTTTTTTATCATTTTTTTAAAAATAATTGTTTAAATTTTACCTGGAGATCCATAAAATAATAAACCTTTATGCGTGTGTATTTGATGTCTTTGGTAAAATTCAGGACATTCTAGAGGAGTTAAAATCATTTCTCTAATTTTTTGAATGTTTCCTTCTAAACCACCAATGGTTGCAAAGCCACCAAAATCAACTTCCATTCTGCTACAAAAATTTTGTAAATTTTATTCAAAAAAAATTTTTAAATAATAAATTCTTAGATACCACCAGGCATATTAGATCATTCAACAAATTTTGAAATATTAAGCAATGAATATTAATATTTTTACGATCATCTGCTTTACTTCTTTCTTTAATTTGTTTTTTATCATTAATTCATTTCATTTATTCTAAAAAGCTTTCATAAATTGTTTTTAAATTCAATCCAAACTTGATGAATCATTTTTTTATTATTAATATTGTAAAGCATATTACAGTTTAAGAAAATTGTTCCTTTACATCACTTCTCTTTCCCCCAACTATCGAATGTTAATATAACTCAAAATCTTAAAAAATTTGATCTATTTTTGGATGTGAAAGTGGATGTCGATCAATAACACAAAAACGAACGATCGGAAATGATCTTCTAAATTTGGAATTTTAAAAACAACTGATTGATTTACATGAAAAATCATCTGAAATTAAAATTCTAAAAATTATTATTATTAAATTATTTGCAATAGAATTAAGATAACTATATCAGCTCATCAGCAAACTGGTAAAATCGTTAATAGGAATTATGAAAGGGTATATCGATACTGAAGAAAATCTAACTCCAGATAATATAGAAGTTATTTTTCGTAAATGTTTGACCAGTTTCGATGATAACATTTTTGTCTTTGAAGTTATTTATTGATCAAGCCTAATATGGAGATCTGACAATTCTGATAATCATCGCTCATTTTAGCTTATCCTAACTTCCTATGAAATAAGTAAATAAGATTTTTTTGTATGCAAATAATTGTTAAATCACGGTGGAGGAACAACTCTAAAGCATATGATTCATTATCCATAAAATGTCAAGCCTTCATCACAAATTTTCTTATTTACCAAGAAACTTTTGGTCAAAAATCTATATTGGACACAATTGAAACCAATCAATGACTTCAATTTTAAAAACATTTCATTTTTTGTAATATTTTATATTTTATTTATTTAATTAATTAAAAAGATATAAAATACAATGAATATTTGAAAGGAAATTTTACATTTTTCTATTATAGTGCTATTTTAAAAAATAAAATAAAAAATAATATTAAAATTATTTTATTCACATATAATTCTGGAATGTTACATGATTTTAATATTTTTATAAAAATATGTAAGTTATAATTTGACCAATTTTTAATTCTAAAAGTCCTTTCAATTTTTATATATAGTACAACATCTACGATATATTAAAAAAAATATTAAAACTGTAACAAAAGTCTTATAAGTGTGTTTTCAACTTTAGAGTTTTCGTTTTTAATGTATCTTAGTTTCTTATAATCATATAAAACGTTCTTAAATTTATTATCACAAATATTTATTAATAAGATAATAGTTAAATTTAATATACACCTTGCAATGCATTAAATAAGAAATAATTTTTACTAATAGTTTACTATTGGTTTGAAATAATCAAAAAAATATAATATAATCAAAATATATATATATATATATATATAAAATTGTGGATTGTACTTTTATAAAAGTACCAAAGTATAAATGTCAATATTTGCTGAAGAATGATTTAATCACAATTTAATAAAATATTATTTAAATATCACATTTTTAATGGTACTAATACTTGGATAAAATTTTTTTTTTTATAATTTAAATATTTTTTTTTAAAGTTAAAAAGATTTTAAATTATTGAACCACAACCCATTAAAAAAAATGATTAAAAAAACACCACATAGTGGTTAACACTGTAAAATTAATTTTCTTGTAGTTGATATATTTTCTACATTCATTCAGTCTTTGTATTAGTCTAAGTTATACTAGACAATAATGATATATAAGGTCTAATAAATAAACCAGCACTTGATTGGAGGTGGTTACTATAATTTTGTATGATTCACTTTTTAAATTATTTCAAATAAAAAAGATTTGCCAAGTTTTTTTAACTCTCTTTCGGTCGATTTTCTTCTTTCTTTGGCACCATATATATACGATCGAGAAGAGCCCGAAAAATACTTCCTGGAATTCTTTGATGACTATCTCTTAAATTCTCTATAGCAGTTGCTACCTAAACATGTTATAAAGTTGATTATTCTTGTTTAATTTAAATTAGTAAAAATAAATAATAAATATTCAGTTTTACGCTACCTTTAAAGAAAGTTGTTCTGGAGTAATATTTGGATCATATGGAATTGATGGTCCGATATGTGTTATAAATTTGACTGGAATACCACCATAAATCGGCGCAAGAGGAAAACGTGTTAATGAATAAAGTTTCATCCAAAATCGTCTTCCGATGCTAACGCATCGAAAACCTTCTCTTAGATTTTGAGTAAACATTGGAATTACAGCCTAAATTATAAATTTTCGCAATGTTAAGGAGAAAAATATAATTCTTAAATATTTAAAATTATATTTAAAATACCAACCACTTTTGATTCAAGTGCAACTCTAGCAAATCCTAATCGCCCTTTCCATAAAAGACGATAATAAGCATTTCCGAATTGTGCTTCATATACTCCTCCAGGTGAGATAGCTAGTAAATTTCCTTGTCTAAGAATAGAATTACATGTTTGAACAGTACCGGGAAAAACTTGCAAAGCTTCTGATATTATCGACCAACCTTTAGGAAAAATTTCAATAGTAATTTTAAAACGTGATTCAAAAATAATGATTTTGATAATTCATAAATGTTTTCATAATTTAAAAAAGAAAAAATGCAAGTAATATTATTTTGATTAAAAGAAAAAATCTTCAATTAATTAAAGAATTACAAATTTTAACTTATATATTTCCTAAAATTATTATTCAATTTCTATTAATTGAAAAAAAACAACACATTTTCTTAATATTATATTAAGAAAATTTGTTGTTTTTTGGATTCTCCATAACATGAAACGTAAAGATATGTACAAATTTTAAATTCTAAACAATGTGCAAACAAAATCTTTATATATATATATATTATTTATTCAATCTTACCTGGAATGTTAAATAAAAATCTATCTGCAACAGTATTTATCATTCGATTTTTAAATAGAAATACTTTCGAAATAAAATAATATAAATCTATAGGAATAGCACCATGATAATAAACAATTAAAGCTGCTGAATCATCTGGTATATTTTCTAAACCTCTGACTTCATATCCTGTAAAATTAAGTTTAAAAGGTTAATTATAATTAGTTAATTAGATGTTTGAAAATATTATAATACTTTGACACTTTATATGGATATCTATACCAAAATAAAAATTACATTTTACCTCATATCCATCAATAAAAGAAATGTTCTATATGAATAGATATTTTTTTTTATTTAATTTAAATAAAAAACATATAGTTTAGATTTTTAAAAATGTATCCAATAATTTTAAATGATATTTCTTACCATGCCAAATATATCCGTGAGCATCCCAAAATACAGCTACTATAGTTCTTGCCACTGACCAAAAAGCAGCTGTTTCTAATGAATGTAAAAGACGATTCCTAAAAATTTTTTGACATAAAATATATTAAATCTTTTAATTTATATATATTGTTCATAATAATTAATACCAATGCCATTTATAAATGTAAAGAATAATGGCTGTTATATAGAACCAGGCTACTATTACCAAAGGAAGAAGGAATGTTATAATCAAAGGCATTAAAAGCCATGATAGCCAGAGTGTAAAATCAATATCAATATATTCAACTGAAAAAAAGAAAAAAGAAATTGTATGAATAAATATTTTTATTCTATTTTTAATCATTAATAATATTTTACTAGATACTTTTATATATATTGTTTCTATATTTGTAGATATTAGTAAAAATGTTTATTAAAAAAATTATTCATGATAAGAATTTAACATATTTATACTATTTTTTTTATCCATTTCATTAAATAACCACTACTTTTTTCAATTAACAAAATTTTGAAAAATTTTAAAAGCATTGACATGATAGTTATATAAATATTTAATTATAAAAAAAAACACAAAATAATTACTTTATTATATATATATTAGCGAGTTTGTCTACTTTATTATACATATATCGTATATATATATATATATATACAATTTTATATAATCTTTCATTTATTTAAAAGATGCATTTTTATCAATAATTTTTATAAAAATAGTAAATTGATCATCGCACTTATTTTTACTTAACATTGAAACTAATGATTTCTTATCTTAAAAAAATTAAATCTTAATATGAAATAAAGGCAAGGTCATTAATATAGATGGTTTTTATGTAAACATTACCGAATGGCTTACTATTTTTTTTTTTAATATATGCAAGGTTCATAGTCTTAAAAACATACGACTAAATAAATATGTTTTGAATTAAAATAAAATATTTATATAATTTTTTGGTTATTTTATTTTTCTTAAAATAATAAATCTTTAGAACAAATTTGAAATTTTTATGTTTGATCATTTATTGTCATTATCATTATTATTAGTAAGTAAATTAATTAAAGAGAAAATAATATATTGTCAAAACTAAATATAAAATGAATATTGATATTTATATATGTGAACTTTAGTATATTTAATCATTAAAAGTATATAAATAATTGAAAGGGGGAAAATAATTCTTATTTTACAATTTTAGTTATAAAAAAATTATTTTTGCTAATGTTGTAATTTTACCATAAAAACTAAACTATATGTAAAGACATTTAAAAAAATAAAAATATATATTACTACATATAATTTAATGTGAGTTACCTATATAGTTTTTTAGTATGTCAATGAGATCTTGAACATAAGTTATCATTTTTTTTTTTTTTTTTTTATAAAATAAAAATTAAGTATTTAGGAATCAGTTTTATAAAGACATTTTCTAAATGAATTAAATTCAATGGTGGTTTTAAAAAACACTGATCATGTCTGCTGCGCGATGAATAATGAACATCCAAATCCCTTCCGATGCCGATATATGAAAGTGTCAATGTCAGATGAAACGTGAAGCAGAGGGCGTTTTTTTTTTCAAATACACAATTCCCTCCAAATTTATATACGTTTTATTTGTTTAGTTCATCACCACTAAAAAATATGTATCTAAGATTTTTACTTAATACATTAATTAATCTATTCAATTTGTGTGCAATTTCATTTCATTCAAATACATTTTAAATGAAGAAAAAGGATTGAAAAATACAGTTATATGAACAAACCCTTTGTCTCTATGTTTGACAATTGCTGTTTATTAATCGTAGTAAAATATTAATATTACTTTTGGTAATCGTATACGTACAATATTAATCTGCTGAAGAAAGGCATGCAATTTTTTTCCTCTTTATTAAATTTAAAGTTTTTCTGACAAAACTAGCAACGCCTCTAGCGAGTAAAGTCTTTCAACATCTTTGTTGACCTAATATTGTTATATTATTTATTCGTCCTAGATTGATTTGATTTTTAATACCTTAGTTAAGTGATTTTATCAGTATCATTTTTTTAAAATTTTACTTTCTCTTTACTAGTTCATGAATAGAATACTGAATTAGATCGTATAAATTTTTTCAACATTGCAATAGGTAAAAAAATTCTCCATTTTTAATTCCCGGCGTTAACTTAAAATATTTTATCAATCATTTTCTTTTATCCTTATTTAAATTTTTGAAAATTAATAAAAGTTTATGTTTAAAATAATTGAACTTATAGTTTCAATTAATATTGCAATCAGATTTAGTTATTTTTATTTTTATAATGTTTCCAAATTTCTTTTTTATTTCTTTTACTTTGTTTCCCTCAGCTGGCAAAGACTTTTTTTAAGGAATTTTGTTTTTTGTTAAATTTTAATATGGCACATTAAAAGCTATATTTACATAGTATAGATTAACAACTTTAAAACTATATATTATTTTTAATCAATAAACGAGTTATATTGTTTAAATTGAAAGGAAAATTAAAACAAATGTCAATTTCATTGTCTTTCTTCACTCATCTGTCATTTTATAATTTTTCACTAAATATTATAAAATGTTAATTTAACAAAAAAAAAATCATCATCTGTTACGTTTTGAATAACTTATCATAAATAATTGTTTTTTAAAAATTAACATGAAAGGTAATAATTATCATCATTAATTTACATTTAAAAAAAGTTCACTGTTATTTTTTAATCTTTTATTTTTATTTTATACATATTAGTATTGTCCTCATATATTATAGCAATTGATTTGAATAAAATAGAAATATTTATTTTAATTTTTAATAATCTAATATCATTAAAATTCATTTATCCTAAAAGTTATTGTTGAAATTAATTTAATGAAATAATTAGATCATATTTTAGTAGAAACAATGTTTTAATGTTTCCGTAATTATTAAATTTATATCAATTAGAAGAATTGTTTTTAAAAAACATATTATGTAGATATATTTTCCAAAGTCAGATTGAATCATTGTAATGATCGGATTTTTATTTTTATTGATAACAGTTATTAATTACTTTTTTCTATTTTTTTTTTAAGAAAAGACATTTTAATGTTTTTCCTATATATGGTACCTACAAAGGTTGATTCTTCCCCATAAAAATCCCCTAATTTTTGAATTTTATAAAAATCTTGTGGATTATTTTTAAGATCAGAAAGATATATATATATATATATATATATATATATATATATACAATTTTTGTTATTAAAATAATATATTATAATTATATATATATAGAGTGTAGTGTAGTGAACCTTATATAATTATTTGTATTAATAGCTTCAAGTCTATAATTATATTTTAAATTTTGAATTATTTTAACTACCTTCTTCTCATTGCTTATCTTATTATAATCATGTCTTTTTAAGGTGTTAATTATTTCTTTTTTTTTATAACTTATGTACTTGATAAATGAATATATAATATTTCGTATTTTTCTATAATCCATATTAATAATTCACTTTCAGGCCAAATCAAGATACAAGTGAAAAATTAAAAGTATGTTTTTATATTCCATTCATAAATTAAAACGCATTATCTACAAAGCTCTGAATTCCACTTTTAAAATTTAAAAATGGTTAAAACAAGGAGCAGGGATTCACTTTTATATCCAACCATGCCAGTGAAAGATTCACTAATTGATGAAGACACTTTAGGGGTATCCATTTTATCTTTTCAAGAATGAATAAGATTTTTTTATTTATTATAATAACCAATTAATTACCTTTGTTTAAATTTGTTTGCTCTTTATTAGAAATTCATATATATTCAAACATATTTAATAATTTTGGAGACATTTCTTTTGTTTTTGATTTGAAACTACATACGTGCATGTTTTAAAATTGTCAATGGAAAATGCTTTATAGAAAATAAGTCTTTTAAATTCTTTTAGTGTTTATCTTTACATAGAATATCAAACAAATTTAGTTGTATAACTCTTTTTACTCTTGTATTAAAATTACATTGTTTTTACCTTACTTTTATTATTTTAATAACCTTACTCTTTATTTTAATGTCTTTTTGGTTAATATTATTTCAATTCTTATATAAAATAATATTTTCAGGGTACTATAAGTAATGATTCAATAAAAGATCATTCATACAATCCTGGTGGACGTAGTTGGGACAGAGAATTGCGTAATCGTTATGTTTTTGGTAGAAGTAGAAGAACAGAAGAAAGAGGTATTTATGCCATTAAAATTATTTAACAATATCTTAGAATCTTATAAATTTAAATATTTATAATAATTTTATTTTATGCAATTATAGTTTTGAGTTCGAGACTAAGAAGCCGACGAATGCCTCGTAGGCCAATTCTTGATGGTGTCGATAGTGATCCTCAACCTCGATTAACACGATCAAGAAGATCTGTACGACAAAATCTAAGAGAAAACGAAGAAGACGAGGACGAAGACGAAGAACAAGGCGCTGACGAAGAAGACGATCCAGAAGAAGTTGAAGGAATTTTTTCTCCAATTTCACCCCGAAGACGTCGTTCACTTTTTTGGAAGCATCGTCATTCTACTCCACTAGCCAAATCTAAAGACACGGAAAGACTTGGAGATAAAGATTCACCGGTTGAAGGCGATGTTGAAGGTGATGGTGAAGGTAAACATGAAAAACCTAGAAAACAAAAATTAAAACTTTATTTTCAAACATATCAGGATTATAAGAACAAAATCTCTATAAACTTTTGGATTTGGTGGTCAATTAAAAATCATATGAACGAGTGATTTTATAATTTGAAATAGAATTTACAAGATTAAAAGATTAAGTTAAATTTATGGTAGATGTGGAAAACATTTTTTTTCTTATAATTATTTTTTCTTACTAGGAGTTCGACGAAGTAAACGTCAGCGAAAATTACTTTATGATAACTTTAATACAAGTTGGATTCTTGGCACTCAAACACTTCGAGGATATCCAATGCTTTTACCTATAAAAACGGAAACCTCTCAAGAAAAACCTGACGTTGATAACGTCCCTCAAAAAAGAAATATTTCGGTAATGATCATTTATTTTTGTAAATATTTTTCATATAGTTTTTTTTATAATTATTTTAATTAAATTTTCATTTAAAAATACGATTGACATTAAAAAAAATATTCAAAATATTTTTCACAGACTGCAGTCGAACCTGTTGATAAAGAAATGCCTCCAATTGATGCCGGAGATGATATCTCCTCTAAAAATAGTGTTAGCGAGGATCAGAAACCACCTGCAAAAAAAGAAAGACAAACCAAGACGCCGATAGAAGATGTAAGCATTTGAATTGAAAATGTTATAAATAAACCAAAAATGAATTAATTATGAATTAATGTATTTAAATTTGATAATATTTTTAATTTTAATATTTCATTTTTCTTTATAGGGTTTTGTTGATATGTATAGCCGTGTTAAAAGACCCCGTCCATTCCGAACACGTAATGGTAATGATCGACAAGCTCTATCGTCTGATGAAAATTCAAGTGATACTTCTTCACATAGAGTTAAATATAGTCTTCGAAAAAAAAAACCAATTGTAGATCGTTTTCAAGCATCTCATTGTAAGTTAATTTATTGATAGAAAATTAAACTTGATAGTTAAGGATAGTTATTTATTATACATATATATATATATATATATATATATATTTAGTCGTATTTGGTTAAATTTTTTTTAACATAATGAAAATTCAATATTTATTATTTAAGCCAGGCCCCTTAGGACATAGGATAGTTACTAACCTGTCAATAAATAAGTAAAAAACAAAATGCTTTTTTGTAATATATTTATTATTCATTTCGACTTAAAAATTAAAAATTTAAAAAGTGGCACTTTTTCTAAAATACATAATTTAATTCCTCACAATTCAAAATGGATTAATTTAAATTGAAAATATGTAAGCTTACTTTATATTAAATATCCAAAGGATACATCAGAGAGAATGTGCTTTAATAATAAACGGGTATAATTTGATATATAAGTTATATATATATAGTAAATATATATTTATTGTTTGTTTGTTTTTTTTATTTAATAATATACCTTTTAGTTTATTTAATAAAATTTATATTAAATATAATCAATAGTTTCAATTAAAAAATTTTTTTATGACAGGATTATCATTTTTCGAATATAAATCATTTAAATAAACACTTAGTAGTTTCTTAGCAGCTTCATATATATATATATAGAGAGAGAGAGGCTGTTGTGTAGAGGGTCAGTTCGGTGTCTAGGGGTAATTTCTCTTCATGAGCAATAGGAAGACTTCTTCTTGGACTTTTAAATAAAAGCTTGTATATTTCATAAAAACGATTTATTTATAAGAAATAATTATATATAAACTTCTTCACTGTTTAGACACTAGATCGTTCATATGAGGCCGTTCAAAGTAACTTTGATTGGCGATCGGGCAAATATCTGTTTGTTGTTGTCAAAAGCGATCTCCCACACCGTTAATAACTCCACGCGAGCAGTGGTGACGCGTCTTAACCATTGAGAATCCAGTTTTAGCTATTTTTTCTATTCGTATAAAAACGCAATCCTGATTCTTATTCATTTCGCTATTTATCACCCATCCATCCCCATGAATGACGCAATCAGTAAGCCAAGTATTTTTTTAAAGTTGATATATTAAAAAAATCCTACATTCTCGTCCACTTTCAAATAAAATTTTGTCCTCAAAATTACATTTTAAAATATATACAAGTATAATAACAAAGTAATTTAGTTAAGCTAAATTAAACAAACATTTTAAACATTTTAAATCAATACAAAAAAATCTTACAAATTAACATTAGAAAAATAATTTTAAATCTTTAGTTTATCAAAATAATTATTATTGAACTTATAAAAAATTATTTGAATTAATTGATCAATTATTATTTATATTTTTATTTCAATAGCTTCATCAATAAATCGTGTTCATTACTCTATGCGGCGGCGGTGCAGAGGAAGAAATGGTGGGCCTGTTGTTGGTAGAAGAGACAGTGATTCTACTGATTCTGATTCTTCCTTTGAACAAAGACCCACTCGAAGTGCCCATCAGAGAACTAATAACGAATTACCTCATGAAAAAGTAATTAATTAATTTTTTTTCCTTTAAATAAAATTATCTATTTTAGTTCTAATTAACAATAATACTAATAATTAAATTGGGTTATATTTTCTACAATGCATTAATTTAAATTCATCATTATTTTATTTATCTGGTTTTCATTTATTTTAGACTAAAATTCATCATGGTCCAAGTGCATCAACGCGGAAAAATGACGCAAATACCATAGAACCTACAGTGATCGATCACAATGTTAGTTTTGAACATGTCGGTGGCCTAGATCAACATATCCGATCTCTTAAAGAAGTTGTAGTCTTTCCAATGCTCTACCCAGAAGTATTCGATCGATTTCATATCAAACCTCCTAAAGGAGTGCTTTTCCATGGGCCGCCAGGTATATTATATATTTGATCGTATTATCTTTAAATTAAATTATCTATAAAAAATAATTATTTAAAACGATTTTTTTTTATTAAATAATTTACGAATATTTTTTTTTAATTTTTACCTTTATTGTTTTTTTTTTAGGAACAGGAAAAACTCTTTTAGCTCGGGCATTAGCTAATGAATGTAGTATAGGTGATCGTCGTGTAAGTTTTTTCACACGCAAAGGAGCAGATTGTCTTAGTAAATGGGTAGGAGAATCAGAAAGACAATTACGTCTTCTTTTTGAACAGGTAATTGGAAATCACTTTTTTTATACATCATTTATAGATTCGCAATAAGTACCGAATCTTTGAATGTGTAAACTTTCTAAATGAATGAATAACAAATATTTATTATTTTAAACAGTTTTTTTATTAAATAATTTAATTTAGGATCTGGATGAATAAATTATTTTCATCCAATATTTTGTATCATTATTCATGCGAATCAATAATTATTGTTTACTACAAAGTGATATTGCCTAATAACTACTTGGTTGGGATAACCATTACTAACAATAAGATATAAAATTCTCTGATATTCATAACAATTATTAATATTCTAATTTTTAAAATTGGTATATATTTTAATGTAATCAATCGTATAATATATCAACAATATTTAAATATTGTTTATATTGGTATATACTTGTTAAAATGTTTTTTATTTACTATTTTTTTAAATATATTTAAATATAAAAATATTCAATTAATAAAGTTATTTATGTTTTTATTATTTTTTTATTTTGTTTAAAAAATTAATTTCTGCGGTAATTGATTAGATATTAATAAAATTATAGCCTATGAACAAATAGAAATATGCAAGAATATTGTGATTTAATTTCATCGAAATCGATTCAGCCAATTTTGTTTGAGTCTATAACATGAGAATTTCCGGTCAGACAGACATGAAAAATTCTAAAGTCACTTTTGGATTCTAGAGATCATGAAACGCTAAGATATGCAAAAAATTTTAAATTCTGAGCAATGTGCAGACAAAAACCTTTTTATATATATATATAGATTGTTTATATTGGCATATACTTTAATTATTTTTAAAATAACGATTTTCGTTTAAAATGTTTTATATTTACTATTTTTTTTTAATATATTTAAATATAAAAATATTCAATTAATTAAGTAATTTATGTTTTTATTATTTTTTTATTTTGTCTAGGCCTATGAAAAACGACCATCGATCATTTTCTTTGATGAATTAGATGGATTGGCTCCCGTTAGAACTTCCCGCCAAGATCAAATACATGCATCTATTGTATCTACACTTTTAGCGCTTATTGACGGATTAGATGATCGTGGAGAAGTGATTGTAATTGGGGCTACAAATCGAGTTGATGCTATTGATCCTGCCCTTCGAAGGCCAGGGCGTTTTGACCGAGAACTTTATTTTCCTCTTCCAGGACGAAAAGTATGTTTCTTTGAATAGTAATACTTAATAACTACTGGCTACTTAATAATTAATTTATATTATCCATTTTAGGAAAGAGAAGAAATTCTTCGAATTCATGTAGCTCAATGGTCAAATCCTCCACCAGATGATCTACTTGCACAACTTGCAGAACAAGCTGCTGGATATTGTGGTTCAGATTTGAGAGCTCTTTGCAGTGAAGCTGTCCTTCATGGTCTTAGAAGACGGTATCCACAAATTTATAAAAGTAGTCAGAAACTTCTCCTTGATGCTGAAACCGTTCAGGTTGAACCACAAGATTTCGCTAGAGCTCAAGCTAGTTTAATACCTTCATCACATCGGTCACAACCTTCTCCCTCCCGCGCACTATCACCTTTAGTAGCTCCTTTGCTCAAAGATCAATTGGAAGCTACAATGAACAGACTGAAAGAAATTTTTCCTGCCTCTATTCCAGGCCAAATCGATTGGTAACTATAATTTTTTTTATCTCGATTATTTTTTTAAATAAATCAAGGAATTTACTAAATTATTTGAATCTGAATAATATTTTTAGTTCAGTGCTTGAAGGGAATCGATGTCAGCCTCGTCCTCATTTATTAATATGTGGTGATCATCATGACATGGGTCAAACGACTTATCTAGCTCCTGCATTATTACAGCGGCTTGAACACATTCCTGTACATCAACTTGATCTTGGGACTTTGTATCAACATTCGGGAGTTGGTCCTGAGGAAGCATGTTTACAGGTAGGTTATATTTTAAATTGATTAAATTTAAATTTGGAAATATTTGTATTATTGTAGAATCTAATTATTCTAATATGTTTATAAATAATTCTATTATAAATCTAATTTTCATCTTCTAAATCATCTTCACGTGTTTACAAATTCAGGTATTTCAAGAAGCTAGAAGGACAACTCCTTCAATTATTTTCATACCAGGAATAGATGAATGGTGGAAGAATGTACCTCCAACAGTGGCTGTTGTCTTCCATACCCAAACTGCTCGACTCGATCCTACACGTCCTGTTCTTATTTTGGCTACCTCAGATTATACTTATTCTTCCCTTCCGCAACAGGTATGCTAGTTAAAAATATAGTATACTAGCCTCCAAAATTATTATCACTTAAATTAATTAATTTCTTTTTTTTTAAACTGTTTGTTTTTTTTTAATCTTTTTTATTCGATATTTTTAGATTCTTGATATGTTTTGTGAATACCGAGAAGAAGTACTTATAATGAAAAATCCGAATAATGATGAACGAATGCAATTTTTTCGACCTCTATTTTTAGAAGATGCTTTTCGTACTCCTGAAGAATATGCAGCCGTCCAATCATCTTCTAAAGAACCAGAATCATTTCCGTCTCTCCCCTTGGCCCCACCACCTCCGACTCCCACCCTAACTGCTGAAGAACTCAGGAAACTTTACGAGAGTGAAGAAGTAACATTGCGTGAACTTCGTATATTTTTAAGAGATATTTGTGCCAAATTGGCAAAAAATAAACAGTGAGTTTGATTTTAAATTATTTTTCAAATATTTAAGTTGATTTGTTCAAATTTCAATTAATAATATATATATATATATATAGTCATTTAGGGACATCCCATTTAAGGATTTCATCATTTTTTTCAGAAAAGATTTATTCGTATATTAGCTTAAATTAGTATATATAAATTTGGTTTGCCTTAAAAACATCGAAAATACAATATATATACAATAAAAAACAAAAGTGAAAGGTCCACTTCTCTCTTAACTGGGGGAGATCTCCACAGGTACCAACAGGGGCGTCAAGTGCAATTTAGAACAATAGATTTTTTTAATAGAAACCAGTACAAAAAAAAGATTAACGGACGAAACATATACTAATAATATAACAATACAATCCCTACCTATAATTATAAACATTTGTTGCAAATAAACTTGTGTTGATTGACACAATAATTTTCACAGTTTATGAGTCCCTTCAAGGTACTGAGTATTTTGTTCAGACATAACTTATAATATACAAATCATGGAGAACTCGACATGCCAATAAGGGAGAATTTGACTGTCAAGATTTTCCTATTAAATTAGTCGAAATTTCCCCGAATTACACATTTCTATAATAGATGACCGCATTTCTCTCTGGCTGACTATGAATTCGATTTGGG
Organism: Labia minor; assembly: GCA_963082975.1. NCBI lineage: Eukaryota > Metazoa > Arthropoda > Insecta > Dermaptera > Spongiphoridae > Labia > Labia minor. The sequence goes on along the minus strand of OY720344.1, from coordinate 121,065,202 downwards.
AGCACAGCTATGTTCTTGGGTGACTGATCTCACAAACCAGACTTTTGCAAATCCCCAAAAATTGAAACCATCTAAACTAAACTAACATTTATTATCGTTATTAATGTCAATCTTATACTTGAAGCATTGTAAACTATAAAGAATTTAGCTGATAGACAATTCATATTTATTTTCTTGTTCAATCTTTGAATTTTCATGACAAAGCAACACTACTCTCAGAGAGGTTTCATACGCGAAGAGACTATCTTAAAAATGTTGAGATGTCCCTAAATGACCTTATAAATTTAAATCTATATCTCTTTTCTCTCCCTCCCTATCGCAGTATTCTCGATTTTATTAGGTATATATTTAAATAATAATTTTATTTATTTACAGATTTTATATGTTCACCAAACCTGTAGATATAGAAGAAGTGCCTGATTATCTTGTAATTATTAAACAGCCTATGGATCTAGAAACAATGATGAATAAAATTGATTTACAACATTATGTTTGCGCTCAAGACTTTCTTGATGACATTGATTTACTTTGTCGCAATGCTTTAGAATATAATCCAGACAGGTATATTCATTTCTATGATTATTATTTTTATAATTATTATTAATATGTTTTGTTTAATATAATCATTATAATAACAAAACTTGATTTTTCTATATGTAATTAGGGATCCTGCTGATAAATTAATTAGACATCGAGCATGCTCTCTTCGAGATACTGCTTATACACTTATCGATGCTGAAATGGATTCCGATTTTGAAGAACATTGTAGGAAAATTGCCAAATCTCGCAGAAGTCGTAAGGAAGTTTTTGAACCCTCGTTTCTCAAGCATCTACCTCCTGTAGAAGATCCAGAACCGCCTGTAAACAATCCAGCTACCTCAAATTGTCAACCCCCCATTTTAGATGCAATATCTGAAGGTAATAAACTTAATAAGCAATAAATAAGTTTATTTCTATCTATTTTCATTGAAAAAAAAATATTTTCTTTTATTAGTTTCCAGAAAGGACTCACCCGAGGCTGGACCTCCTAAACTTGAAGCAAAAGAAAATTCTGAAGAAGTTCAAAGGACATGGACATTTTCTACAAGCAATGAACGAAAAAGACTTCAGAAACGAAGAACTCCCGCTTGGGCGCGTGGTGAAGTCAAAAAAAGAAAATTAAATAAATATAAATCCAATTTTTCTGATGTTAGTATTAACTTTTTCTATTTAATTTTACTTTAATCCTGCTACTAATAATTAAAAACTTAAAATGGTCACTTATATTAAATATAAATTTTAAATGATTTTAGGCAAATAGTAATGGTGTAGAGGATTCGGATAATAACAGTAAGAAAATAGATGAAAAATCAACTCCACCATCAATAACGAGAGTTAATGGAGATCTTTCACCTGAAGAATGTGATAATAAAAAACTAGGTAAGATTCAGATACTTGATTTTAGATTTATTGAATATTAATTATTCTACTTTAAAATTTTGTTATTGTTTTTAGTATTAAATGGCCTAGTTAAAGAATCTCTAGATTCTAGTAAAAATGTGATAAATGGAGAAAAAAGCGAAACATCATCTGAGAATCAGTCAAATTCTCCAAAGACGCCTCCAAATAATTCAGAATCATTGGGTATAATTTTTTTCATATATTTATATTTGTAATATAATCAATATTAAGAAAGTAAAATTAATTTAATTTAAAAATATATTTATCTATTTTAATATAGAACTTAAAATCCATTTTATAATTTATAGGTCAAGAAATCTTGATTTCCCGGTCTCGAATGGAAGTACTTCTTTCAAAAACAGTTCGTAGAACACGAGCATGTTCTGTTGAAATGTTAATTGGAATTTATGCCCAGCTTGATAAATGCGTTAGAAAATATCGTAATTTATGGGACCGTAGTAAACTTGAGCAAGTTAGTACTATTCACTTTTTATTTTTATTTTAAATTTTTATATTTTATATTAGTAACAATATTTTTTTATTTTCTAAGATACTAATCAAAATTTTTTTTTTAGGATTTATCTGAAGAAATTATAAAATTCAAAAAGGTTACAAAAAATACTAGTAATGAAATTTCTATCTCTGAAGACAATCACAATTCATAATTTACTTTTTTTTCATCATTAATTCTTGTGCTCATAACCATTCCTAACAATAGAAATATACCAAACATATTTATTATTTTTAAACCTTTATTTTTAAGTTTAATTATTTGATCTCCCAATTATAAAATATTTATAAAACTACCAAAGAAATTCTGTAACATATAGTATATTGAATAATTTATTATTAATCAATTTTAAATCACAATTTAAATTTGCCTAAAAATGACACAATTATTAATTAATATTGAGTACTTTCCGAGTATTAAATATATTTATTCCAAACTGGCATTAATTAGGAGTAATAATTATTAAATGTTTACAAATAATTGTGTATATTCTTTTGTATTATGTACGTTGCTATTTTTAAAAAAAAATATTTATTTCATATTTATAATAAAATTTAATCGTGGAATTAATTTTAATTATAAATCGTTTTAACTTTTATGTTAAATTGTTTTTTTTATATTAGTGTTAAAAAGTTTATAATTTATAATAAATTATTTGTCTTCCTCTCTTGGAATTAAAAAAGTAACGTCTCACTGCCACGAATGAATGATTTTTGTCTTCAATCGATCAACTGCCATTTTTTATATATTAAATGCTCACTTTTGTATCTTTTTTAAAATAACGTTCTTTTAAAGTACAGGACAATTATTATCTAGAAATTGATTTAAGAAATAATAAATCAATCTCTTAGATCTTGGCATTTAAACAAGAAATTTTAGTGCATTTTAAGAGCACTATTGTAAAAAGACTTTCATACAATAAACAATTAAATATTAATTCAACTGCCTTATGTATATTAATATAAATAAAATGAATATTTAATCTTTAAAGAAATTGTTCATCAAATGATCTATATGTATATAAATGGAGATAAGAGAATTTGTGTATATATAGATTTTGTTAAATTCATATTTAACAAATTCTCTTATATCTATAAGAAAAAAATTCAAATGAATGAATATATGAATTTTGAATTAAACTATTTTGTTTTTAAATTTGCATTAAAATCTTATTATTATATATTAAGACATTATTTCCTTTTTTTAAAATTAAATTTATAAATTAAGAAAATAATATTATTAAGACTCAAATCTTAAATAAAATATTCTCCTGATCCAAATATATTTAAATCAATCTTGAAATATTTTTTTTTATTTATTCCAATTTGTTAATTATTAATTATTTAATTTACGTAAGGTATATTTGGATCCTCTACTAGTTTATTTTATTGTTGTAATTTGAACTTTTTAATTAAAGTTTAAAAATTTAAGATTAAGTTTTTATTTATATTTTTGTTTACGGTATTGGTATAAAAACGTAATTTCCTTCCATCAACTATATGCACAACTTTTATATTATTTTCAAATTTATATTTAATTCAAAGATTTGAAGAAATTGCAAATTATTTCAAAATAAATTATTTAACATAGAAATATAATTAATATAAAGCCTTCTGATTCAGTTTTAATTTTTACTAAATAATATTTATTAAAAAATAAAAATTTAAATAAAGAATATAATGTATATAAAAATGTTTATAAATTACTTTTAGAATAATCAACTGTTGTTAGGTCACGATAGTTAATTGAAATCAATGAAGACTATTAAAAATATTTAGAGCGAGAGATAGGAGAGGAACCTCCCCCCCCACCTCCCTTACCAGGTGAATTGTGGAATTGATTATATTAAACAACTCGAGGCATAAATACTCAAGCGCCAATGAACGATTTTTTTTTTTTTCAATCTTTCGATTATTTTCCCTAATATTAGTTCAAGCAGATTCAAGCGAAATTGATCAAATGCCCTAAATATTCAATCTTTTTTTTCCTATTTTCTTAAAGGGGCGCATGCGCGTGTATTTCTAAAGACATCGCGCCCTGCCGAAAACCCTTTTCCCTCTTCCCCCATCTCACCACGGCTCCATTCATCTCTTTCGGCCAGGCTCACAGTCCACTGTATTCTGTTCTCATTGAGGCAGGTTATTATTGATCTTGCATCCAACTAAATTATTGAACAACAAAAATGCGTGTTCTATTTTTATTTAAAATTTGTCTCGTTAATTTCACTTTTGAAAATTATAACCATCCTCGGCTCTGAAAAGGAGATCAGTGTTTGACCGCTTTGTTACAGTTCAGTGTTTTTTACGTGATATTAAATATTATCCTCTTGTTAATTAGTAATATTCATCAATCATGTCGTTCGTGAAGTGTTGTTTTGATTCGGAACTTCCAGATTTTGTGGAATCGGTCATTCAAAAATGCACCGACCCTGGATGTAAGTAAGAAATAAGTAAATAATTGATTTAAATATATATTTTTTAAAAATAATTAATAATATTAATTTCTATTAAATTTATAATTAATAATAAACGATTATTGGTGACTTATTTAAATAAAGTTTAAAATAAATTTAATTTTACAAAATAATTAAATTTTTATTTGTTTAGGTACCCGGTGAATATATTAGGGTGGTATATATATATATATATATATATATATACTATAATAATAATATATAACTATATAATAAGTAATTTATATATATATATACAAGGGGTTGGTGATAAAAAAAATTAAGGGGTGGGGGTAGAAGGAAGGAGTCTAATCATTTGATCAATATCCCCAAAGAGGCGCCGTTTTAATGACGTTGAATCAATATCTGTCATATTTCATTTAATTCATTTATTTTATACTTTGTTTGTTTGTTTTTATAAATATTGATTATAGTTATTAATGGAAAAATGGAATAAATTATAGATTTAATTTTATCAATTATAAATTTAAAAATGCTTGGCAAGTTAATTTATTAAAAATATATTTAAGGTTATACGTTATACTTATTTAATTTTTACAGGTTGTTGTGGATGTTGTTCAGCATTAAGGCCTCGATACAAAAGATTGGTTGATAATATATTTCCTGTCAATCCTCAGGTAAATATTAAAATATATTTAAAAAAAATATATTACATTTGTCATGTATTTATTAAATCTATCGTTAATACTTCTATGTATAATAGATTTCTTTAATTTTTATATTTTTAAAAAAACAAATGAACAATAAAAATTTAAACAAAGTTTATTATACTGGAAATAAATAAAACCAATTTACTATTAATGAAAACATGACATAATTAATTTCAAACTATTTCTATCTTTATAAATTCTGAATTGATTTTTGACACTCAAATCAATTATATAATTATAAAATACTTAAAAAAACTTATGGATAAGTAAAATCTAAAAATATATTATAGTTTAAAAATAGTGAAAATAAATATAAAAGATGTTAAAGGGCAAAAATAAATAACTTAAAGAAGCAAATAGCTATTTATTAAAAATGTAAAAAACCTATTATGCTATTTTTTATAATTACTCTTAAGGTTTACATTAAAGACAATGGCAAGCATCGACCATTTTTCAAATCATTCTATCTTTTATTTAATTTAATATGAAAAATAGATCCATATTTCTCAACTATTTTTTCTTGTTATATCAAGTCATTACTTGCTAGAATGAGAAAATGAGTAAATACCTATCCATAGGGTGACCATATTTTGAAAACACCAAACCGGGACATTTTACCTTTTTTAGAACCAAATTGAAAAAAGTACGAAATGTCCAAAATGTTTAAAAAAACGGGACAATAGGCTGTCCCGAAGACATTTTTAGGGACGCCGGGACAGAGCATCTAAAAACGGGACGTTTGGTCATCCTACATATTCACCATATTTTTTTTTCTAAATATTTCAAATCACTTATTCAAATATAACCAAATATATTTATATATTTAAGTATATAGACAAAATTATTAATTATTTGGATTAATGCAGTGGTTTCCAACCTTTCTGAACAAGCGCCTCCCTTTTTTTAAAAAAAATTCTTGCGCCCACCCCCTTAATTTTTGTAATAATCAAATTTCATAAATACTCACATAATATAGTAACCATATTGAAAAAATTTAAAAATAAAATCGAAACCAGGTTACCTACCCCTGTTATAGATTATTATAGATTTTAGAAAAAAAAAATGGTTCTAATACATTCACTTACTAATACTTATTTCATTTATAAAAATAACTAATAAATTATTTTTTACAGGATGGCCTTGTTAAAAATAATATGGAAAAACTTACATTTTATTCACTCTCATCACCTGAAAAACTTGATCGGATTGGAGAATATCTTTTTCAAAAAGCTAGTAGAGATATCTATCGTCGAAGAAATGGGTAATAAAAAACTCTTCATAAAATTAAACATAAACAAATTCATATCAATTTCGATATACACATTTTACAATTATATATTATGAAATTTATACATTTACTATAGATATATGAATGATCTTGAAATTTCACTGAGTATCCTTGATCTAAATAAATTATTCTTATTAAGGGATTGAAAGTTTATTAAATTTATTAGTCCAATTATAAAATTAATTTTTTAACAAGAGAATCAGGTTCTATGTGTTTGGAAATTGAAATTACTAAGATGATTTCTAAACCAAGCTAATTCATTTATTTTCTAAAATATCTTATACTTAAATATTTATAAAAATAAACTTTATATACACGTACAAGTATTATTTATAATTAAAAACTTGAATGAGTTCATTCTTAATAATTTGAATTTATTTTTAGTTTTGTTATTATTGCAATGGAAGCGATGGATCAATTGTTAGTTGCATGTCATGCACAAACTTTAAATCTCTTTGTTGAAAGCTTTTTAAAAATGGTACAAAAACTTTTAGAATCAACTGATCCTCAATTGCAAATTTTAGCAACGCAATCGGTAATTTTTTTTTTTTTATTATAAACATCTAAAATTTATTTCTTTTTTTTAATATATTTTTCTTGTTTTTCTAGTTTGTTCGTTTTGCTAATATTGAAGAAGATACACCCTCATATCATAGGCGTTATGATTTTTTTGTTAGTAAATTTTCATCCATGTGTCATAGTAATCATCCGGAAAAAGAAATTCTTGATCAAATAAGATTAGCTGGTATAAAAGGATTACAAGTAAATTGATTTGACTTGCTATATTTTAGTATTATATTTATTTTTTAAACATATTTTATAATTATTAATAAAAACATATATAATTACTTTTAGGGTGTTGTACGTAAAACAATTTGCGACGATTTGGTTGAAAATATTTGGGAAGCAAATCATATGGATAAAATTGTACCTTCATTACTCTTCAATATGCAAAATTCAAGGTGTTTTTTATAATATTTTTTTATATTATATTATATTATCATTATATATATGTGGCGGTACCGAACTCGAAAACTCTAGGCCAAATCAACCAAATTCCTCCAACCGTTCCTATTCTGAGTCACCTCCATCCAACTCCTATTCCTAACTATATATATATATGTAGTGATTTGGGAAGGGGTTGGATCGTTGTCTAGGGGTATATTATCTCGATAGAGCAACATTTCTTGTTTGGGTTTTTCTATAAAATGGTTTATTTACAATAAATATACATAGACAAATACACACACTCTCTCATCATCATATTCATCACGAATCTAAATAGAAGAGTCCAAGCGAATAGAGTCCCTTGCGGGGTTTTGTTCCAATTTATATATTAATCCCGCCCCCTACTGAACATCAGTTGTCGGGCAAGGGATGGGGGACTTTCTCCTGGTCGCCACCAAGGCCTGATCAGGGATTCGGGCATCCCGTGGTATATTTCCGCTGCTACCATATGTTATATTTTACAACCAGGGACAAGGAAGTGGAGTGAGGAGTTTGAAACACCCTTGTCGCCAACATCCCTTGACCTCAATTTCAACTCCCACATAAATATATATATTTAAATACTTTAAATTAAAAAAATATATTTATTTATAGTTGTTCATCTGTCTATTTGATTATTTTTTTTTAGGTATGAGGCTAAAGAAGAGTCAACTCCTGCCCGTGTAACCCAAGAAGAACGGTGTGATCCTCCAACTCTTGCTGAAACATGTATGCGAGAATTAGTTGGTAGGGCATCATTTGGACATATACGTTGCGTTTTAAAACCTGTACTAAGGTAAATATTAACATTAACACACCAGAGCTCCTGTCGCATCCCGTATCTCAGCCTCCTCCCCGTTGTGTCCTGGACATCCTCGAGATGCACACTCTTCTCGTCATACCTTTCTCTATCCCTTTGATCCAATCAAGTCGTGGTCGTCCATTTTTTTCGGTTCCTCTCCGAAATCGCCCAGCATTCCGATCTGTAGTTATGATTATCATATTTAGATAAAAATCCGCCGTCATCTTTTTCGGTATTTAATCCATTTTTCACTATGCGATTCAAAAATTTCCTGTACACTTAAACAAAGAATTACATGCATCAATTCATTTTTTCCACCTTTGCATCTTAGTGGTAGTGGTATTTAAGAATAGTTCTACTTTTTATATTATAACGTTTTTTTTAACTTCACTTGGCGTCTGTCTCTCTTTCTGTCTGTTAATTAGTTTTAATGAAATGAACCCCATTCGAGTACACTAACCTTAATTAAAATTCTTCTTTAATATTAATGTATTATGCTTTGTGATTTTAGAACCTATTTCAATATTTCAATTGTTTTCTCTTTTTTCAAATTCCAATTAATTAATAAGAATTAATTTTATTTTATAGACATTTGGATAATCATAGCCTTTGGGTCCCAAATCAATTTGCAATTCACACATTTCGAATTATAATATTTTCAATTCAAGTAAGTTTAGGCAATTCTAACAAAATCAATTTAAATCTTTTTCTAAAGAATAAATAAAGATTTCGTTTTGTTTTTTAAGGCTCAATACAGTTATACTGTGGTAGAAATGTTAATGTCCCATTTGGATGAAAATGCAAAATCGAATCCAAAAATTCGTACTAGTATAGCAGATGTTTTATCAAAAATAATTGCAATTGCTGCTGGAGAAAGTGTTGGTATGAAAATAATTATTTCTTTATATCATTAATTAATTGAATTCAATTGCAATGAAAAAATTGCATTATTTTTAGGGCCATCCGTATTGGAAATTATTAATTCTTTACTTACTCATTTACGAGTTTCTGTTACACATGAATCTCCTGATGGTGGTTTTGATAAACGTGATGAACAACAATATCAAGAGGCATTAATTAATGCCCTTGGTGAATTTGCAAATCATCTTCCTGATTTCCAAAAAATCGAAATCATGATGTTTATTATGAGCAAAGTACCAACACCATCCATTGATAACATACGAGGATTAACTAAAGAAGGAGATGTTTTATTACAAAATATTCTTCTTAAATCTTTACTCAAGGTAAACTATCAACTAATAGTACAGGGTCCGCCATGTAACATTTTTTTTTAAAATGCAATAAAACAAAAACGGTTGGATGAATTTTCAAATTAATTTTTTCATTATGAAATACTATTTCATTCCAATGCAGGACGCCATAAAAGGAGACGCCGATTTTGGCCAAAAAATCATCTTTTCGGATGAGGCGCATTTCCATATTGACGGATACGTCAACAAACAAAATTGCCGCAACTGGGGGACGGAAAACCCGCACGTTATCATGGAGAAGACATGCATTCTCAGAGAGTGACGGTTTGGAGCGGATTTTGGCCTGGCGGCATCATTGGGCCATTTTTCTTAGAAAATGAGGCAGGAGTCGCCGTAACGGTTAATCGCGCCATGATTTCTGATTGGTTGTTCCCGAAACTTGAAGAGGCAGCCAATGGAATGAAATAGTATTTCATCAATAATCGGAAAGTCTATACTTCACTATGAAAAAATAAATTTGAAAATTCATCCAACCGTTTTTGTTTTATTGCATTTAAAAAAAAAATGTTACATGGCGGACCCTGTAGTTCAACATGTCAATTTAAAGATATATACAAATTAATATTTCAATTTAAGGTTGGGACTAAATATCAAACCATTCATTTCAATACAACATTTCCATTATCATTTTTGGAGCCGTTACTTCGGATGTGTTTAGCAGCCGATCCTGATATGCGACTGCTTGTTCATAAAATTCTTCATACATTAATTGATCGTCATAATAATCTGGAAAAACTTTTAAAACCAACGTAATGATTATAAAAATTGAATTATAAAAAAAAAAAATTGATTTTTATTTTAATTTATTTTAATTTAGAATTCATATTTCTGAACTTGAACTGCTCATTGAGAAACCATCTCGACCTGATATGATATTTTTGAGAAAACATGGACCCAGTATTTATTTATCCGTTTATGAATCACTTGAACAAGGCAATAATACAGTGGAAAATATTGAAGCCTGCTATACAACGCTTGCTCTACTTTGTGTAGAATTATGTAGCGAGGAAACTCTTGCCGATTTTATACGATTACTTATCAGTATTCAGGTAATTTATTAATTTTTCTATATCATCTCTCTCTCTCTCTTTTGTAAAAAATAATATTAATTATTACCTATAATATATATTTAGGACTTAGCGATAACCAATAGCCAATTAACGATGGCTCAACGTTTCAACATTCATGCAATTGTCGCAGCTTTATTATCACTGTTGCCGCATGTTGTATCAATCAGTGCGCTTGGTGAATATGTTGATAAAGTATTGGAGGCTCGGCCAAGCCATTTATTACCCGAATTATTGGTACATTACGATCCAGAATCATGTCTACCTCCATCTCAATTAGATCCATCTGTCTTAATAGATCAGGTAAAAGAAATAAGCTAATTTATAAGGGAATTTTGTAAATAAAACCACATATTGATATTTTTTATTGTAAATTTATTCAAAAAAATACACAAAATACACATTTCGATTGCTACTTCTGCAATCGAAACGTTATTAAAGCTTTGGTGGCTGTTTTTATTTATAAGGGAATTTTGTGAATAAAACTACATACTGATATTTTTTATTGTAAATTTATTCAATAAAATATAATAAAAATTCCTTATAAATAAAAACAGCCATCAATTTAAATATGCTAATTTTTTGTAATAATGAATGGAATGTATTCTATTTTATTCTAATTGAATAATCGTTTTCCGATTGGGATTGCAGGTGATGCTAACAGATTGCTTGAAAGGGGCTGGTTTCGATGTATCCCGACTACAAGGCACAGCCCCATATAGTAGCGGAACTGCTATGCTAGCTCATCGGCATTCGTGGGTGGAAGCAGGTGTCCGAGGAAGTTCCAGCGATCTTAATAATTTCCAAATTGAAGTTGATAGTGAAAACTCATCCCCAGGTGTTCAAAGGGTATGTATACCTTAAATATTATATTATTAACACGTTTCCGCCGGCATGTACCACCGGTGGCTCATGCCGCCACATAAAATAAATAGACAAATTAAGAAGCCGGCAGGAACGTGTTAAATGATAACAATTTTGAATATACAGGGTGTCTCAAAAATCAATCAGCAAAAGTTTATTAATTTTTCAACTAAATTTAATTTTTGTTTTCTCTTCTAAACAGAGATTATTAAATATCGAAAGTTAAATAAAGTGGGAATGATGAAATTATGAGACTTCGCTAAATTGTTTTACCACGTTTCTTTCCTAATAATCTAATCCTTATTTTCCTAATAACATCCCATTTCTGATTGATTCTTTACCACAACTCTTATCTATGCATCTTTTGTAAAAAAGGAGCTAATAATATGAATTAATTAATCGATGTGAATTGATCCAGATCTTGCCTTTTTCTAAAGATGCTATTGTCCTTTTTCTTGCCTTATGAGACACGTGTAATATTTTATTAAAAATCTTAAATAGGATGATTTTTTCATTATAATTTTCAAATCGACATAAAATTTTTAATTAGAAAATTTGGAAACAGAAACGTCCACATTTTGTTTCTCCTTTGAATGAAAATTTAGAACATGTTTGGAATTATGAAATGGATCATATAACTAAACAGGCTGAATTTTTACTGAATAAAATAAAGTGGACTGATGTGGAAAAAGACATTTCATCCTTTATTTCTAAATATAAAAGAATATCTTTCCAAGAAACTGAGAAACTGCAGGTTTTTTATAATCAAAATTTATTAAATATATTTCTTTAAATATTAATTTTTAGTTAGCTATAATTATTTTATTCAAAATTATTAAATATAATGAATAATTAATATTTAAACAACTGCATTAATAATCATTTTAGAAACAATAAAAAAATTTAAATAAATATCATCATATATAAATTATCAAATTGAATAAAAAAATGATTATTCATAAATTAAAAATTAATTTTGCTTGCATATAAATATTCAAAGGGTGAATTTAAAAAAAGTTATCCATCTTTTTGTAAAAATTAGAAAACCATGTAAAAAATCATCACTAATATTTATAATAATACCAATTAATATTACATAGTAAATTAAGTATTATATGAATTCAATTTATTGTATAAATTTTGAGAAAAGAGAAAAGTTTACAATTATCTAGAATAGGAATATTTTTATTATTTCATACAAATATTATGGACATGTATTAATATAAAATTTTACAGTTCTAAATAACTTAAAAAAATGATTTATTTTAATTATAAATCACATTAAAAATATTAATGTTTATGACTTTATTTTTTTTTTGTTTTTAAGAAACATCCTGAGGAAGATTTAACATTTGAATCAATGAAGAGGATCTTATCAGAAAATACTGACAATAAATCAAAAGTAGAAGAGGAGAGGCGTTTACAATTAAGTGAAGCATTCCGTACAGCAACATTTGAAGATCTTATTAATCGAACACAATCTAAAGTAAATATTTTATTTAAAATTAAAACCATATACTTGATTAATATTATAATTCATTTATTTACTAATTAAATATTTAGACAAGAAATTCTCTACAAAACGTTTTACAAGAAATATTTTCGAAAATGGCATTAAAAAAGGATAAATAAAAAGATAAACAGGAAGATTGAATAAATAATTTTAAATATATAATTTTTATTGTTCTTCTTCCAGGACCCTTAGAAGAAAAAAAAATTTAATAAAAAATGAAAAATTCAGTTATCATTTAATAAAATTAATTTTTAACAGGAATAACAGAATTATTTAGGAATTAGAATCAATTATTAAAATTTTATAATAAATAGAAAAATCAAAATTTCAATTACAAATTAATAATTTTATTATATTATCATTCTTTTTAGTTGAAATAAAAAATAATTTTTATTTTTTTTTATTTTTAGAATGATGCTCTACAAAATAAATTAAATGATATATTTACAAAATTATCTACATCATTAATAGAAGGAATTCGAGCACCACCAACGCCCACACCTCAATGTAAATTAGAAGCCCTTGGACATCAAGATAGCCAAACTGGAATGAAACATGGTGCTAAAGCACCTGCCTATGAAATTCTATTTCCTGAACTTTTTCTCTATTAATACCCTTTTTCATTTATATATTAGTTAAAAAATTGTTAAATTTTAGAAAAATTTTCTATTTATTGTTATGTATATGATAGAAATATTTAAAAAAAAATTGTTAAAAAAATTATTTTAAATATATGTATCGAATAATTTTTTAATTTTTATTCTTTTTATAGTTCTTATATTATACAATTTTTTAAAATATCTTATAATGTAATTTAATAATATTTTTATAGAAAAATTAGCTTGAAATAAAATAATTCTAGGAATTTATTACGTTGAAGAGGAATAGTGCAATGTATATTAGTATTTGTTCTCTGCTAATGAAGACAAATATTTATTTAAAGGTAGAAAAAAGGTAAGGTATGTTATTAATAAAACAAATGAGATTAAATTATTGGCAAAATCGAATGTTTATTGCGAAATCTCATAAACTAATAAAACTCATAATATAATATAATATAGTTATTAAGTAATATCACCACATTTAAAACGAGGTTAAAAAGATATATGTAAATGTTTTTTTTTATATATATAAAAAAAAAATATTTAAGTTATTACAAATAATAAATTAGTGTTATTTGTACGAAGTAATCAAGATATTATTTAATCCTTATGTTTTTTCGATTTCGCTTTATTGAACCATTTTGAAATTTTTGATTAAAATTCTGAACAAAATAATCATTGAGAATATAAAGCAAGACCAGATGTATACAGATTGAACTTCATTGGACTGGGTAGCTTCGGTTGATTTTTCTTATTTCATGGCTCCACTTTGATTAGTTCCACATCAAAAATAAGAGTAGAATTTGGTGGAATAGTGCAATGCTGTTAAGGTATATATATATTTATATTTATACAACACATAAATATAGAATTTATAAAATTATTTGACAACTAATAAGAATATATTATAAAAAAAGATAATATGACTAATTTATACTCTAGGAAACGATTTAAGTTTACCCCTCAAGCCGGGAACCCGAGTACGTACGCGCCGGCTTCCAGCGTTTATATAAATATGCATTTCTCGATCAATTTTGAAAATTTTTCCACTTTTTAAAAATACAACAATTACACTTTTTCTTTTTTCCACTTTTTTTAAATTGTTTTTTTTCGAACACATGTTTTTTCAAAGAAGAAAAATCTAGTTTTCTCGAGTCTTCAAAACTCAATTTCTAGCTAAGCTGATTAAATTTTTTTTATACAAAGAAACATCTTCCCTTAACATCTCTTGAAAATTTCGCAAATTTATGTTGAGTAGTAAAAAAAAAACAACCTCTGACTTTGTACGTCCTATCAAGCCGGTTATATCAATGAGGTGTCCTATGATCAGTAGAACGGGTCCTCTCAACCTTTACCTTGATTTTCTTGATCGGAGGCGCTACTTTTTATCAAGTAGCTTCCCAATGTTGATCCCGGAGGCTGGGTTGACCCCAGCTAAGGAAATTCCCTTGCCAGGCCCGGGACTTGAACCCGGGACCATGAGAATGTGAGGCAGGTTCGCTACCCACACACCCAATGGCGCCTTCTTGTTGAGTAGTTTATGAGATATTAATTATTTTAGGTACGAGTGCAAGAAAGTGCATTTTTCGCTCATTTAGGGGTTAATAAATAATAAAAGTATCTCGGTAGAAATATGCAGGCAAATTCATAAACAATTAAAACAATCACTTCAATTTTTATATCACTAGAAAAAGAATTAAAATTATTAATATTATTTTTAAAAGGATATATTCCAGGGTGTCCTCTGGATCCATAAGCGAAGTCAGGCGAACAGGTGAGTTTCGCTCGTTGGCCAACACACATCTTAAAAAAAAAAATAATTCAAAATTAACTACCACAATAATAATTTAAATTAAATATATTTTATATAAACTTCTATTCATCTTGTTTTATATTGTAATTATATTGTAACAACTTTTATAGTAAGAAATGAATAAGTATTTGATTTTTAAAACGTAATAAAGATTTCCATGTTTATATTTGAAACTGATATATTATAGAAGAACAATTAAGAATTGTTAATATTAATTTTAAATTATTAAAACTAATTTCATTCAATATAAATATAATATGAAATACTAAAAAAAATAATAAAGTAATTGTGAATTTTTTATTTAAGGTTTGTTTAATCTTTCATATATTTTTTAAAAGATGAATTCAAAATTGTTAATAACTATTAAAATATTATTTAACACTGCGTATTGTTGAATATAGACAAGAGTTTTTCCTTTCCCAGTTTTGCCGCATGGTATTGATTATGTAGCATATCGGAGAAGGTGGAAGAGGGAGGGGGGGGGGAAGGATATGCAACCTTTCATCTAAGAGTAGTTTGAAGTTGAGAACATTGAATTTAAATAGTTACTTTATAATTTAATTGTATTACTTTCAAACAAATTCAATTATATAATTGAAAACATTAATGTTCAGGTATTTTTTTAATTAACCTTGGTTTTTTATTTACTACTTTGATTATGGATTTTTTTTTAAATTATACAATAAAACTAAAAATAAAAAATAAAAATCTTAAAATTTGAATTTCTTGAAGTTTTTATCTAAAGCACAAATTAATAATTTTATTTTTTCAAGTTTTTTATACCAATTGAATATTATTATATAGGGAATAGCAGTATTTTTTTTTAAGAAAATCTCGTTACATTTATTATTTAACTAATATTTTGAAATACAAGTTTATATATATATATATATATATATGATTAGAAAATTTTTAACTCCGCCGATGCCGGTCCCAAGCCCGGATGAAAAAGGAGGAGGGGGAGGAGTAACAACCTCTTAAAAAAACCGGGGATCATCTGGCCCGGATGATAGTACCCTGTAAGGGCTCCTGGCCGGGGTTACGGCGAAGCTGCTTCCTTGCAGGTAGACGTTGGATCGTCCAAGGCCATGGGAAGAAAACCTTATTCAAATGCGGGGAACTATCTAAAAAATAAAAGCGTGGGCACCAAACATGGAGGGAAAAACGTAAATTCTACTTCAAATAGACATAGTTATCAACCATAGTAGAAAAGAAAAAAAAACAAAAACAAAGGATTGTGGATATACAATGAAATGTCCTTCGTATTCTTTTCCTTTCTTTGCATGTTTGGCGTCCACGCTTTCATTTTTAGATATGATTAATTGTAAGGAAATTGTGGTGTGTGTGGATAAATTATTTTCTCCTTTTTAGTGCGTTTAAAAAGCGTGTTTTTAAAAAGGTATTTTTTATATTTTTTTATTTCGAGAGTCTTCAAACCTCGGTTTTATTTACTACTTTGATTATGGATTTTTTTTTTAAATTATACAATAACTAAAAATAAAAAAAAAACTTCTAGTTTTCGAGATAAAAAGAATTAAATTTTGGATATAAATCCATTGATATATATATATATATTCTATTTAGCTACCATGTTTTAACCGTTTGACCAGGAGAGGGCTCCACTAATTTTTTCAGTTGTTTTTTTTCCAGTTCGGATTGGATATAGAAGAATTAAAAAAATTAATTAATTAAACAATTTCCCTATATCCAAACCGAACAGAAAATAAGTGAATTAGTCAATAAAATATTATTAAATGGCTGCATATTTCGACGTTCCTAGCCAGCTAATCTGTCAAAGTTAAAAAATATTTATTTATCTGGAAAACGAGAAGTTTCCCCGCTATATTGCCTAAAGAAAAAGTTTCTTAGAATTAATCAAGGAATTAACTGTCGAAGTTTCATCAAAATCTGAAAGGTAACATGTATCCTTAACGATTACCCCCCATCATCAAATTAAGTCAAAAATTTATTCATCCCATCACAGAATTATTAGGAATGTTTTAAAAAATTTACATTAAAATTTGTTTATAGTATAATTTATAATATTTATTGCAATAGAAATTCCATATTATATATATATATATATATATATATATATACTTAACCCTTTACATTGAACTCAGTGTGAAATATGTAACCAAAGAAATGTAAATTTGAATTGTGGCTCTTCATAATATTTATAAATAAATCTATAAAGGATCTATAATCTATATAGAAATATTAATATTTATATAATTTAAAACTTTTTATAATGTTACTAAATATTTAATCCTTTTCTTTAATGTTATATAAAGAGAGGTGGGGAAGGGTTAAGGCTAAAACGATTTTTACCTATCAAACCCCACCTTACCTACCCTATAATGGAAAGGAATGAAATAAAATTTATATTATGTAATATATTATACATTTTTCAGAACAACCATAAAAATTATGACGTCCTTATTTTGATGTTGATTTTCTAGTCTTTTTCTTTTATCGGTCCAGACAGTATTATAGAATATATTCAATTGAATATGCTTTTCAAGAAAATAGCTAGTTTAAAACCCTGAATATTCATCTTAATATTATATAAAATATTATTTTCAGAATTTTTGATAGTTATATAATCTGGTCATCCAGTCATGGATTTGGATAAAACTTTACCAGTTGGTTCCTTTTTTTAATTCCAAATAAATTTTTCTTTTTCAATTTTTGCGGGCTGATTCTAGTTTACGAGATAAAAGGGATTACAGTTTGACAGATTAGCTTATGAACCTCATGATGTCATTAAGTAATGTTTTATTGACTAATTCACTAATTATTCACTTATTCATAATTTTCGAGGTTTTTTCGGTTCGGTTTGAATATAGGGAAATTATTTAATTAATTATTTTTTAAATTTCTATATCTAATCCGAACTAAAACACTCTCAGAAAATTAGTGGAGCCCTCTGATGGTCAAATTAATAAAACATGGCAGCTAAATAGAATATCAATGGATTTATTTACAAACTTTAATCCTTTTTATCTCGTAAACTAGAAGCAACCTGTAAAAATTCCATAAGAAAAGTTGATTTGGAATTAAAAATTAAAAAAGAAATCCACTGGTAAAGTTTTATCCAAATTCATGACAGGATGACCAGTTTGTATAATTACCAACCCTGAATATTAATCTTAATAATATATAAAATATTATTTTAAGAATTTTTTCTCTCTATAAAAATTGGAAAAGTCAAGATAGTAAGATAAAAAGTTGGAAATAGTTATACGTACTTGAGCTACTCCTTGGTCCCAGCCCTTGATAACTTCCCCTTTGCCTAAACGAAATTTAAATGGCACTCCTCGATCTCTGGAAGAGTCAAATTTGCGACCATCAGTTAATGTGCCTGTGTAATGGACTACGACGGTCTGACCAGTCTTGGGGTAGGTCTGGCCTGTGAAAATGGCAAGTCACCCATTCATGTAATATTAATACCATTCTTTAATATGTTAATACAATATATATATATTTATATATTTATTAATCAAACAATTTTAATAAAAAGATATGATAATTAAAAATAGATGAATATATATATATATATTGAAAAACTAATAAATATAAAATATATCAAATGGAAATTGCAAGAAAAAATTGATATATTTATCTTATATAATATTATTAGTAAAATTTATGAATTAGAATATTGATTAATTTAAACTTTCAATAAATAAAAAAAAAATACAAACAATAACAAAATATTTAACTTTAACTTAAATATTATTTAAAGTGAATAAATAAAAACAAAATATATTAAATTAGATAATATTTAATTAATTTTTAATCGATAATTACCATCACCGGGAGAGAGTACTTCAACATCCACACCCATGTTTCCTCAAATTTAGCTTACAAGAAAAATTTAAAAAATATATGACAAAAGCTTGCGGTTGGCGAGCTTTAAAAATATACAATTAGTATTCTAACTAATAGAGAATAGAAACAAGAAATTCCGATTAATTTAATTAATAAATAAAATGAAAATGCAGTATTGAATGATTTAAGGCATATAATGAATTGATGGCGCTCGCGTTACCATAAGCTCAGGCGTTCTTTGCATTGGAAAGACGTGATTGGTCTAGAATTTACGAATTTAACCGAAAATTAACGAAAATTGTATTTAGTTGACAATTATACCTAGAGATGGCATGTAAGATTTTTGTTGAATCATTTTCGAATAAAATTTAAAAAAAAAAATGTAAATATAAAGAAAATATTGATAGAAATAAACCGGAATCCTCATTAAAATTAAATTAAAATAAATTAAAATTGAGAAACGTTTGGTTAATATAAATGTATAGATCAAATACAGTAAAAGCTCCTTATTCTTTCTATTTCCTCTTTTTTTTATATATTGTTTTAAAAAATTCAGAATTTTTGTGCGATTTTTAATTTCGAAACATTTTGATAATATATTTATGATTGATTTTTAGTCAAAATTTTTAAATCTTTTGAAAAAATAATAATCATAAAATATTTTATACATACCTTATTTCATTGATTCTTAATCACTGTGCCGCGTCACTTTTGTGTGCCGCGAGATTATCAAAATTTGCCGCCAAATTATTACAAATGTAAAGAGGCTCTTAAACATTTCCGACCTCTAAAATAAGGTTAAAAACGTTTTTGTGACTAGGCTCTTAAACATTTCCGACTTTTTTTTTATAAATTTTTTTCAATTTGGTTTCTAAAAAAAACCGTTTTTGGGACCATTTTTTTCAATATGGTAAACTTTTACACTTTTCTTTTTCTTTGTGTGCCACCAAATTTTTAAGCCGTTAAAAGTGTGCCGCGGTAAAAAAAAAGATTGAATATCACTGCCTTATTAATTAGTACTTAGATGAAATTTAAAATTAAAGTTTATAGAAAATTTTATATGAAACAATTTAAAGAGAATTTCATTTCAGAGGGAAATTTTTTGGATTCTGGGTCTTAATCTTTGTGACCAAGAGTCGATGTTGGGATTTTGGAGTGTTTTCTGAAGGTCCGAATATTTCTTGGCACTAACATAAATGTAAGTCTTGACTTCTTGTCGGGATACGATTTAAGACAAAATTATTTGTATTATTATTATTAATATTTTTAATTTCAAAGTATTTAAATTTTTACATTAAATTTTTTATAAATATTTTTAAAGTGATACGCGGTTTATAATATAATTAAGAATTATCAAAAACATTTCTACTTTTAAATTCATTTTTACAAATGATAATTTGAACATTTACATTTGATGTAAATTACATATTATTATTCTTTAAATAAATAATTTGAAAGTTTTAAGAAATATACTGCTGGACAAAAGTATTGCATAAAATTTAAAAGTGTAATAAAATGTTGTAATTTTAATTATAAAAACAATTTTTCATTTTAAATTATTTATTTATTTTATATTTACTTATAATCATCGCAAATGAACTCTGACTAAAGGACAAATAAGAGACTAAACATGGAACGAATTAAATTAAACAACTTTTTAATAAAAGACTCATTATTCACTTCTTCCTAATCAATTTTTTTAATCTAATTTCCTGCCCTACACAATTATTTTTTAAGTTCTATTTTAGTTTTATTCTTTTAAAAATTAATATGGCCCGAAAGGGTAATTTTTCTGATGAAACTGCTATTCGAGTGGGAACATTACGCGAGGAAGGTTCAAATCAAACAACGATTGCTCAGAGAGACTAGGAATGAATCAATCCACTGTCTCCAGAATTTTAGCACGTCACAGGGAGACTGGTAGCTACTCCCGACGCCCAGTAATGGGTAGCCCTAGAAGTACAAACCGAACAGATGAGAGATTTCTTCAGCTAAATGTTCTTCGAAACAGGTCTCTCACTAGTAATCAATTACGGCATTCTATCGCTGTCGTTCGTGACGTCCATATTTCAAGTAGGACAGTTAGAAGAAGGTTAAATGAAGCAAATTTGGCTTCCAGGAGACCCGCAACTTGCCCTCTTCTTATCAGAGCCCATAGAGTTGCCAGACTTCAATACTCGCATGAACATGCCAATTGGACACTAGAAGATAGGAGACGTCTATTATTCACAGACGAATCGAGATTCACTCTATTCTCTCCAGATGGAAGGATGAGAGTATGGAGGCGACAAGGGAAGAGGTATGCAGAAGTTAACACCTCCCCAAGAGTGAGTTTTGGCGGCGGTGGGATCATGGTTTGGGGAGGAATAAGTTTTGATGGCCGTACAGAGTTGCACATTGTTAATGCTGGTACATTAAATGTCCAGAGGTATCTTAACGTTATCCAGCAATATGTTGTGCCATTTGCCAGAAGAGTCGGTGATAATTTTTAATTTATGCAAGATAACGCCAGATGTCACACTGCTCGAGTTGTACTGCAGTACCTAGAAGACGTTTCAATAAATCGTTTGGTTTCCCCACCAAGAAGTCCAGACCTAATTCCTATAGAGCACCTTTGGGACACTATAGGAAGACGGCTCAGGCTTCGTCCCGATTGCCCTACGTCTAGCGGTTGTTGAAGAGTGGAATGGCATTTCTCAAGAGATCATTCAAAATCTTGTTGTTTCCATGCCGAGGAGGGTTAAAGCGGTTATCAAAGCAAGAGGAGGTGTCACTTAATATTGACCAAAAAAAATTAGGAATTTAAAAGTACAAGAACTTTTTTAATCGGTAATTCAAATTTACTATGTTTTTACGTTATTGAGCTTTTTTTTAATTTGTGTTAATAAACAATTTAGTACTAAATTTATTGTCTTTTTTCACCACTCTCCATAAACTAGAATTCTTTCACAACGAGTGCACAAAAAAAAATATATAATAATAGATTTTAATTTCAAATTACATTTTTAAATTTTATGCAATACTTTTGTCCAGCAGTTTATAAAAAAAAATGTTTTTTTAACATAAAAAATAATAATTATTTTTAAATTTAAATTAAATGATTTCTTTTGATAAAATTAAAATAATAATTTAATTTGTAAATTTAATATTTTTTAATAGAATATTTAAACTATTTTACATAAATTAATATATATCCAACATATGTACATTTATTTGTAACTTTTTGTTGTGAGCAAATTCCAAGGAAAATAGGTTTGTTGAGGAGATGTGAGTAAATCTTTGTTTTTATTTATTTTCTACAATATACTACATAAAATATATACATTAAAATTTTTGAATATTGAAAACTTCCAACTACTAGTTGTAGAATGGACTGTTTTCTCTTTTAATACAAATAATCCAATCCTCTTTGAAAATGCAATAAATTATTTGCCAATATTGGGTAGTATATTAAAATTCCAATTTTATTTGAAAACATCGTACAGGACTAGTTCATCTATTATTATTATACATCATCATCCTCAGAATCCTCTCCTTCGTATTTTCAAAGAGAAATTTATAAGATGTCATCTTATAATTCAAACTCTAAATGATTATATATCTCTATCATTATCAACTATTTTTCATAAATTTTATTTATAAATGATTATAAAATTGATAAATATAAATGATAAAAACAAATTTAAAAAAATATTAATACAAACAAACACATATTAAACAAATATGATCTATACAATAGTTTATAATTACAAATATAAGTATATATATATATTTTAAAAATTTTATATTTCATTAAATGTACGAGGGTCATACAACAAGTACTTAGCCTCACTGCCCGATGGCGCTGCTATCACATAAGAGTTTTACCATGATGTAGTACATTCTTTTACTAGCCTACTGTCAAAGTTTCAGTCAATAACCTTCACTAGTTTTGTTTTGACAGCCTTTGGAAGCGAGCCTGTCGATCAGTTGTACAAAAATGGAAATCGTTCGGTGATTAGATTCTTATTTTTGGAAGGGAAAACGAGCAGCGAAATCAAAGATCGCTTGGATGCTGTGTACGGTGACTCTTCCCCTTCGATGGCGACCGTCAAAAATTGGTACGATATTGTCCTTTTTCCATTTTTGTACAACTGATCCACACACTCGCTTCCAAAGGCTGTCAAAACAAAACTAGTGAACGTTATTGACTGAAACTTTGACAGTAGGTTAGTAAAAGAATGTACTACATGATGGTAAAACTATTTTGTGATAGCAGCGCCATCGGGCGGTGAGGCTAAGTACTTGTTGAATACCCTCGTATTATAGTAATTGATTTTAGATTATTTTCATTTTTAAATTACTTATATGGTTTATTTATTTACAAGAGAAACATATAAGTGTATATATTTAGAAAATAGAAAAAAATAATAGACTAGAAATGTATAAATACAATCAAATAAAATATATATATATAAATATATAAACTGATAAATAATTAATTGATACCTACAATATTAAATATATTTTTAAATAGTTTTGTTCATATATATTATATGTATAATTTTATAAAAATAGTATTAGTTTATTATCAAAATTGTCCTAATGGATATATATTTAAAAAAAACTCATATTTCGGTAGAAATATAGTTTTATAATAAATTAAAAAAAATGATAGATGAAAAGTTGAAAACTCCTGAATGAATTCTTTTTTTTTTGTTTTTTTTTACAATATATATTAATTATAAATTAATATTAATATCATGACAAAAACAAAAAACTAACAATCTTTTATTTAATATCTAAACTATAAAATAGTAATTTATATTTATTTAATTATTATATATAAAGAATAGATATTATATTAGTTTTCTCTAATCAGCACAAGATCCAATATTTATCCAATTGTTTTTTTTTTTTTTTAACATTCTTAAAATAAATAATTTTATTATTTTATTTTGTGAATTATCAAAATAGATAGATCAATGAATAATAATAATAATATTCCACCCTGGTCCAGGACCCTGTTTAATTAAACTTTTTTTCCATCTCATTATTTTATTAACATGAATTTATAAATGTCTACTAAGAATATAATAATATATGTCTTTAAATTACTAATTATTTAACTTTATTTAATGAAAATACTAGCCAAAATAAGCTATTATCACAAATACTAGAGCCATCATTTTTTTATGATTTATTTAATAGTTATTATACAATAAATTTGATTATCATTTCAATCGATTTGGATCTTGTGACGTTATATAATAGTAATAATAATAATAATTTCTATTAATAATCTATGTAAATATCATATTAATGTGCCTGTATGTACTATTTTACCATAATAATTACAAATTTTAAAGAACTGTATGGGAATTAATTACAAAACAATACAAAAAAACAAAAAGAATTTAGATTAGATTTTTCAAAAGTTGTTTTCTATATTAATTAAGAAACAATCCCAACTATTTTTTACATTTAATTTATATTCATTGTTTTTGTTTTGTTAATTATGTATTTTTGGCACTAAATGAGATAAGAAAGTTTTTTTTTCATTTTTTTAATCTTTTATTAGAATTATATTATATATAAACTATAATAATCATTGATATTGTTTATTTTATTTGAAGGGGCCATACTTGTTGGAATATTTAGATTTAATATAACTATGGAGAGAGAGAACAGACAACTATAGTCCGGGAGATGAGAGTTGGTGCACGAGCCGACCCCCACCCTCGACCAACCAGTTCCCGCGCTTGCCCCACCATTCCAACTCTGTTGCGCATAACACATTTTTTTTACCGACCGACGATAGTAAGGGAGGTATTGTTTTCACACCAAATTTCACATGTGGAGATTTTTACATATCTCCACGAATCATGCATTTTCTAAACAGAAAAAAGTATTTTTAGCATGATGTCTGTCCGTCCGTCCGTCCGTCCGTCCGTCTGTCCGTATAGATGTGTACAGCCTGAACGGCTCAACCGATTTTGATGAAATTTGGTATATTTACTTAATGCATCAGTGGGATGAATTGATCAACTTTTGGTGCAAATCCGGAAACCGGAAGTGGTAGTATTAGCGATCGACGATAGGAAGGAAAGGGTTATTTCACAGCAAATTTCACATGAGGAGATTTTTTACATATTATCACGAATCATTCACTTTGTATTGGTTTTATTCTCGAGAAAAATCATTTTTATTAGTTTTTTTCTTAATTTAAAATTATATGACGTCATCCAGCCATTCATGACGTCACAGCCTGTTCTTACATATATATTATAAATAAAATAAAATTAAAAATATTTATGTTCTATGCCTATCTGTTTTTTATTACATTAATAGATATATTAAAATTATTTGAAATTGTTTCTGTAGCTGGAAATTAATTTATTTCAAACTGTCGGTCGGTTCAGACCTGGCCACAGGTCAACTTATTATAGTTTAGATTGAGAGAGTAGAAGACTGTGGTGGAGGGGAAATCACTCTAGGAGGGGTAGGTGGGGGTGCCTATCCTGGCCGCCACCCCTCATGCACCAACTCTTTGCTCCCGGATTATAGTACAAGTAGTCTGTAGTAATAATAATAACAAACAGATTGAGGATTTTTTAATGTCAAATTTAGTATAGATATTTTATTAAGAGAATTCATGCACTCCGTATATATCAATTATTATTATTATTATTATTATTATTATTATTATTAATTTTATTATTATTATTATTTTATTATTAATTTTAAAATTAGTTACTTAACCACTAGCCTTTATTCTTTTTTTTTCATTTTTTAAAAAAATTAAAAATAAAAATATTTTTTTTTTGTTTTCTATTAAGTAAACATATACAATTTAAATAAATATAGAAGTAATTGAAATTACAAATACAAATAATATCCATCATAGATCTATTTAACAAAATAATAATTTCAAAATAGATTTTTAATACCTTTTCATTAGCCAGGCTTAAATTAAAAGTCACAAAGCAGATAAAATAGAATTTTCTTGAAACATTGATCTCTTTTGTTACAGTCCAGTCTCAAATTATTTCAATAATTCTTTAAACCAGTGGTTTCCAACCTTTCTGTACCGGCACCCCCCCATTGCGCCCCCTTACACATTTCTGAAATAATATAACAACATGGAACAGGGGTGGGCCATGGTAAAAAGTCATCTGACCTGTTTTTTTTTAGAACCATACTGAAAAAAAAGCGAAAATTTTCAAAAGTTTGGGGGCACTTGAATTTCCTTCGCGCTCCCTTGCAACAGTCTCGCGCCCCCCAAGGGAGGCGCGCCCCACAGGTTGGAAACCGCTGCTCTAAACTATATATTTTTAGAACCCATTTATATATATAATAATATAATATGCATAATTAGTAATTTTTATTTTTTTTTTGTAACTATGAAAATATTATTAATAACCATATATGATTTGTTTTTCAATTACATCTGTTTAATTAAATAGATATTTTTTTATTGAATTATCGAATTTCTATTCAATTGCAACTCTATTTTATTTTTTAAATTTATTTGCTCATATGTTATATTAACAACATTCAACATTTTTAACTAGCATAAATAGTAAATTTCATTTTTCACATAAAAAAAAAAAAATTAAAAGAAACCTAATCATTTACCTAAGTTTTATAAATTTTTCATAAAATTATAATAATATATATAAATATCATTACAAACAATTTCTAACTATCTTGTTTCTTTTAATTTTTTTTATATGTACTTAATTTTATTTTTATTTCAAATTTCATGTATACAAAAAAAAACAAAAACAAAAAAAAAACTGTTTTTACCTTTAAATCTAAATTAATTTAAATTAATATTTATAATTCTTTGGTACACAACTTTATTTTAAAAACAAAAATAAATATTAGAATTAAAAAAAAAAATACTTAAAAAAAAAAAATTTCTTCTGATTAAATACATTTTTAAATTTACAATTTTTTAATAAATATTAAAATAATCCAATTGATCAATATTTTTATTTTATTTTTTATTTTTAGATTTTTGTAGATACTAATTTAATACTAATTTTGATTACCCACTTTATTTGCAGAAAATTTCATTATTATCGTAATAAATTAAATATGATCAATGTTATTAATAGTATCATTATTTTGAAAATTCAAATAAAATTACCAATAATTATCAAATATGAAATTCATTTATTTACTCTTTATTTTATTTTTTTTATTAATGTAGAAGTATTTTATTATCAATGGATTTTTTTAAATTTTTTCCCCTCCGGCTCCTTAATTTGTCTATTTATTTTATGTGGCGGCATGAGCCACCGGTGGTACATGCCGGCGCGAACGTGTTAATTTGATTATTATTTTGATTTATTTTTAATGTGATTTGTTAAGGATTGGTGGAGCGGTTGCTTTTCGACAACTGCATAGCCATTTTATAACTCTTGCATTTCTCTCGACGATACTGACTTGAGTGGCACAGGGCGGTTCTGGATGACGTTCTCCCGGGGGCCACGAACTTGCAGAATCCAATGACGGTTCACTTGGAAAAAAGACGCACTCAACTCCTCTGATGTTATCCGCATTCAAAGAACTGGCGAGACATATTAATTAATCTTTATTTGTCATTGATTTAATAAGAAATATTATTAATTTTCATTTATAATTAATTAAATTCAATTTATAATATAAATTTCTTAGAAATTACAATCTTATTATTAATTTTATTAATTTTATTTATAAGGTTTTCTCTCCTCTACAACCATTTTCCACTAACAACCGTTTCTACTCATTTAATTGATTCTATCCTCTCCTCCTAATTTTAATTCATAAATATGTGATTCTATATTTATTATTCTCTCAATTCCCAATCTTGTTGGTTTACCTCAACCACTACGCTAGTTTTTCCAATTAATTTCCCACTATCCATCCTTTTTCATTCAAGCATAAATGTCCCACCCACCCACCGCAAATAGCATTTTTATATTCAAAATAATTCATCAATGAAAAAGTAGCGTTTTCTTTATTAATTTTGTATGAAAATAATCTTCTCTATTGTTTTCCAAATTATAGTCATATTTGCCAAATTATGCTCTACAACTTCGAAAAAGAATGGATGAAAGCAGCACAGTCATTTCGCGATTTCAACCAACTTTTGGGCAAAAGAACAATCAGCGAAAGTCAATCGTTTTCCCGTTTCAAATCAGGTGATTGATACCAGCTTGGAAGAAAAGCCAGGAAGTGGTCACGGGCAATTTCTTTCACTCTCTTCTTTAAATACTAATACTTTACCATAAAGCCTAACCAGAGAAGGTATAACAGTGATTCCTTCTCTTTTTACTATCTCACCAGAGATAGTATTGCGATCACGAAAATTTTCGATGTCGAGATTTTGATGTATTTATACGTTTTGAAGGTTCCTGAATCATTTTCACTAAAGCTGAGACAAATGTCTCTCTGTGTGTGTGTGTGTGTGTGCTTAGGCAAGATTATGCAAAAACGGTTTGAGCTAGAATCATGAAATTTGGTATGCCGGAATTATTCAAATTCTATCAACTTTTGAGAAATGTAGCTCAACCGGAAGAGGGTCATTAGGTTATTACCTACAACGTTTTGATTTTTTTCCTTTAAAGTGACCAGTGCTCCGCAACCGGTGTGCCGCGGCACAATGGTGTGCCTTAAAGGAGATACATGTGTGCCGCCGCGATCAAATGAAACTTAGATATGCGGATAATTATGCGGATTTCTAAGTTTCATTTGATCGCGGCGGCACACATGTATCTCCTTTAAGGCACAGATATGCGGATAATTATGCGGATTTCTAAGTTTCATTTGATCGCGGCGGCACACATGTATCTCCTTTAAGGCACACCAGTGTGCCGCGGCACACCGGTTGCGGAGCACTGAAAGTGACCTTAAAAATAAAGATATATGTTTGATAGTTTTTCACATGATTAAAAATTGTATAAAACTGCTATATATAGAATTTCAGTTTGATTGAATCGCTAAAAGTACCAGAATTAATTTTTTAACACTTTACATCTCACGCGCCAACACGTGACGTGGTGCCATCAACAAAGAGCCAAACATGCGCTGATTTAGTAAATATTATTTCTTAATTTTAATTTATAATTAATTTAAAAATTTAATTTAAATATAATATATGTTAATTAATTCAATTCAAAATTTGCGAGATAGTCGAGTGGAGACACTCCAGCTTTTTTTTATTAGTTCTACCACCTGGACCGAGAGTTCTCCTAATCTTTATAATCCCAAGGGCCATATTTATTTCATCAATTTTAATATTTTTCACGGCATCACAAGTGATATCTTTATCTTTAATATTATCATAATGATTAACAAGTAAATTAAAAAAATAAAAATTAAAATCAATTTCTACTTAAAACTGAAAAAAAACTCTTATTAAAGTATAAAAAAAATTATTTGAAAATCAATTAAAATAATTTTATGCTTCGTCGAGATTCAATCCCAAAGTAAATTTCAACTTAGCCATTTGCAAGACACATTTATATTTTGCTAAATATTTTATAGAAAAGATTCCCCCCCCTCAATATAAAATTAAAATTAATGAATTAAATTTATTTAATGAATTAATAATTGAAAAAAAACACCTGAAGTATTCACATTCACTACAAGTTTAATAAAATTTATTTAAACTTGAGTGAATGAATAAAAAATATTTTTTTTTTTAATGATTGAAAATTTGTACAAAAAGTCAAGTTATTGCATTATCAGAGTAAATAGAGATTATTTTTTTTATAAATAGGTATAGAAATATAATTTTGTACGTACAGAAATGAAAAAAAATATTATTTAGTAGTTTTTTAAAACGGTACTTACGTGAGTTCTGTTGAATCGAGACCCATCGAATCGAAAAATCGTGCAAGAATTTCAGGATCAGGTGGATCCCTTTTACTTTGTTCTTTTACAGGATCTGTACTCAGAGTAGTCGTTAATGAAACAAGAGAACGTCGTAAAAGCAATCTCTGACCAACATCAGATTTACTTCTCAAAACTGGACGTCGTGTCCAACAGGATCTTAAAAAAAATAAATTTTTCATAATTATTTTATATATTATTCTAATAAAAGTGTTATTATAAAAATTTTACAGCGCTGCATGGATGGATTGGTGGGATGTGTATTTGCAAGTATTGGAAAAGCTTGGAAAGAAATTTAAAATATTATTTTATATAATACGATAATAATATTTGTAAATATGCAGCAATATAAGTAAATTGAGAAGAAGTCTAAACTCTAGACCTCTAAAAAAATTTTTTATATTATTAAAATAACGTTTTCCTCGTGGACAAAAAAGAATAAAATAATTTTTCTTAAGCCTGACAAAGTTTATGGATGAATTTCTTCATATACAACGAAAAACATTTTTTCATTTGCTTTCTATTTTATTTCTATGCAATTGAATTCCTTTATAGAGCTATAATTCATATACAATATACTTATATACCACACTAAAACACTTCCTTAACAAGTAACATTATTTCTTCTGATGTAATCAACTGTTTTGACTTTGATTGATAATTAGTAAATTTAAGAAAATAATCATTGTTTTAAAATTTGTTACATACTTTGATATATCAGTATATTACATTGAAAAATAATAAAATATTAATTTCTTAAATCTTAATCTATTAATTTTATTGCATAATAAAAAAATTTTTAAGTTTATGTTTTTAATAAAATTTTTATTATTATAAAAATTTGACTTGATGTTTCATATAAGTAAATAAAACTAAATGCGGCCAACGTTTTTCGTTGAATATGAAGCAATTCATCCATAACCTTTGTCAGGCTTATAGAAAAAATATTTTATTCTTTTTAGTCCACGAGGAAAACGTTATTTTATAAAAAATTTTTTATATTTATTTTATTTTATTCTCTATTAAATGAGATCTTTTCAAATTTCTATATTAATATGAAATTATTTAGATTGAAAAGAACAATCTCACAATATAATAGTTTAATTGGAGATTATTAAAATACATTATATAATATATTTTATATAGAAAACAAAAAAGATTGAATTATAATGTAATTATAAAAATATATTAAAGTTTTACATTCATTTGAAACATCTCACTCATTCATTTATTCATTCTATCAAAAATATAAGTATAAAATATAAATATTTTAACATGCAAGAGAATAAAAAGTTTAGTTTATGTTCAAAATTGTTCTATATTAATTATACATACGAGGTCTGTTCAAAAGAAAAGGTGAATTTTGAATTTTCTCGGGCTGTATATATTTGATTATCGAATTTTTTTTTTGTTTTGTTGGTACACAAATGTTTCTCATATGTTGACATTATTAGCCATTTTGGATTAGTAGTTCGTTTTAGAAAACTGAAAAAGTTAGTCACTTTTTTGTGTGTTCTTCTATTTTTTACTTAAATAAAAATAAGGAATACTACAAGGAAGTTATGCAACGTTTGGGTGAAGCAATACGTCTCAAACGATCGGAATTTTGAAAAAACAAATCATGGATTCTGCATCACAATAATGCACCAGCTCACACATCAATGCTTGTTCGTGATTTTTTGGCCAAAGACAACACTGTAATCATGCTTCAACCACCGTATTCACCAGATTTGGCTCTCTGAGACTTTTTCCTATTCCCAAAACTGAAGAGACCAATGAAACGAATGCGTTTTGTCACAATGGATGAGATAAAGTCGGAATCGAAGAACGAGCTGATGGTGATACCGAAAAGCGCATTTCAGAAGTGCTTCGACAATTGGAAGAAGCGCTGGCATAAGTGCATTATATCTGAGGGGAATTACTTTGAAGGGAACAAAATGGATATTGATGAATAAATAAAAACTTTTCGCAATAATTAAAAATTCACCTTTTATTTTGAACAAAGCTCGTGTGTGTGTGTGTGTGTATAACATTTATTATAAAGAGATTGAAATAGAATCATGCAAGAAGAGAGTAGGTAATCCTCACCTATTAAGAAAGGAGGTGCTGATCGAGTCGATGAGTCGGGTAATGAAGAAATGAAGAAGACCACGTGCATGTGAAAAGGGATAAAAACAAAAAGAAGAAGAAGAAATAATATATAAATATTATACACCGAAATATTATTTATACAAAATCAACTAACATAGATAATAATTATTATGAATTGGAAATGTACATATGTCTACATGATATTATATACAACCCCTCCCCAACCTTGTCATTTACGTGCATACCATATATAAAACGAGTATTATACATAAATTCAAAGAAATATATACTAACCTTTCAGAAGGTGAATTGAGTGATGCCAGAATCGATGGAGATGCTGTTTTTATAGTCAATCGTTCCGATACACCAACATCTTTGATTAAGATACATACAAAAAACATAAAAATACATTATATTTTATAATATCAAATCTAAATGAAAAAAATTATAATATTATAAATTAAATTATGTTGGTATTTAAATGAAAATATATAAATATTATGTACAGAAAAAAAAGAAAAAAAAATCAATATAATATAATAATTGGTGGCCTTTTTTTCGTATAAACAGATTCAAATTCAAATTACTCCGAAAATACAAAACATCACGAAATGCTTATTAGAAAGGTGACACTTTGCTGGTTAGAGTGTCAAAACATCGAATTTGGTTTAGTAGTTAGAATATTATTTGCGTTTAACGCAAATGAAGAAAAATAATGAAAAAATTCGCTATATTTTGCAATGTTATTATGATAAAGGTAAAAACGCTTCACAGGTTCATGAAAAAAATTGTGAAAAAAATTGTGGTGTGAAAATACTCTTTCGGAAACTACCGCAAAGATCGAATCAATATCTGCAATGCGCTGCTAAAACGGAATCAAATCGAGCCTTTTCTGAAACGTAACATAGCAAGTGATGAAAAATGCAACATTCAAACCTAACTGTAATAGTAAATTGTTTGTTTATTTATTTTCATTTTTTTAATTTGATATTTTATAATTTCTTTTCCAGCAATGTTAACTTTTTATCATGGAATTTTGAGTTATTTTCATTCTTTTCATTTGTTTCTTAGAAAGGGATCAAATTTGTGTCTCATAAGTCAAAGTTTCAATTAAAAATGCATTTAAACTCATTTAACACGAACTATATTTTATTATTTTTCAATAAATAAATTCAAGTGAAAGATTGACAACATATAAATTTATTTAATGCTTACCGATTCGGTTTCTATGTTTTTCATGCTCTGGACTAATTTGTGGACTTTGCTCTTCTTGCGTGGGCGTAGAAGGACAACCTGACGATGCACTCGGTCCATTTTCTGATGAACTAGAATCGGAAGAACTTGATGATGATGACGATGATGAGGTGGAAGTGGTACTCGATGTAGAGTTGCTTGAAGATAATCCATCCCCACCACAACGACCACCACCACCACCACTGCTTTCACTAGAAAAAAATTGCATTTTTAATAAAAAAAAAAATGTTAAATAAAATTAGTAAAATATAATTAGAATATAAAACAATTTGAAAAAAATTGTAATTTAATTATGAAATAAAATATTAATTTATTCTTGCCTTCTATTTGGAGTTGATGTTGGTAGTTCTGGTAATGATTTGTGACTACTTGATCGACTTTTAATCCTTCCCCGGGGCTTCTCCTATAATTATAAAATTACTATTAATAATAATAAAAACATTTTGTAAAAGTTCATAATAATAATAATAATAACAATATTAATAATAATATGCATTTTTCCAAGTGAAAGAATAACTTACTTAAATATTAAAACCGATACGAATTAAGAAGAAAATATAATGAATTGAATAGATACGAACAGTTGATAAAGGAATATGGGTTTCAGATTTCACATCAGACATTTTCAAGATAGATACGATAATAAATATAATATAAAATAAAGAATAAGCAGGAAAAAAATAAATAAATTAAAAAAAATTTTGAAATTTTTAAGTAAATCTCAAGTATTTTTGATATTTTTTTTTCAGGAAATTAAATCCCACTTAAATAACATTACAAATATTTTTTGTTTGTCTTTTTTAAAAGTTAATCCTTGACTCTTATGAAACTATAATGAAAAAAAATTGATTTCTATGCAATACATCTTAAATTAATTGTACCTAATAGTTCTAACTATTTATTTATTTTTATGGTTTATATATTTTATTAGTTACCAATTTAAAAACAACTCACCTTTTTAAAATTTATATTGAAAGAGATAAGGAGAGAGAAAAATGGAACTACAGATACGTGATAAGGGTTCACTATTCTATTTCCAACTCGTGATCTTTAAAAGGTTTTACTTCAAATTGAATTATTAATAATTAATAAAGAGAAAAAAATACTTTCAATGATTGAAGGAATCAATAAATGAAAAATTGAAAGAAAAAAAAAGATGCAAAAATAGATTTCTTTCTGTTAATTTGTTTTTATTGTGTATAATGAATGTCTTTTTAAATAATTTTTCTTAACTGAAAAAAATATTTTTAGCATGATGTCTGTCCGTCTGTCCGTCCGTCCGGGTACAGCTTGAACGGCTCAACGGATTTTGATAAAATTTGGTAAATTTACTTAATGCATCAGTATGATGAATGGATCAACTTTTGGTGTATATCCGGAAATCGAAAGTTGTAGTATTAGCGACCGACGATTGGAAGGGAAGGGTTATTTTCACACCAAATTTCACATGAGGAGATTTTTTTACATATCTCCACCAATCATGCATTTTGTTTTGGTTTTATCCTCGGGGAAAATCATCTTCATTAGTTTTTTCTTAATTTAAAATGATATGACGTTACCCAGCCCTTCATGACGTCACAGCCAGTGCCTCCTTATATATTATAAATAAAATAAAATTAAAAATATTTATGTTAAATCCATATCTGTTTTTAATAGTATTAATAAATACATTTAAATTATTTGAAATTGTTTCTGTAGCTAGAAATTAATTTATTTCAAACCGTCGGTGGGTTCGGTTCCTGATGTCTGTCTGTCTGACCCTCTGTCGGTTATGGATCTGTATAGACGTGTACAGCTTGAACGGCCCCACGGATTTTGATAAAATTTGATATATTTATTTAATGTATCAAGAAGTAGCATGAATTCATTAACTTTTGGTGTATATCCAGAAACCGAAAATGCTAGTTTACAAAGTATTAATTTTTATGTTCATTGTCGGAAAAAAATTACACTTAAAATATAGTAGTAATTAATAATTGAGGAATTAAATTAAAAATAAAAACCAAGATAATAAAATTTAGTAATTTTAATTCAAATTTTAAAAATATTTTTTTTATATACTTTATATAAGTATAACATATATAATGTTTGAAAATTAAATTATTTCAAATTGTCGGTCGGTTCTGTGTCTGGCCACAGCTCATTTTTTGTTTATATGTACACGTCTATACGGACATACAATGGACAGACTTTAGGCTTCCGATTTCTGGATATACACCAAAAGTTGATGAATTCATGCTACTGATGCATTAAGTAAGTATACCAATTTTTTTCAAAATCCGTTGAGCCGTTCAAGCTGTACCCTTCTATAAGGACACACAATGGTAGGACAGAGGGACAGACATGATGCTAAAAATACTTTTTTCTGTTAAGAAAATGCATAATTCGTGGAGATATGTTAAAATCCCCACATGTGAAATTTGGTGTGAAAACAATACCTTCCCTTCCTATCGTCGGTTGGTAAAAATTACTAAACGTTTGCTGAAAAGGTTACTTGTAAATATTATAGGCATCGAAATTTATGTAGTGGTTAGGAAGTTGTTTTCGATGGATTTGGAAGAAAAATAATGAAAAATCGCTCTTTATTTTGAAATATTATTATAAGTAGAAAAAAGGTGTTCAGATTTGTAAAAAAATGTGTACCTACTATATACATATTTAGGTATATCATTTGTAACTATAAACTTTTATTATTTTTATTATTTTCAAACATTAGAAAATTTATAAATAAATATAAATATAAATTAATTAATTTACCTGTGTTCTGTTGTCAGGTTCAATAGTATCATCAGGTAGACAAAGATTTTCTTTGGAGTCGAGGAGGCGTCGTAATTTGGCTTGAAGTTGATCGCCACCACCGGGTCGTGAATGAGAAGTCGGCGGGGCAAGCATTAGCCCCTGTGCTCCAATGGTAAACGCTATAAAATATTATTAGATTGAAGTTCAATTTAAATTGTTTTGGAATTTACAACACAAATATGCAACAAAAACAAGACACTCAACACCCCAAAATAGATTTATTAAATATATTTCACCACAATTAATATCGATCAAAATTTCATTATTCACTTATTTTTACTTGATATACTTTCATTTTTATTATTCTTTTTATTTTATCTATATATTAATATAATAATTAAAATTAAAAAAAAATATTTTAATTTTTGATATATTATTATAAAATTCAATCGATAAGAACCTACTTCGGAATCTCTCACATAATAAATACAAAATTAATCTTAATTATAATATAAATATTCTATCAATTTCGGCATTTATTTAAACTTGTACGATTATACATATATAAAAAAAATGTTTATTTTAATTTCTATATAAATTAGTTTATGAATGAATTTCTTCATATACAACGAAAAACATTTGGCGCATTTCGTTTTCATTTGCTTTCTATTTTATTTCTATGCAATTAACTTCTTTTATAGAGCTATAATTCATATACAATATACTTACCTATCACACTAAAACACTTCATTAACAAGTAATACTATTTCTTCTAATATAATCAATCATTTTGGATTTGATTGATAATATGTAATATGTATTTAAGAAAAATTCTTTTAAATTTTGATACATACTTTGATATAAGTATATTTTATATTGAAAAATAAAAAAAGATTAATTTCTTAGCTCTTAATCTAACATTTTTATTGATTAATAAAAAAAAATTGTCAGTTTAAGTGTTTAATAAAATCTTTATTATTACAAAAATTTGACTTAATTTTTCATATAAATAAATAAAACTAAATGCGGCCAACGTTTTTCGTTGAATATGAAGCAATTTATCCATAAACTTTGTTAGGCTTATAAAAAAATTATTATATTCTTTTTAGTCCATTGGAAAAACGTTATTTTATAAAAAAATTTTATATTTATATTATTCAAGTTTAGTTTAGATATATGAAAATTAAAAATTAATTAATTGAACTGAAAAAACCAAAAATTAGTGAATAGGTAAATATTTAGTGAATTTGTCAATAAAACATTATTAAATGACTGCTCATATAACTATATGTAGACAAGATTACGCAAAAACGGTTTGAGCTAGAATCATGAAATTTGGTATACGGGCATTATTCAAAATTCGTAGTTTTCTAGCAACTTTTGAGAAATGTAGCTCAACCGGAAGTGGGTCATTACCTACAACGTTTTGATTTTTTTTTCATTTAAAGTGCCCGTAAAAACAAAGATATATGTTTGATAGTTTTTCACATGATTAAAAATTGTATAAAACTGCTATATCTAGAATTTCAGTTTGATTGAATCGTTCAAAGTAACAGAATTAATTTTTTAACATTGCAAATCACGCGCCAACACGTGACATGGTGCCATCAACACCTGCTGTTTTAATAATATTATTTATTAATTTTAATTTATAATTTAATTTAAATATAATCCAATTCAAATTGCGAGATAGTCGAGTGGATACACTCCAGCTTATTATATATTATATATAGATTTGATAAGTAAATTTAGTCAGTATGGATAATAATAATATAATTTATTAATCAAATTGCAAAAAAAGAATAAAAAAGAAATACTGAGATCGGAATTAAAATTTGAATGACATACGAGTATATATTAATTTGTAGTTACTTTACTACTAATGTATTACTATTATACATTAAAAGAATTAAACTTTTAAATGAATATTCGACATTTTTAACATTTTCATTAAAACAAAGAACTTTTAGTAAATATTCATAGAGAAAATATAATTTTTTCTTTTTTTTACTTTTTTCTTTTACTAAATTAAAAAAAAATAATGTAAGTAATATAATTGATAGAGTATCAAGTGTATTTATACCCGCATTGAAGTGGTTTGATGCTCGTGTAGCAGAAATTCTCAGTTGTTGCCTACTCTCACGTACCGAGTCCGTTTTCACGTAGAAACCCTTCGTCTCTTGAAGTATCTCCACAGCGCTTTTGCGCTTGGCTGCAACACAGACAATCAAATCTCATTATTGTTAATGGCAATGAAAGTTTGAAGGCATTAAATCTATTATTCTAAAACCATTATTTAAAACCATCACAGTTTTTTAAAAGAGACAAGAATTATTTGAGAGTAAATTATTTTGCCTTGCAAAAATTTTCTCTTACATTATTCTTCTTCTAATTCTAATTACCTAGAAATATAAATTGTAGGTATGATCGAGGCGTAAAAAAGAGAACACCTACCACCGCAAACCGCATAACAGATGTGAAAGTTTATCTATTCCTATGACTGGAGGTATACGAATTATTTTTTTAATTCAAGTCAAAAATAAGGAGGCGCTGTCTGTGACGTCATGAAGGGCTGGGTAACGTCCTATAATTTTAAATTAAGAAAAAACTAATGAAGATGATTTTCCCCGAGGATAAAACCAATACAAAGTGCATGATTCGTGGAGGTATGTAAAAAATCTCCTCATGTGAAATTTGGTGTGAAAATAACCCTTCCCTTCCTATCGTCTATCGGTAATACTACCACTTCCGGTTTCCGGATTTGCACCAAAAGTGGATCCATTCATCCCACTGATGCATTAAGTAAATATACCCAATTTCATCAAAATCTGTTGAGCCGTTCAAGCTGTACACATCTATACGGACAGACGGACAGACGGACAGACATCATGCTAAAAATACTTTTTTTCTGTTTAGAGAATGCATGATTTGTGAAGTTATGTAAAAATCCCTACATGTGAAATTTGATGTGAAAAAAATATAGATTTAGAGAATTAATGGAGGTTAATTAATAATTATATAACTAAAATATTCTTACCTAATTAATAAGTATAATTAATACATTCTCTAATAATTTATTAGTCATTTGAAAAAACATAAAAATATCAAAAGAATCATTACAATAATTTTACGATCCACTCAATATTTTTACTTTTTAATTAAAATAAATAAATACTTATTATAGAAATAATGAATTATAATAATAAATAATAATTATTATTTAACAAAATATTATCTATTATTATAACAAGAGTTATTAATTTTGTAATTTTAATTAAATTAAATTAGTTTTCATTTTAGAAATTGTATTTAATTTTTAAATTTTTTCTCATAAAAATGCAACTAATATATTTTCTATTAAAAATAATTACATTAATTACAAAAAATAAATCAAAAAATTATAAATATATCGTTTTTTATAATTACTACAATTTTAATATTCATGTTTCCAGTCATTTATATTCTTTTTTACATTGAAAAATAGAAATGCATCAATTATTATTTATTTTTAAGTTTATTTAGTTGATTTTTTTAAAATATAGAATTAAAATTATATTATTTTCATATAAATAATAAAATAATTATATATTGATGTAATGATATAAATAAATTATTATTTAGTATTAATTTCTTTTAATGAATATTTTTTAATGTAAAATAAATAAAAATAATTCAATCGATTTATGAATATCATTTTAAATAATATTTATAATAATATCTATATTAGTATTAATATTTCTTGATTAATTATGTACTTATTAAGAATAAGTTAAGATAATTTCTAATTTCTTTATTTTATTTAATTTCTTTCAATAGGAAAAATAAATATAAATCGGGTCTCTCCAGAACAATTCTCGCTCGATGAATGCTTAAAATAAACTTTTCTTTTTTTATTCGAATTGCGATAATCAGTCGATTTCTTAGTAAATGAATTCAATAAAAGGAATAGAAAATATTTATTTTATTTTTTAGTTTGTCATGAAAAGTGAACAAGACAACATTTCGGCTGGGTCAGTGATAGTAAGTATCAATTATAAATTATAATCA
Organism: Labia minor; assembly: GCA_963082975.1. Classification (NCBI taxonomy): domain Eukaryota; kingdom Metazoa; phylum Arthropoda; class Insecta; order Dermaptera; family Spongiphoridae; genus Labia; species Labia minor. The sequence goes on along the minus strand of OY720344.1, from coordinate 121,025,093 downwards.
TTATTAAATGTAATTATCGATTCATTTCCTTTTCTTTATAGATTTATTAATTAACACATGAACAAATACATTTATAGTTTCGATTTATTTATTTAATATTTATAATTTAGGGTCATTAATAAAAATCTGGAGTGTCTCCTCCACTCGATTATGTCGCAAATTCGAATTGGTTTCTACCATATATTTGAAATTTAATTAAAATTTTATTTCATCTGATAATTGGATTTAAGGTTTTTAACATAATTTTCACTGAAATAAGAAGGCAATCAAATAATATCAACATTGTTTTGATTTTTTTCAACGTAAATATATAAAATACGATTGGGACACGGTAAAATATAGTCTAGCAAGACTGACTTTAATCATTAAGCTAAATAAAACACGTTGCACATAGTTTAACTTTTGAGAAATGTAGCTCAACCGAAAGAGGGTCATTACCTACGTTTGATTTTTTTTCCTCTAAACGGACCGTAAAAATAAAGATGTAAGTTTGATAGTTTTTCACATGATTAAAAATTATATAAAACTGCTTTATATAGAATTTCAGCTTGATTGAATCGCTGAAAGTACCGGAATTAATTTTTTAACACTGCAAATCTCACGCGCCAACACGTGACGTGGTGCCATCAACAAAGATCCAAACATGCGCTGATTTAATAAATATTATTGATTAATTTTAATTTATAATTTATAATTAATGAAATTTAATTTAAATATAATATATTATGTTATTTAATCCAATTCAAATTTGCGAGATAGTCGAGTGGAGACACTCCAGCTTATTCTATTATTCTTATGTATATGAAATGGAGGGAAAAATATTGAAAGCAATCCGAGTTTTTGTTACTTGGTTGACTCTCAACTCGTTTATTCAAGCTTCAATTTTAAGAAAAGACCGTCCCAAACGATAGTCGTAAACGTCATTGGTTGTATATGTGGTGATAGAGAGAAGGGATGGGATGGGGAATAAAATGAAAATCTCTCTCCCTCTCTCTAAATCTCTAACATTTCACCGCTTTTATTTACTATAAAACTTTATTTTATTCTCTCTTCAGTTAAATTCATACAATAAATTAATAAATGGTGTATATAGACACTTTATAAATTTATTCCCAGAGAAATGGGAGGAATTTTTATTTTATTTATTTTTATATTTATTTTATATTGTTGTTTAAATATATATATAAAAAAAACCTCCGACTTTTGTACGTCCTGCTCAATGATCAGTAGAACGGGTTCTCTCAACCTCTACCTTGATTTTCTTGATCGGAGACGCTACTTTTTATCAAGTAGCCTCCCAATGTTGATCCCGGAGGCTGGGTTGACTCCTTCCCATAGACCCTAGCTAAGGAAATTCCCTTGCCAGGCCCGGGACTTGTACCCGGGACCATGGGAATGTGAGGCAGGTTCGCTACCCACACACTCAATGGCGCCTTCTTTTAAATATATAAATAAAGTAATTATTTTTATTTATAAAATATTACACTTTGTCTACATTTTATAAGCTATTATTAATGGTACACCTTGAAATATACTATATGTATATCTTATCTTATTTTACTAGCGAGAATTATATATATATATATTTGTATTTTTGAAATATTAAACTGCTCGAAGTATTTTTTTGAAATTCACACCATAGATAATTTTTATAAATAAAAATTCAAATTGGGAGATACTCGAGTTTATTTTTCTTTAGATTTTAACATTTTTTGTTGGAAATCAATCATAAATCTCGTACATTGAAATTATAAAAAACAAAATTAAATTAATACGAGAATTTTAAAAAGTAATGCATCTCATTATAAATATAAATATAATACTAATAAGTTGTGATTAAGAATGAATATATTTTTGTATTTTTGAAATATTAAACCGCTCGAAGGATTTTTTTTTTTTGAGATTCCCTCTATAGATAATTTTTATAAAGAAAAATCGATCTGTATTGGTTTCAAAAATCATTATTAGTTTGTTTTTTTTTAATTTAAATTAGGAAATTTAAATGAGATCAGCAACTACGTCAGACAGCGCTTCCTTAAATACAAAATATTATAAATATAAATAAAATCGATTTACGAAATATATATTCTGTTATGTCCACAAGCCATACTTTTCTGTTCTGGCTGTATGTTTTATGACAATTTTTTTTTTTAAATTATGTTATTTTACATTATTTGAACGGCGGCTCAGTGAATCAGGTATTAATATTACCAGCCAAACCCGTTAATAAGGAATAATTTTTTTTTTAATTACCGAGCAGCGGTGTATTAATTTAAAACAATAAATTGATCAAGTCCTCTTCAGCTTCAACGACCATTGAGATTTAGTATGATCATCAATTCAATTAATCCATTTATACAAGTACATATATATATGTACTTGTATGAATAATAGCAAAACAATGAATCAATCTCTAAATCTACAATTATCCTAACCTGTTCATTTTGTTGATTAACATGAAATAAATTGTATCCCCTTCCATCTCTCTCGTTCCATAAACTTATTAAATATATATGTAGATAAATACCGTATCATCCCCCCTCTTTATTTACAATCTATACCAGTCATACCACAATAGAGGGTTTTCAATCTCATCGTCATTGAAATCTTGACAAACCATGTTAATGTTAGTTAATCCATTAAATCAATGTACCAATATGCCTATGAACAACATTAAACATAACACACAATTCAATCCAAACATCAAATTCTATAATTATACTTGATGGAATAGATTGAAAAAATATTAATAAAAATATATTTACTAGATTGTACTTGTAAATAAAATAATAATTGAAGTTAAATGAAGTTTGTCTTGATAATTTAACAACAAAAATAAATTAATAAAAAAAACTTTTTAATATACACGCTTTTTAATCAAAAATGCCCTAAAAAATAGAAAATAAAATATTAATTAAACCTTGAATATTATCCTTTACATATGCCCAACAAAAAAGCGTGGACACTTATGAAGATAAGTAGTAGGTAAAGAATTTAATATTATTATATCCGCACACGATTTTTTGTTGTTGTTGTTGTTGTTTACATATGTAAAGGATAATATTCAAGGTTTAATTAATATTTTATTTTCTATTTTTTAGGGCATTTTTGATTAAAAAGCGTGTATATTTTTATTTTCAAGTTTTTTATATTTTTTACTATCTCGCCAGAACGGTATGAGCTAGAATCATGAAATTTGGTACATGGGCATTATTCTAAATAAGTAGTTTTCTACCAACTTTGGAGAAATGTAGCTCAACCGGAAGAGGGTCATTACCTACAACGTTTTGATATTTTTCCTCTAAAGTGACCGTAAAAATAAAGATATAGATTTGATAGTTTTTCACGTGATTAAAAATTGTATAAAACTGCTATATATAGAATTTCAGCTTGATTGAATCGCTGAAAGTACCAGAATTAATTTTTTAATGGTGCCATCAACAAAGAGCCAAACATGCACTGATTTAATAAATATTATCTATTAATTTTAATTTATAATTTATAATTAATTAAATTTAATTTAAATATAATATATGTTATTTAATCCAATTAAAATTGCGAGATAGTCGAGTGGAGACACTCCAGCTTATTTATTATTATTAATATAAATTTATATCTAATTTATTTATAATGTATAATGTATCAGTTATAAAAAAATAATAATTAATTATGAAAAATTAATTTTTTATATAAAATTATTCATTATTAATCATTCGAAATATTTAAATAATTTTAATTTTTTTAAAATGAATTTATAATTGAAATTAAATTAAATTTTATTTAATAAAAATTTTTTGATTTTATTATTTTTTTTATTTAATTCTTATTAATATTTTGATTAATTTATTGTCATCGGAGTTATAAATATTTGCAAAATTTCAGATTATTTACCTTGCGAGATTTGACGACAGGACACGATTTAATACTAAATGAAAGCGTGTAAAAAATGAATCGATGACTGAAATGATATTAAAATTGTTTATTTTTCTTACATAAATAAAAAAAAATTAAGCTGGAGTGTCTCCACTCGACTATATCGCAAATTTGAATTGGACTAATTAACATATATTATATTTAAATTAAATTTAATTAATTATAAATTAAAATTAAAAATTAATATTTATTAACTCATCGCATGTTTGGCTCTTTGTGGATAGCACCACGTCACGTGTTAGCGCGTGATTTGCAGTGTTAAAAAAGTAATTCCGGTACTTTCAGCGATTCAATCTTTATCTTTACGGTCAGTTTAGAGGAAAAAAATCAAAACGTTGAAGGTAATTGCCCTCTTCCAGTTGAGCTACATTTCTCAAAAGTTGGTAGAAAACTACTTATTTTGAATAATGCCCGTATACTAAATTTCATTAATCTAGCTCATACCTAGGGCTTACAATACCGAACTAAAATCTGAATACCGGTATTTGGTATTTGAAATTTGAAATACCGGGATACCGGTATTAATACCGGTATTATTAATAATAAATTTACTAGCTATATTTCTACTTACCTCAGTTGTTATATTGACTTTTTAACAAATAATATATGAAATCCAATAAATATTGTTCTGAAATGAGTAGATATTATTTATTTTATTACATAGAGTAATAGTAGAGTAGGAGTAGAGAGATACAAAAAACGTGCAAGTAAATTAAAGTAAATATTAAATTCTATGTTACATTTTACATATAATAGGCTCGAATGGTATTATATAATTAAAGAATTAAATATAATTAAAGAAGTAAAAAATATAAATTGAAAGTATTTAATATTAATAACTTTATTAAAGTAGGCTCTTAAAAAACAACGAATCAAGCGTTTCATCATCAAGCGAGGACCAAATTTTTGTACAAATATAACCAGCGGCCGAAAAAGCTCTTTCTGATTCTACACTTGTCGGCACTATTGTCATTAAAAAATCATACACATTTTGTAAATTCGTTCCTTTTGTTCCTGTTTTTATCAAAAAAAGAAATTTCATCTTTTAATTTTTTCTCTAGACCTGGAATTTTTTTAAACGCAGGCACGGGTGAAGTATTTAAGGTTTCGTCTATTGCTGCCTGTAGTTTGTTCTTTAATTCGTTTAAGTTTACCTTGTCAGAATCATTACTAATTTGGGAAGATATTGGAAGGGATGTTTCTTTCACAACTTCCATATCTTCTGTATCTTCTAGATTATCATATGTGAGCCGTTTAGTTAAGCTTACAATTTTTTTAATGATTGAAAGTTTGAATATATGTTTAAATAGTTCTCCAAAATCTTGTGAATCCTTTTGCAGATACTGAAGTATTTGAGATAATTCAGTTCGTCGCAGTAAAATTCGAGTTTTTAATGATTCCAATAATTGTAATGAAATTTCAGATTTTTGCTGGGAAAGAGTTTCTAACATAAATTTTAAATTTAAAAAATTTCTTGTAATTAATTAATATTTATTTTAAATCAGTTATATATTGTGCATAAATTCAATTTTTATCAATTAATGTAATACCAAAATACCGGTATTTTTACATAAATACCGGTTTTTAATACCGTCCGGGATCCCGGTATTCGGGATCCTGAGATCCCGGTATTGTAAGCCCTACTCATACCGTTTTTGCGTAATCTTGTCTACATACACACACACACACACACACACAGACAAACATTTTTCTCAACCTTAGTGAAAATGATTCAGGAATCTTATAAACTGGCGAGATAGTAAAAATTATAACTATACAGTTACTGAGTAGTTACAATTTCTAATAATGCAATACACCTAGAAGATCTTATAAATATATATTTAGGTAGGTATATCTAGGTTTATTGTTTAAAAAATGTTTAAATGTTTTATTATATACAAGATTTTCCTTTTGTTCCTAATCAATTCATAAAATCATTGTATTGCTATATTAAACGTGATTATATTATTTAAATGCTGTATGATGGCTAATATGGCAAGAAATAACGTGCATATTCTTTGCAGGAAGTCTTTTAAAGATTTCCGGATGTGCATCAAGTGAATCGACCCTGACATCCTCATTCTCCTTATAAAGGCACTTTATCAAAATTAAATGCAAACACTTTTATTCTATATATGATTATAGAAAACTCATTAAATTTTTACGTTTATTATTTTTATAATTTCAATAATTATTAATATTTTTGTTTTTTAATTAATGTCAATTTTTAATTTTTATTTCTGAAATTTAATAAACTATTTAACAACAACTATTATCGTATAATAATAAAAAATTATAAATATGGTTTTACTTATTTATAGTATGATAGAATATCTAAATTGTTATAAGATTATATGAAAGAAAAATTTAATTTTACATAAATTAATTGAATAGTTTATTTTATTTTAACATTTTTACACATAACAAGACTAACCCAGAGATAGTAGTACCACAGTGGCCACGTTTCCATAGAGTGCGAACCTTTCTATGAAACGTGTAAAAATTTCATGTCGATCAGATCACAGACATCAGAGTAAAGTCACTTTGAAATTGGTTTGAAAAATGAAAAAAAAGAAATTTGCGCGTGTTGGTAAAAGAGAGATTGCAGAAATGACACAGATATCATCCGGAAGCGTATTTACAATTCTTCATGAAAAATTGAGCATGTAAAAGGTTTTTTCCAAGTGGGTGCCCCGATTGCCACAATGCACCATGCCACAAGTCCATGAAAACAATAGCAAAATTAAACGAATTGGGCTTTTATTTGCTTCTCCACCCCTCGTATTCGCCAGATTTAGCCCCTAGCGACTAATGGCTCTTTGCTGATCTCAAAAAAATGGCTCGAATGAGGAGGTCATTGCCGAAACTGAAGCCTATTTTGAAGCAAAGGATAATTCCTTCTATATGGTAAAGAAATGTTGGAAAGGCGTTGGAAAGATTGTATCACTCTAAAAGGAGATTATATTATGAATAAAAATGATTTTTGAAAAAAAATATTGTTTTCGTTGTTAGTCTCAGGACTCATTTAACGATGTGTTATATATATATATATATATATATATATATATATATATATAAAGATTAAATTAGAAGACGAATGTTTTTAATTTGAATAAAGAAAAAGTATTTATTTTTATCGACAAAAAATATAAATTCAAACAGCTTCTTCTATACTTACAATATATGTACATAAAGGATTAATATTAATGTTCTAATAAAATTTCAAATTCAATAACAAATGTTTAAACTTAAAAGAATAAAAAAAATGAAATTTTCTCCATCCATGTTTAAAAATATATTTCGATTAGAATTTACACTATAATGTCTTTATAATGAATGGTCTCTTGTTAATATTCCTAGATAAGTAGATTACAAAATGGAAAAATAAAAATAAAAAAAAACAAATTTGCAAGATGTGATCTTAAATTGCATTAAAATGTAAGTAAGTGTGGGTGTATTGGGTGGAATATATTTATATATACATAATAATTTATACTACCACGCCAGGGCCGTCTTAAGGAATTCGGCGCCCATGGGCTACTAAAAATAATGCGCCCTTCTTCCTAAGAAAATACTATATCGCAAATAAAAAATTGCCGCCTCAAAAGGCTTGCGCCCTGGGGCTATAGCCCATTTAGCCCTGTGGTTAGGGCGGCACTGTACCACGCGGATAATGTAAATAATATTATTATTAAAATCCTTTTAAAATGAAGTTTAATTTTAACAAATTTTAAACACTTTATTTTTTTTAAAAAGCTGGAGTGTCTCCACTCGACTATCTCGAATTGGATTAAATAACATAATATATTATATTTAACTTAAATTTAATTAATTATATATTATAAATTAAAATTAATAGATAATATTTATTAAACCAGCGCATGTTTGGCACCATGTCACGTGTTGGCGCTTGAGATTTGCAGTGTTAAAAAATTAATTCTGGGACTTTCAGTGATTCAATCGAGCTGAAATTCTATATATAGCAGATTTATACAATTTTTAATCATGTGAAAAACTATCAAACATATTTCTTTATTTTTACGGTCACTTTAGAGGCAAAAAAATCAAAACGTTGTAAGTAATGACCCTCTTCCGGTTGAGATTCAGGAACCTTCAAAACGTATAAAAACATCAAAATCTCGACATCGAAAATTTTCGTGATCGTAATACTATCTCTGGCGAGATAGTAAAAATGTGCAGGGGGGGAGGAATTAAAAAGTAAAAAGAGAAGAGGAGGAGAGAGGAAGTGGAGGTGAAATTAGTGAAAAATATTAATTGTTTCAAGAAAGTGAAGATGAAACTTAACGTAACCTTTTATATCTATTATAAAATAAAATAAGTCTATCTAAATTAATATTTGACTTTTTTATTCATTATTTTAAAAATTATTTATTCATATTAAATATACATTTTACAAAACAAATTGATATCTATTTTGTATATAAAAAAATTCTCATGGTCAATATTTATTTCCGTAATTTCATAATAAATAATAAAAAAAAGGAAAACTTTCTATATTTTAATTTAACATTTAAGAATTTATCTAATTTATATATATATACTATTCGTTTTGACTAATGAAGATTTTTATTTTTTTCCAAAATATTTTTTTATGATAAAAAACATCTCTCTCTCTCTGGTTGCTCTAGATTAGTCTATTCTTCTCCTATTATAATTATTATTTCATTTACATTATATAATCTTTTTTAAACTCTTAAGTACAGTGGAATATTGGGAGGGAAACGCGAACGACGTTCCCTTACCTTTTTGCAGAACCCGAACGCGTTCCAGTACTTTTTCATGTTCCGACAACTCCCACTTAAATCTACTGTTAGAATTTCTTTTTTGTGTTCGTTAATATTTTGAATAGTAAGAATAAGAAAAAATAAAAACTTATATGGATAAAAATATTTTATTGAAAATAGGACTTTTTTGCTCCCACTATACGTTCCCTTACTTCTTATTTGACCAATACATCACTGCTTAAATATATAATTTTATATATATAAATATATTTTTTTATGAATTTATCAAGACAAATATTTGAAGAAAACTAAATTTTCTAAATTATTTATTTTTTTTATTAAAATAAAATTTATAAAAAAAAATATTATTAATTCTTTTGTTTTTTGCAATTTATATTTTTATAAATTATTTATTATTATTATTTATTATTTTATAAATTATTAATAATATAATAAAATGATATTTGTACCTTTGTATAGATAAAATAAAAATATAAAAAAAAGATAAAATAAAAATTGAATTAATTAATTTTACCAAATATCTTTTATTATTTATTAATTATTATGAATCTTTGCAATTTGTTGTTGTCCAATTGAAATAATTCATTAAGAGTCCGTGACTTTTTGAAATTCCCCTCTCTTAAATGAAATGGCCACACTGTTCCTGTCAGCAGGCAACTACCAGCTGACTCCTGTCGAATTTTTTAACCAGCTGGGTCTTTTAGTTTTTGTTTGACATCCATTAATAGCAGACTACCTCGTAATTTGAGAAGAAAATGGAAAAATAGTTAATTTCATGTGATAATTAAGCATTATTTTTTGTGGAGAAATAATATCATTGAAACCAGGTCTGCCAACTAATTGGGTCGATTTAAAGAGGAGTTGAAATAGAACGATCGCATTTGGCAAAAAAAACTTCTTTTACATCAGGATAATGCAAGGGTGCAATTGCGAAAATCCATGAATTAGAATACGAATTGCTTCCTCATCCACCCTATTCTCCGGATTTAGCCCCGAGTGACTATATCTTGTTTCCAAAGCTGAAGAAATGACTCGGCGGGAAAAGATTGAACTCCATCGATGAAATCATCTCACAACAAATACCTATTTTGATAATTGTTTTATATATTTTAACTTTTATCCCCTTTGATAATAATTTTGACGCGATAAGCCCCTTTATTGCATGTTAACAGGCGTTTCCTGATTGTAACCTCGCTTTAAACTAATAATAATAATAATAATATATTTATTTAATAAATTTAAAATTATAATTAATAACTTTTTCTAAATATAAATAATTTTTTTTTTATTTGTAAAAAATACTAAAAATATTTTTGTGTAAATAGAATGGAAATAAATTTAAACTATTTTAATTTATTTTAATAAATACTATAAATAAGGAGATAAATAACACACTGACCGTTCAAATTGTAACGAGTGATCCATTCCAAGTGAGGCATGAATTTGATGATTTGTTTCTCATTCAAGTCTCCTAGAAGACTACTACAAGTTATTAAATCCAAGTCTTGTGCGGTAGACAAATGGACTTCCTCAAGTCCAGGGAGAAGGAGGGATGTAAATTAATATTCGCTAAGGAAGGAACCTGACGAGGTCATTTAGTCTTTTTAATAAACTGAAGAAGATAAAATCATTTTGATCAAGATAATTGATAATCACCAACAGGGGAGGGAGAGGGATACGGAAATTCAATAAATCAAATGTCAGCACTTTTTGAAGAAAAGAGACAAAAGGCCCAAAGAGAAAGTGAAATAAATACAAAAAAAAAGCTGGAATGTCTCCACTCGACTATCTCGCAAATTTGAATTGGATTATTAACGTATATTATATTTAAATTAAATTCAATTAATAATTAATTATAAATTATAAATTAATAAATAATATTTATTAAACCAGCGCGTGTTTGGCTCTTTGTTGATGGCACCAAGTCACGTGTTGGCGCAAGAGATTTGCAGTGTTAAAAAATAATTTTATCTCTGGGAGGTAGTAAAAATAATTACCTTCAAAGGGAGAGAGAATAATGAGTAGTCTGGGATGACCATATTCATGAATGAAATAAAAAATGAATTCTGAATTCTGAATTTAATTTGACTTCTCAACGATCACGATTAATTCAAGAAGGAAATGAAGAACGGATGAGAGATATGAATGAACGTCTCCTTAATCTTCCCCCTTCCCCTGCACCAATCTCTCTTTCTCATTTACATACTCAGTTCATTCATCCAATGAGATTTGGATTCATTGAAACAGAACGAACCAATACCCACATTGTCCAAAAAAAACATTCGAATTACCAGAATAGATTTATAAATGAACGGAGATGAATAAGATGAAATGTCTGGTCCATTCGACGTGACTAGCATGTAATCCACTCATTAATGACTGACTGTTTTCATCTTTCCCTCCCCCCCCCTCCACTCACCACCACCTCTCTCTCTCATACACACACTCACCATCTTTTTATATCCTCTAAACTCTGAACAGAGAAGCTTTTTTGTATTTCACATCTTTTACTAAAACTATTGATGAGTCGAATCTACTATTAGATAGGTATACTCGTATATAGGCCTCCCAGACGTCCCGTTTTGAAAGAGATAATTTCAAGCTATGTTACTATCCTTCCAGCCAGTTGTCTATTCTATCCAGGCGCTATCAAGTAGCTTTTCCCCAAGGTTGTTCCCGGGGGCTGGGTTGATTTCGTCCCATAGACGACAAAGATAGAAATTCCCTTGCCAGGCCCGGGACTTGAGGCAGGTTCGCTACCCACATACCCAATGGCGCCTTCAAAAATTGATAAAATGTATGTATTATACAAAGAAATAGATAACTTAAAAAATAAATAGCGTCCGTCTAGATGTGTACAGCTTGAACGGCTCAACGGATTTTGATAAAATTTGGTAAATTTACTTAATGCATCAGTATGATGAATGGATCAACTTTTGGTGTTTATCCGGAAATCGAAAGTTGTAGTATTAGCGACCGACGATTGGAAGGGAAGGGTTATTTTCACACCAAATTTCACATGAGGAGATTTTTTTTACATATCTCCACCAATCATGCACTTTGTATTGGTTTTATCCTCGGGGAAAATCATCTTCATTAGTTTTTTCTTAATTTAAAATTATAGGACGTTACCCAGCCCTTCATGACGTTACGGCCAGCGCCTCCTTATATACTATAAATAAAATAAAATTAAAAATATTTATGTTATATCCATATCTGTTTTTATTTCATTAATAGATACATTTAAATTATTTGAAATTGTTTCTGTAGCTTGAAATTAATTTATTTCAAACCGTCGGTCGGTTCGGTTCCTGGCCACAGGCCAACTTTTATTTAATCTTCTTATATCCAAACCGAACTTATAAAAAACAACAGAAAATTGGTGAAGCCCTCTGGTGGTCAAATAATAAAACATGGAAGCTAAATAGAATATCAATCAATCAATATGCAAATTTTAATAATTTTTATCTCGTAAACTAAAAGCGATCGCCACCTATTGCTTAAGGCAAGTTTGTTTTGAATCCAACTGGGAAAGTTTTATCAATCCATCATAAATCGGTTAAACTAAGGAATTATCAATATTATATTCATGAGAATAATGATGAGTACAGCTAAAAAAACATAATTAATAAACTTTTGAAATAATAATTTATTGCTAGATATAAACAATTAATAATTTTTATTTGTTAATGTATAAATTGAATATCAACTCATATTACGTATATATTATGTTTTTTGTTATATTCTTTGAAATGATATCATTGGTTGCTATAGTGATGGTCATATGTTAATATTATTAGATTGATATTTATTAATATTAATTAGTAATTCATATTAATTGAATAATAATTTTGTTTTGTTTTTTAATCTTTTCCTTTATTTATTAATTTTAATTTATAATTTAAAATTAATTATATTTAATTTAAATATAATATATTATGTTATTTAATCCAATTCAAATTGCTAGATAGTCGAGTGGAGACACTTCAGCTTATTTTAGATAAAAATCGAAAACATGACGAACTACTAATCCAAAATGGTTGATAATATCAATATATGAGAAACATATTTTTACCAACATAACAAAAAATAATTCGATAATCGATTGTACATTGCCCGATAAAATTCAAAATTCCATTAAAAATATATAAACAACCTGTTTACTTCTTAGTTATAACTGAATATCACATAATTTGAGATTAACATTATACATTTATAATTTTTTTTATTCATTATTTTATTATTTATTTATCTTTGATTGGTATTTTTCCTTTTAATTATTCAGTATCTTTGTCTTTTCAACCTCTTTTTCTGTCAATATTGGATATTTAATTAAATTGATTGCTTATTTTTTACTAATTTTTAGATTTTGAGATGATTTCTATTATTTTTTTAGACTATTTAATTTATTTTATTATTTTAGATGTAATCGAAAGAAAAAAAACTTCATAATACATTTCAAATAGATTAATTATTAAATGAAAAAATAATCTAAATTATCTCAATTATAATTAATATTTTTATTTGTTTGAATATGTCAGAGTATATAAGAAGAAAAATATTGAATAAAAACTCTTGGAGTGGTGCATATCTCGAAAACACGTAATCACCGTGAAAGAAATGATCGTTGATATTTCCTTCTAAAAGTGGATTGACAAAATGACTAACGTCAGATTGGGAAAAGAAAAAAAATTAAAATATTGATTTTCTTTCTCTCTATAAAATCAAGTAAATATTATATATTTAGGCATGTACGAGGTCTGTTCAAGAGAAAAGGTGAATTTTGAAAATTATTGGGGAATTTACAATCGATGTTGGTAAAAATGTTTCTCATATGTTGACATTATCAGCCATTTTGGTATTAGTAGTTCGTTTTTAACAACTGAAAAAGTTAGTCATGTTTTCGTGTGTTCGATTTTTTAACTAAAATAAGCTGGAGTGTCTCCATTTGCAAATTGAATTGGATTAAATAACATATATTATATTTAAATTAAATTTAATTAATTATAAATTATAAATTAAAATTAATAAATAATATTTATTAAACCAGCGCATGTTTGGCTCTTTGTTGATGGAACCATGTCACGTGTTGGCGCGTGATTTACAGTGTTAAAAAATTAATTCTGGTACTTTCAGCGATTCATTCAAGCTGATATTATATATATAGCAGTTTTATACAATTTTTAATCATGTGAAAAATTATCAAACATATATCTTTATTTTTACGGTCCCTTTAGAGGAAAAAAATCAAAACGTGGTAGGTAATGACCCACTTCCGGTTGAGCTACATTTCTCAAAAGTTGATAGAAAAAAAACGAATTTTTAATAATGCCCGTATACCAAATTTCATGATTCTAGCTAAAACCATTTTTGCGTAATCTTGTTTACACACACACACACACAGACATTTTTCTCAACCTTAGTGAAAATGATTCAGGAACCTTCAAAACGTATAAAAACATCAAAACCTCGAAATCGAAAATTTTCGTGATCGCAATATTATCTCTGGCGAGATAATAATAAAGTTTAGGTATCTGATATTTATATTAACGCACATGGAATTTATGCTAGATAATTTTTTCGAGAAAAACCCAAAATCGAATTCAAAATCGTGATGAACAGGAAAATAAAATTATAAACACTATTTGGGGTAACATTATAAATTAGTTGTTAATTAATTTTTTTTTTTGGAAAAATTAATTTTTTAAAAATTGTAGGAAAAAATAAACTTTAAATAAATTAGTACACAGGTACCTATATAAATAAAGTTTTTGGTCAGCACATTGCTCAGAATTTAAAAAGTTTTCACATCTTCACGATCCATAATTTAGAATCCAAAAGTGACTTTAAAATTTTTCATATCTGACTGTGTGTCTGTCTGTATGTCCAGAAAATTGTGACATGATAGATTCAAAATCCGGTCTGAGCAGCCATCATTAGCAAATCAATGTTGTTGGTTGTCTAAATGACAGGGGCTCCTATAACGTCAAATCAGTCAATGAGTCCAGTGGTTCGTTCGGTTGTTTGTTTGTTTGTTTGATGTTAATTGTGGAAATGCACATGGATTTTCCATGATATCATCGCTAGATAAGTTCGTTTATAAAATCTATATGTCTGCGTATCTGTGTGTGTGTCTGTCGCCAAAAATTTTCAATTTTTTTAATTTTGATTTTGGATTCGAGTAGAGCTTAAAAAGTGTAATGTAAAGTGCTATTGGTTTTTTAAAATTCGGTTGGGAACATGGGTCAAATCGGCGGTCCAAGTTGAACATTTTCATTATATTATAACTACTGTAATTAGTCTTATTATAATGTAAAATTGTAAAGAAAAAATGTTTAGACACATTATTATTAATTATAAATTATAAAAATAATTATAATGATACGTTCGAAGATAAATTCATATAAATTGGAATTATTTATGCAATTTTGGGATAAATATGAATAAAAGTTCGTTGATAGTAATGCTTTCTAGCATTCCCAGATGTTGTCTTTTGGAATTTATCACATTAATTAATAATAAATATCAGACAACGAATTACCACCTTCGTGATCATCACCACAATTAATATACACAAAAATATTATTTATTATTTATTATAATAAATAAATAAATAAATGAAGTTTTACAAGTTAATCTGTAAAACATTTTTATAGAGAAATATAAAAAGATTTTAATAATAATAATAATAATAATATTTTGTTCTTTTCTTGATTTATGAATAATTTATTTAAATTAGAATATCAAATGAACATTTCTTGTTACAATTACACAAAATTTGAATAAAATAAAATAACTATAGAAAATATAGTAAACTTATGGATATATATAAGTATATTTTATAAATAATTGATTAAAAGTAACACAAAACAAGAGAAAAGTTAAAAAACAAATTGATTTGTAACAAGTATTATTAAGATCATGCATATCTCCTCTGATCTAATGTTGGTCAATAGGTACCCCTGGTACATAGGTAGGTATGTACTCGTATATAATAGTGTAAGCGTGTAAGAAAGAAAATAATATCATTGAATAAAAAGTTGAGATGAGAGGTGGGTGAGTGTAGGAATGGGGATGTGTGTGAAAAGAGGGAGAAGTGTGTGTCGGGGGGTGGGGGTGGGGGAGGTTTGAGAAAGTAGTGTTTGTCCACTCACCGGGGGTTGTACTCGACCCGGATCCAGGCGGCTCTGGCAGCCGAATGCTTGTGCCACCAGCGCCTCCCAGCCACGACGCTCACTCAGATCGATACCCGTCGCCTCTAAAAACACGGAATAACCCGTTCCCTAGACCCGGTGGGAGGGGGGGGGGTGAATGGGACCATTGGGTATACCATAAGCCCAAGAGAATACAACCCTTTGCCTTGTGCTTTCTCAAATAATACAAGAAATAACCAATATAACAAGAATTATTATATTCTTATTCCCAATTCCCCAATCCCCATTCCCCATTCCTCAACTCATTCATTCATTCATTCATTCATTCATTCATTCATTGGTTCCATTAAGTTTTCATCATTTTAAATTAACTAAAAAAATAACTATTTAATTATTCAATAAATTAAATAATAAATAATAATTATTATTATTTATGAATAATATATAAATAATATAATACTTCATTAATAATATTTTAAATTATTATAAAATTTACATTTTTAATGAGAAAAAATACTCTAAAACTTATATATATATATATATAATGTAGGTATATATATACAGTGATGTATTTATAAAATAAGAAGTAAGGGAACGCATAGTGGGAGCAAAAAAAGTCCTATTTTCAATAAAATATTTTTTTCCATATAAGGTTTTATTTTTACTTATTCTTACTATAAAAAATATTAACCAACACGAAAAAAGAAATTGTAACAGTAGATTTAAGTGGGAGTTGTGAAAAAGTACTGGAACGCATTTCGGTTCTGAAAAAAGGTAAGGGAACGTCGTTCCCCCGCGTTCCCCTCCCAATACACCACTAATGTTCTCTCCATTTCCCTTGTTCTTATTTATTCTTCTCTATATTCACAGGATTACAAATGATATAGAATATATATTATATAAATAATTTTATATTTGTAATATTTATACCTACCTAATATCTAAAAATATTTAAAAAGTAAGTTGGTAGGTAAAAGCAAAATTTATATTTAAATTTAAAAATATAAAAATACTTTTTATTTTGGGAAAGAAATACAACCGGATTATAAAAACAAAAAATATTTCCAAAACAATATTAAAAATATTTAAATTAAATAGAAAATCTAATTAAATATTTTAAAAAGATAAAATTATATGAAAAAAAAAATCTTGAACTGTAATTTATGCTAAACCATAGTTATAAGATTATATAATAATAATAATAATAAAAAATTAAAGAATAATATATATATTCATTATTTTAAAAATTAATGGATTAACAATAGTAATTGATGAATATTTTATATCACCAACTTTTTTCAATATTCATAAAATATAAACCAAATTAACTTCTGAATGATGAACATGTAGAGGTATGTAATGTCTCAACAGTAAATTTTACCATTTATTTTGATTTTTTTCCTTCTGATTTCAAATAGTTTTGTAATTTAAATCATATTCATTTGACTGAGTGTAGAATATCTAACTCGTATATATATCTTATCTTATTATGCTAGCTAAAATTGTATATATCTATCTATCTATATATATTGGTTCTCAAAAACCGCTCTAACGATTTTTTTCAAATTCACACTAGATATAGTATTTATAAAGAAAAATTAAGTTTTATTGATGATATCTCTTGAAACATTCAGCTTCATTATTAATTTCTTAATTGAAAATTATATATGGAAAACGTCAAAATTGGCCTCCATTTTTATTTGTATTAATATTTTTTTTTATTTAAAATATTTTAAAATTTATTATTTAATTTCGAAATAAAATTAAAAATATTTATTTTTTTAATAAAATATATATAGATATTTATTAATCTCTCTCAAAAAAAAAAAAATAAATAAAAAACATCAAATCTGCCTGCTAAGACAGTAAAAAAATGACAATTTTTTATCTAAATATATATAGTTCAGATGGTAAAGTGATGTTTTAACGAGTGGATTTCGTCGGTTCGAAACTCTCCGGGTGAATCGTTATTTAAAAATGAAAATAATGAATTTGTTATTTTTTTTCTTTTTATCTATTGTTTACATTTTAATAAATTACTATTTTATATTTATTTATTCATTGTTCTTTTATTAAATTTAATATTTATTAATATTATTTATTATTAATTTATATATTGATGACATCACAAATGACATTTATATTGAAATTTGACTCCCGCCTTTTTTTAAATATATTTTGTCTTAGCAGGCAGATTTGATGTTTTTTATTTTTTTTTTTTTTTTGAGAGAGATTAATAAATATCTATATATATTTTATTAAAAATAAAATTAAAAATATATATTTTTTTTATATTTAAAATATTTTAAAATTTTTTATTTAATTTCGAAATAAAATTAAAAATATATATTTTAATAATATTTTATAATTATAAATTACGATATATATTTATCAATAATAATTAATTATTTTTTTTTAACTTAATTACAGAGCCGAGGCTCGGGGTCCCGGTATGATCTTAATATATTGTCAGAATTAGATAAATAATGTAGAGAAGAAAATATTTAAAAATAGATATTTATTTAAATGAAATAAAATTATTTAATTTACAGAATGAAAATGTCTATAATAATGTCTAAACATTTTTCTTTATAATTTTACATTATAATAATACTAATTACAGTAGTTATAATATATGGGGAATTTTCAACTTTGACTGCCGATTTGACCATGTTCCCAAACGAATTTTAAAAAAACCAAGACCACTTTACATTTACACATTTTAAGCTCTAATCGAATCCAAAATCAAAATTTAAAAAATCGAAAAACAAACTCACAGATATATAGATTTTATAAATGAACATTTATACAATTTATTTTAATTAATTTGAAACATTTTAGGAAACAAATTTTGAATGGGTCATTTTTAGAAATCCCATTTAACAATTATAATAAATAATTAAAAAATTGTAAAATTTTTAAAGTATATAAAAATAAATTGTATAAATTGGTTAAAGGGTCGAGTGATTGTTCGGTGTCCCAGGTATATATTTTATATTAACACGCCTACTTTTCTGTATAATAAAGATATAAAGAATCATATTTTAATTTTTATTAACCAAGAAATCATTTTTTCACTTAAAATATAGTTGTAAAGCCCAAATCTCCGATCCATATAACATCATCGACTGGGCCGCTACCAAAAGGAGTCTTCTCTTGCTCTGACTAGGGCCACCGGTATTTGCCATTAGTCTCGAAAAAATAATATTAAATTTTATATAAATTTATAAATTAGAATATTTGAATTTGTTTAAATTTTAACACATGTAATCAATCATATGCATAAAGAATAGAAAATTTTGAAAATCAACTTGGTATTAAATTCAGAAAAAAAAAATACTCATATATAGAATATATAGACTATTCGAATATAATTGAAACTCTTTCTCTCCCTCTATTTTAAATTTAAAAAAACGGAGTGTTAAGAAATTAAGATTCCTTATACAACATGGATGGTTAAATGAATTGGGCTCCCTACCTCCCTGAGAAATTCCCATTAAAAATGTTTATAATATTTTAGTTTATTAAATCAAACTATTATTTTTTTATTTCAATATTTTTAATGTTAATACAATAATTTTTATTTTATAATCTATAAAATAATTTAATTATTTTTAAAAACAACGGTCTTCAATTACAATTTTTTACTCTCTACTGACTGTTCATTTCATAACTGAAAATAGTGTCGAATAGAAATAGACGATATTACTTGGATTAATCTTATTATGCTAGCTAAAATTGTTTGTTTGTATTATTGAGGACCCCAGTTCAATTCATTTTAATCAGATTGATGCAATGATGCAACATTTAATAATTGTAATAAATAATTAATTGTAGATTAATATTTTTTAAAGGGTCGAGCGACAGATCGGTGTCCCAGGTATTAATATTACCAGCCAAACCCAATAATAATGAATCATTTTTTTTAACTTAAGTACCGAGCCGAGGCTCGGGGTCCCGGTACTTATACATATATTTGACTTAAATATAAAGATTATTAATTTTATTGATTTTAAAATAATACGAATTTACGACAAATTAATTGTTAAATTTATTGAGATGGTGTCAATTTTTTTTTTTTTTTGGATGATTTCGAACAATTTATTACTAAATCATTGGTGAGTGAATGGAGATGGCCCTCTCCATTCACCCCATTAAATAATTTGTTGATTGAAGGGGAATGGTAGATAATTATGAAGAGGGATTTATATTGATAAGCAAACATAGAGGGCATCTTTAAATTGTGTCATGTAAACGGTCTCAAGTATAATTTTGTCCTAAATTTACAGATTTTTTTTTTAAAGTTTGTTTGTGTTTATCTGTGAAAACAAATTTATAAAAATAAAAAAGTTTATTAGTAAATTTTTTTTAGGGTTGGTAAATGCTGTTAAATCCTCTCCCTGATTTAGATTTATTTATTTTAATATCAATTTATTTTTATATAATTTTTATAAGTTTTTCCTTTTATATATATATTTTTTGTATATGTATTTATATGCAAACACGTGGTCAGATTGTGTTGTAGCTAAGTTGACTATGCAAAAAGGATCACGTGATCCCTTACAGTCCTTACGTGAACCTTTTTCTTTTATTTGTAAAAAAAAGTGAACCTAATTTTTCCTTTGCAGATCCATATGTTAGCATCGGATATTTTGATTAATTTAATTTGTTATTATTTCTTTCCGATCTTGGTTCTCCAAGGCGAATCGCCTAAGCACTAATAGTCAAACGTACTGCACTCTTTGGTGAAATTTATTTCAGGGTTCATTTCCCAATTAATTTTATTTCCAACCCGTGTGAAAGCGTTGGGAATTCTTTTTTAACTCCTTCACTAGTGGCACAGGTGATCCGACAGGCTCTAGAATATTTTATTTTGTTTCGGCTTGTCCAGATGCGTTGGAAGATACTTTGCTGACTGAACGGGCTAAGGGCCTTTTGCCTGCCAACAGCTCCCCTCTACTGGAAATAAAATGCCGTTAGTGTTCTCTTTGCAAAATTCACCAAAAAAAAAAAAAAAAAAAAACGATATTTGAATGGGATTTCTTGATGTGATGATGATTTTGTTGGCAGAATGACAACCGTGAATTGTAATTCTGGTGGCCTATCCATCCAGAAGCAGAAATTTCACTTTTTACTGACCGAGGGGAGCTATTGTTTTTACATCAAATTTCACATGTGGGTTTTTTATATATATCTCGATATATATATATATATATATATCTCCACGAATCATGAATTTTCTTAACAGAAAACATTAAACCCCTTCAATTGAATATAATATTTTATATTTTAAAATTTAACAATTTTTAAATAAAAGAAAAATTATAATTTATAAGCATATTTTCTAAATATATTATCCATTCACTTTTCATTCATTTACCATTTTTTTACCTTTTTCAATGATTTGCCATTTTGATTAATTATCTACGAATCTTGGGAGATTAAAAAAAAATGAAATTAGTAAAGAGTTGCTGATTATTCGTATCGTTGGTTCGTTAAAACGATTTATCGTGACAGGTGACCCTAGAAAAGGTTCGATTGAGCGTCAGACGGTAGCAATCGACCACCATCATCATCATCATCCTCACCCCTTCTTCAAGGCCATTTGTCATTTCAACTCAAATGAAATAATATCCATAGTGAATAGGGGCACTGGGGCAGAAAAACAAAAGGTTAACAAACAACAAACAACAACAGACAATGCTTCTCTCTACGTGGTGCTCGTAAATTGTAAATCGTTTGAAATATTTATAATGAAATTAGATAAGTTTTTGTTTTTTATTCCAGATAAAGTGTTAATTTATAAAAAAAGGAGAGAGAGGACTATAGAATATTAACCTCTGTACTATAATAATATTTTCAAAGAAAAAATAAATTAATATTCATAAAAATATTTTAATGAAAAAAATTTGATAAGGAGAAAAATTCAGGCGAGATTAAAAAAAAGTACAGAAATAAAATTTTTATGTTTTTAGAAAAGAAAAAAAAAGAAAACACATGAATTTTAAAAAAAAATCAAAATGTCATATATAAAAAAATTAATAAAATTTTTTTTTTTTAATATACACGCTTTTTAATCAAAAATGCCCTAAAAAATAGAAAATAAAATATTAATTAAATCTTGAATATTATCCTTTACATATGCCCAAAAAAAAGCGTGGGGCGCATATGAACATAAGTAGTAGGTAAAGAATTTAATATTATTATACGCGCCCCATGCTTTTTTGTTGCGCATATTGACGATCGACTACTATTTAAATCTGTTATTCTCGCGAACATATATTAGATTCTTCGCAAATTTTCTAGGCCTTTTCTAGATGACATTGATTATACAAGTGGCTTATTAAGCCATTGGCATTCTGCCATATACTATCCCACACTGAGTTCTCTTAGGAATCACGGAACACAAGCAAATTGTATAGAAAATAGAAAATAGAACATTGTATTAACATCAATCATATAAATTCACAAATTTTGAAAATCCGCATTTTTGAAAAATTCAAAATATTTCTTTTTGATTATTGAAGTGTCTTCGACGTTCAATATACTTTTCAAATTTGAGCGAAATCGTTCAACTAAAAGTGGGTTAAAATGCAATAAACACCTTATTGACATTACAGACAGACAGAAACGTCAAATTAATACAAATCGTATAATTAGATAACTCTCACTCTCACTAGTATAGATAATAACAAGATTGTTTAACTTTTGTGTGATTCTCAACCAGTGTGCCGCGAGATTATGACTTCCGATTTTTTTTCTAAATTTTTTCAATTTGGTTCTAAAAAAAAATAAGTTGACCTGTGGCCAGGCGCAGAACCGACCGACGGTTTGAAATAAATTAATTTCTAGCTACAGAAAAAATTTCAAATAATTTAAATGTATCTATTAATGCAAAAAAAAAAACAGATATGGATATAACATAACATAAAAATTTTTAATTTTATTTTAATTATAATATATAAGGAGGCGCTGTCTGTGACGTCATGAAGGGCTGGGTGACGTCCTATAATTTTAAATTAAGATGGTCCCGGGTTCAAGTCCCGGGCCTGGAAAGGGAATTTCCCTAGCTGGGGTCTATGGGACGGAGTCAACTCCGGGAACAACATTGGGGAAAAGCTACTTGATAGCGCCTCCGTTCAAGAAAATCAAGGTAAAGGTTGAGAGGACCCGTTCTACTGATCATAGGACTCCTCATTGATAGAACCGACTTGATAGGCGTTTCCCTTGTGTAGGATGTACATAAGTCAGAGGTTTTTTTTTATTGATTTAGTAAAGAAGAAATAAATTGAATTATTTAATATGATAAAAGAAAAAATATAACTGAAAACTTTCGTACCGTTATAACTGAGCAATTTGGTGTAAAATTTGATAAAACAATTATTTGCAATTTTTTTTTCTTCGCTACATCATTTAATAATATATTTATATATCTTAGTAAAAAAAATACAAATGTTATATGAAAATACATCGTTCCTTTTTATTAAATATATTTGAAACTCTTTATTTTACTGTATTTTATTCTTCCTCTATTCTTTTTCTATGAAATATAAAATTTATTTATTATATTGTATTTATTTTTTTATTATACTTACTTGAATAGGTTATGCTACACTGAATATTATCCTTATTAAAAGTAATTATTAAATAATAATAAATCTAAAACCAACATCACATAATCGTTGATAAGGCAAATAACAACAGGCCTGACACATTCTCTTTGTCGGTGTTTGTTTGTTTGTTTGTGTTTGTGTTTGTGTAACACATTATTAAAAGAGGGGGCTGCAATGATAATATTTATATATATATGATAGAATTCAATTGGAATTCAATGGGCCAAGACCCGACTGCCCAGGATCTGTCAAAACAAAAATCAAAAGACATCATAACAAACACCAAAATCAATCAATCATCTTCCCAGTAGCATAATTTATGCAGCTGAAACATGAACACTTAAAAAAGTCAACTATCAATGAATTGATATTTTCGAAATGTGGTGTTGGAGGATGGTACGAGTCGAGTCCCGTGAATACCTTATCGAACAAACATCTCAATTATTGAAGAAGTCCCATTAACAAGAGAAGGGAGGCGAAATAATACAAATATAAAAAAAATTTTATAAAATAACGTTTTTTAATGAACTAAAAAGAATAAAATAATTTTTCTATAAGTATGACAAAGTTTATGGATGAATTGCTTCATATTCAACGAAAAACGTTGGGCGCATTAAGTTTGATTTATTTATATGAACAATCAAGTTAAATTTTTGTAATTATAAAAATTTTATTAAACACACATAAACTGACAAATTTTTACTA
The DNA here is from genome assembly GCA_963082975.1 of Labia minor. Lineage (NCBI taxonomy): Eukaryota > Metazoa > Arthropoda > Insecta > Dermaptera > Spongiphoridae > Labia > Labia minor. Next base: position 121,000,922 of record OY720344.1, on the reverse strand, counting down.
TAATTTTTACGTAAGAGATAGTATTGCGATCACGAAAATTTTCGATGTTGAGATTTTGATGTTTTTATACGTTATGAAGGTTCCTGAATCATTTTCACTAAGGTTGAGAAAAATGTCTGTCTGTCTGTGTGTGTGTGTGTGTATCTGTGTGTGTGTGTGTGTGTGTATGTATGTATGTATGTAACCAAGATTACGTAAAAACGGTTTGAGCTAGAATGATGAAATTTGGTAAATATTATTTATTAATTTTAATTTATAATTTAATTTAATTTAAATTAATATATGTCATTTAATCCAATTCAAATTTGCGAGATAGTCGAGTGGAGACACTCCTGCTTTTTTATTATGCAATAAAATTAAGAAATTCATCTTTTATTATTTTTCACTGTAATATACTGATATATCAAAGTATGTAACAAATTTAAAAAGAATGATTATTTTATTAAATTTACATATTATTATAATAGGGAACATAAGGACAGACAGACAGAAGTGAAGTTGATAAAACCTAGGGTCACCAACACGATGGGCAAATTAAATGGAGGAGAAGTTGGGGGGTACTTTCCTTAAAGCCACTGTGGTTGTCAGGATTAAGAAGTTGTGAAGGTCACGACTCTTCTCTGTAAAGAGAAAAATATCATCTTGTCCAATTGAAATACACGTTCGCTTCCAAAGGCTGTCAAATAAAACTAGTGAAGGGAATTGAGTGAAACTTTGACAGTAGGCTAGTAAAAGAATGTACTACATGATGGTAAAACTGTTTTGAGATAGCAGCGCCATCGGATGGTGAGGCTAACTACTTGTTGAATGACCCTCGTAGTATGCATACATTTGTACTTTTACTACTATAACATCATAAATATGAATTGATTTAATTTACTAGAGATACATTTTAGTTAATAGTAATATGAATTGAAATTAGCTGGAGTGTCTCCAATTTGAATTGGATTAAATAACATCATATATTATATATTTAAATTAAATTTAATTAATTATAAATTATAAATTAAAATTAATAAATAATATTTATTAAACCAACGAATGTTTGGCATTTTGTTGATGGCACCACGTCACGTGTTGGCGCGTGAGATTTATAGTGTTAAAAAATTAATTCTGGTAATTTCAGCGAATCAATCAAGCTGAAATTCTATATATAGCAGTTTTATACAATTATTAATCATGTTAAAAACTATCAAACATATATCTTTATTTTTACGGTCACTTTAGAGGAAAAAAAATCAAAACGTTATAGGTAATGACCATCTTCCGGTTGAGTTACATTTCTCAAAAGTTGATAGAAAACTACCAATTGTGAATAATTCCCGTGTAACAAATTTCATGATTCTAGCTCAAACCGTTTTTGCGTAATCTTGTCTACATTCATACACACACACAGACATTTTTCTTAACCTTAATGATTCAGGAACCTTCAAAACGTATAAAAACATCAAAATCTCAACAACGAAAATTTTCGTGATCGCAATACTATCTCTGGCGAAAAATGTACCTGGTCAAAAAATTATATTATTTAATTTTGTTTAAATAAAAGTAACAGGCTAAAGTAAAAGTTATTTAGATTGATTGTTAAATTATTTTCCCTTGATAGACAATTTCAAATTTCATTCAATGAAATATATAAATTACCTAAAAATGCTAAAAATCATCATCATTCTTACCACAACAAATGTATAATAATATTTATCCCGTTTTTGATTTTTTTTTAAACAACACTCACATCAACAACTAAATTCTTTAAATATTTAATTTAAAAACTTTTAATTAATTTTTTTTTTCATTTTATTGAATTAATATAAAATTTATTTTTAATTGTAAAATGTCGAGTATATAGTAAAGGTATGAGTTATTTGTTTGTTTTTTTTTGTCACATAAATTGAATGATGTTTTAATTTTCATGTCAACAAATTAAATATCAATGAATTCTAGCAACTTTATTTTTCTTTTTTGTTTTTATTTAATATTTTTCCTATTCATCTTTTAATATAATAATATATATATAATCTTTTAAAGAAAGTGCAAAGTATTTTTCTTTTTTTTTTTAATTGAATATCTCATTTTATTGTCTGAGAAAATAATGTGGCTGGCTGACGGTGTCTATTCGTCTTGTTTTTATCTCAAGTGAAATGTTCTCACCAGATGATTAATGTATGTGTGCGTGTGTGTGTGTGTGTGTGTACTCACTTTTATTCGCCATGCAAGTTAATCATATTTCATTCATTTATTTTATTTAGTTTTTATGAATTTTTACTATCACGCCAGATACAACTGGGGATCAGCATCAAAAACTAACATAAAAAAATCTGGAGTGTCTCCACTCGACTATCTTGCAAATTTGAATTGGATTAAATAAGATAATATATTATATTTAAATTAAATTTAATTAATTATAAATTATAAATTAATAAATAATATTTATTAAACCAGCGCATGTTTGGCTCTTTGTGGATGGCACCATGTCACACGTTGGCGAGTGAGATTGGAAGTGTTAAAAAATTAATACTGGTACTTTCAGCGATTCAATCAAGTTGAAATTCTATATATAGCAGTTTTATACAATTTGTAATCATGGGAAAAACTATCAAACATATATGTTTATTTTTACGGTCACTTTAGAAGAAAAAAAATCAAAACGTTGTAGGTAATGACCCTCTTCCGGTTAAGCTACATTTCTCAAAAGTTGATAGAAAACTACCAATTGTGAATAATGCCCGTATACTAAATTTCATTATTCTAGCTCACAAACCGTTTTTGAGTAATCTTGTCTATATACATACACCCACACATACACATACACCCATAGACATTTTTCTCAACCTTAGTGAAAATGATTCATGAACCTACAAAACGTATAAAAACATCAAAATCTCAACATCGAAAATTTTCGTGATCGCAATACTATCTCTGGTGAGATAGCAAAAATATAAGATGATTTTGCGATCAGGCTTTTAAAGATTTCCGCTTTTTTTCATTTTTTTTCAAATATGATTCTCAAAAAAAGGTAAGATGATTTTTTTGCGATCAAACATTGAATTCAATAATCGTATTCATTTTTAGATCTCGATGAATATCTTTATATCATGGAGCATTAATAATACTACGTAGCACTTTATTTTGGAAGCATTAAATCATTTTTATATTTGATTTTGCACTACAACCCAACAACTAATGAGGTTTCATAATTTGTTTGTACAACAGTAGTTTGTTGTGAACCGAGAGTTTGAAATTACTACCAATAAGCCATTCCATTTTAGATTTCATTACGGTATAAATTATTTATATTTGGATAAAACTTTACCAGTGGGTCCTTTTTTATTCCAAATAAATGCAATTTTTGCGGGTCGCTTTTAGTTTACGAGATAAAAATCATTAAAATTTGCATGTAAATTCATTGATATACTATATAGGTACCATATTTTATTAATTTGTCCAGCAGAGGGCTCCACTAATTTTCTGTTTTTTTTTTCAGTTCGGATTGATGGATATATAAAAATTAAAAAATTAATTCATTTTCCTATATTCAAACCGAACCAAAAAATACCCCTAAAATCAAGAATAGGTGAATAACTAGGGAAATAGTCAATAAAACATTTCGACGTTCATAACAAACTAATCTGTCAAACTTAAAAACTCTTTATTTATCTCATAAATTAGAAGGGTTCCGTAAAAATGGAAAGTTTATTTGAAATTTAAAATGGAACCCACTGGTAAAGTTTTATCCAAATCCATGACATAAAGACTAATTTGAATAATTACTTTCATTACGTTGAGTTGTTTTCTTTTCATTTTCTTTATGTGTTCTTTCCAACGAAGTTTGGCATCGAGTGTCATGCCCAGATATTTGGCAGAATTTGAATATGGAACCCTTTGCTTGTTGATTAGAATAGGCAAAGGGACTTGGTTCATTAAAGTGAAATTAATGTGTTGAGACTTTGATTCACTTAACTTGATACGCGCCACTTATTAGCCCGTCGTTAAACTGATTATTACTTCACATACTTGAGAAGAAGGGTCACGAGTATTTCAAATGAATTAAAATAAATTGCAGACATATCAAAATAAATAATTATTATAATTACTATAGGAGTATTTTTTTTTATCTAATCGATATTTTTTTATTTTTGAATACAAATGAATGAATGAATAAATGAATGAATGGCTCATTCGTTTTTACTATCTCGCCAGAGGTCTTGATGCATCCACCTTATAATACGGACTTGGCACTCAGTGATAACCACCTGCTCTTGTCTATGACGAACGGACTTGGTGATGGAGGATCGGCTTCAAAAGTGGTCTAGGAAAATTGGTTGTTTAAGTTTGTTGCCAATGAGAACACAGGTCACGATGAGCGGAGAATAATGAAGTTGGAATCTCGTTGGCAACGAGTTATTAAACAAAACGGCACATATTTAATCTAAATCCGATGATTTTATGATGATTTGAATAAATAGCTGAAAACTTGAACGGTGTTATGGTCCTACATAATATTAGTTATAGTGAAATGTATATAAAACAAAAAAAAATATTTAAAATTTCACCAAATATTTTAATTTAAATTAAAATTAAATTGTAAAAATTTATTTAATTCTTTTTGTAAAAAGTTAAGCCTCAAATCATTACTATCTCGGCAGAAATAGTATTGCGATCGATCACGAAAATTTTGATGTCGAGATTTTTATGTTTTTATACGTTTTGAAGGTTCCTGAATCATCTTCACTAAGGTTGAGAAAAATGTCTGTGTGTGTGTATGTGTGTGTATGTATGTAGACAAGATTACGTAAAAACGGTATAAACTAGAATAATGAAATTTGGTATACAGCATTATCTTCTAAGGTGACCATAAAAATAAAGATATATGTTTGGTAATTTTTTACATGATTAAAAATTGTATAAAACTGCTATATATAAAATTTCAGCTTGATTAAACCCTTGAAAGTACCAAAATTAATTTTTTTAACACAAACACTGCAAATCACGCGCTAGCACGTGACGTGGTGCCATCAACAAAGAGCCAAACATGCGCTGGTTTAATAAATATTATTTATTATTTATTAATTTATTTTTTATAATTAATTAAATTTAATTTAAATATAATATATGATAATTAATTCAATTCAAATTGCGAGATAGTCGAGTGGAGACTCTCCAGCTTATTTTTTATCTGTTTTTTTTTTGCTGACTTGAATATTTGTTAGAAAAAGATTTATTACCATGACCCCCCCACAGTGACTGTTCCACAATCTAGCAAATTGTTTTTAAACCCTATACGCGCATAGGAAATACATTTGTATCTTTTTAGATTTCCCTAAAGAATTTATTTATACTACCAACTCTACGTAGTAGATATCTATATAAATAAATATTCTATATCTTTAAAATATACGATATATTATATATATAAGTGATTAATATTATTTATTAATACAATATATTTATATAAGCAAAGTAGATTATCTAATAAATATTTCAATTTATTCAATTTTATCTCAATTGAATTCAAATTAGCTGGAGTGTCTCCACTCGACTATCTCGCAATTTGAATTGGATTAAATAACATAATATATTATTTTTAAATTAAATTTAATTAATTATAAATTATAAATAATAAATATTAAACCAGCGCATGTTTGGCTTTTTGTTGATGGCACCATGGCACGTGGTGGCGCGTGAGATTTGCAGTGTTAAAAAATTAATTCTGGTACTTTCAGCGATTCAATCAAGCTGAAATTCTATATATAGCAGTTTTATACAATTATTAATCATGTGAAAAATTATCAAACATATATTTTTATTTTTACGGTCACTTTAGAGGAAAAAAAATCAAAACGTTGTAGGTAATGACCCTCTTCCGGTTGACCTACATTTCTCAAAAGTTGATAGAAAACTATGAATTTTGAATAATGTCCATGTACCAAATTTCATCATTCTAGCTCAAACCGTTTTTGCGTAATCTTGCCTACATACATACACACACACACACATACACACACACACACATACACACACACACACAGACATTTTTCTCAACCTTAGTGAAAATGATTCAGGAACCTTCAAAACGTATAAAAACATCAAAATCTCAACATCGAAAATTTTCGTGATCGCAATACTATCTCTGGCGAGATAGTAAAAATAAACAAAAAACTAAAAATACTTTTTCTTGTTTTTCATGTTTAATTTATGCTGCTGTATATATACAAGATATTAATATGATTACATTTAATATCTCTCTTAAAATTATATTTTGATAAATTTATTAAACACTTGCGATTTCAGAATATTCGGCCAGCCATTGACTATTCTGAACATAATAATCCCTTCTCACCTCATTACCATTTGCAATTGTCATAGTTCAACGCTCAAGATAATCAATCGATCTTTAGTCATTGAAGTGTAACTTGCTTTAAGCCCAATTTACACGGGCTTAGTACTTGTCATTAGTTCATGAGTGGGAAAATACTTTTAAGCGCTGGTCTAAATGAAATTTTCAAAATGTCTTCCGGGCCGGAGGACCATACTTCGAAAACACTAATAAAAAAAATTTATCTTTATTTTAAAAAAAAATCAAAATAAGAGCCAACTTTTTCAACGGACCGGCGGGCGTTCAAAAAGCCCGCCCTTAAAAATATTTGCCCACCCCTAAACTAATGACAAGTACTAAGCCCGTATAAATTGGGCTTTACTTGCTTCATCAATAAATATATCTGTAATTAAAAATACTATAAGCGTGTTCACCATCTATTTTACCAGCCACTGGTTTATTTGGTGAAATACGAGGTGTGTGTAAAAAGTTCGGTGAATGGTATGATAAAAACATTAAAGATAGAATGTTAATTGTAAATACCTTTATTAACCTTCAAAATACTCTCCACTTGTCACAACCCACTTCTGACAAGGTTCGTATAACGCTTGAAAACTGTTGGAGAAGTCTTGATGTAGAATCATTCTCAGAGTAATCGTCACAACGTTCAGGCCGGCAATCCACAGGCAGAACACCTGTGATTTTCCTATGTAACGGCTACTCGAACGTTCCTGTCTGTTTGTGTCCGTACGACCACGTTTAAATTCAGTATATCAACGACAAATCGTTGTTTTGAATGGAGAGAGGTCGGGGTAATGTTTTTCAAGCCATTTCTGGGCATCTACGGTGTTTTTACCCATTAAAAAACAACGCGCGAAACTCCCTTTTTTCCATTTTTCAAACAAATTACAAAGTTACTTTACTCTAACCTCGATAACTCTGCTGTTTGTGATCCGATCGACGTGAAATTTTTACACGTTTCATGTAGAGGATCGCACTCTATGGAAACGTGGCCACTTTGGTACTACTAGCACCATCTCTGGGTTAGTCTTGGGACTTATTGAACGATGTCTTATATATATAATTTACTAGTGATAATAATTTCATCGACACTCTGATCGTTAAGACCACTAAAAAATTTATTTTAGTATAAAAATTGAACTTTAACCCTTTCAATACTGTAGGGACATATCGTCCCAGAGCATTTCTAATATATATTAAAATAATTGAAATCCTTACAAATGCATCTGGATCTGATATTTTATTGCTGTCATAGTTCAGAGGTCAAAATTTTCGATGTCGAGATTTTGGTGTTTTTATACGTTTTGAAGGTTCCTGAATCATTTTCACTAAGGTTGAGAAAAATGTCTGTGTGTGAAAATGTGTGTATGTAGACAAGATTACATAAAAACGGTTTGAGCTAGAATCATGAAATTTGGTATACGGGCATTATTCTAAATAAGTAGTTTTCTACCAACTTTGGAGAAATGTAGCTCAACCGGAAGAGGGTCATTACCTATAACGTTTTGATTTTTTTTTCTTCTAAAGTGACCATAAAAATAAAGATATATGTTTGGTAATTTTTTACATGATTAAAAATTGTATAAAACTGCTATATATAAAATTTCAGCTTGATTAAACCCTTGAAAGTACCAAAATTAATTTTTTAACACTGCAAATCACGCGTTAGCGCGTGACGTGGTGCCATCAACAAAGAGCCAAACATTCGCTGGTTTAATAAATATTACTCCTATTTATTAATTTTAATTTATAATTAATTTAATATAATTTAAATATAATATATCTTAATTATTCCAATTTAAATTTGCGAGATAGCCGAGTGGAGACACTCCAGCTTTTTTTATAAATGATATTTTACAAATAATTAACAAAGTGTGTGTGTGTTTGTGTGAGAGAGAGAGAAAGAGTAAATGTTGATGACATCAACATTTACTCTTAATGACTTAATCAATTTTACCTGTATTGTAGGCTCTTAGGGTGGCGTAACTGTTTAGGACACGCAACGGTGGACTAACACCGGTTTGTTCCCCCGGTGAGGCTCTTACAACCCCCGTCATGAATGAAGACACATCCCTAAAAACAAAACAAATAATAATAATAATAATAATGCAAATTCAAAATTGAATTAGAAACTATAAGGATTAATCTAGTAATGAATAGTTTTCATTTATTTTTTGTTAATTTTTAATTTTTTTTTATTTTTTTTAATTAAATGAATTTAATTAAGTAACGGTACACAGAAAACTAAAATAATTATGAAAAAATGAACCACCAATGCTTTTAGTTTTAAATAAAATAATTATTCTATGAGAGATGCCACAGGATAGGGGGCAACGTAGCTTCTCGTGGTCCCGGGTTTAAGAATTTCACTAGTTGGGGTCTATGGGACGGAGTCAACCCAGCCTCTGGGATCAAAATTGGGAAGCTACTTGAAAAAACAGTAGCGCCTCCGATCTAGAAAATCAAGGTAAAGGATGATAGGCCCCGTTCTACTGATCATAGGACACCTCATCATTGATATAATCGACTTGATAGGAGTTGTGTTTGCTTAGGATGTACAAAAGTCTGATGTTTTTTTATCACAATTCTATAGATATTTTATGGTATATATTTTTATAAGATAAAATTTATAATATAATAATATTTTTTGATCTTAAAATATAAACAATTAATTAATTTAAAAAAAAAGAAAAATTTCAATAATTAGCAATTTTTTAAATGATAATAGTATACTTGTAGGCATGCATCAAATTATTTTAGAGAATTTTCTTTCACTGTCTCTCTCTCCCCTCCCCCTCTTTATATGAATGCTCGTTAAATGAATATCAATTGAAGACAATGAATTTGTTTGTTAGCGACCAACATCGCTTACCATTAATCAAGCAACTGTCCTGATAAATCTTCCCAACTTATCTAACTTAGATAAATTATGATTAAATAAAATTTATTTAACATTTTCTTTACATTAATACCAATAAATTTTATTAATAATATATGGAAAGAATATGGGAACGTTCAATTACATTAATAATTAATTGAAGAGAAGTCAACTATTTTTTTGGTGTATAAGATCGAGTTTTTATATTTTAAAAATGTGCCACGATTACTAACCAAAGAATCATAATTAAGTGGATTAACTGATATAATAATAATAATAATAATAATAATATGAATAATAATTTGTAAAACTTGAGAGAGCTGATATTTTCATTTTATAATTAAAAAAATTTATAATGTTTTTATGTTTTCAATCTGATATATGTTAATAGTTTCCTACCCCACCCATTTTTACTATCTCGCCAGAGATAGTATTGCGATCATGAAAATTTTCGATGTCGAGATTTTGATGTTTTTATACGTTTTGAAGGTTCCTGAATCATTTTCACTAAGGTTGAGAAAACTGTCTATGTGTATGTGTGTGAGAATTATGAAATTTGGTATACGGGCATTATTCAAAATTCGTAGTTTTCTATCAATTTTTGAGAAATGTAGCTCAACCGGAAGAGGGTCATGACCTACAACGTTTTGATTTTTTTTTCTCTAAAGTGAGCGTAAAAATAAAGATATATGTTTGATAGTTTTTCACATGATTAAAAATTATATAAAACTGCTATATATAAAATTTCAGTTTGATTGAATCGCTGAAAGTACCGGAATTAATTTTTTAACACAGCAAATCACGCGCCAACACGTGACGTGGTGCCAACAAAGAGCCAAACATTATTTATTAATTGTAATTTATAATTTATAATTAATTAAATTTAATTTAAATATAATATATTATCTTATTTAATCCAATTCAAATTTGCGAGATAGTCTAGTGGAGACACTCAAGCTTATTTATGTTTAATTTAATATAATATTATATATAATTTATTTATAATTTATAAGTTATAAAAAAATAATAATTAATTATGTATAATTAATTTTTTATATAAAATTATTCATTAATAATCATTTGAAATATTTAAATAATTTTAATTTTTTTAAAATGAATTTATAATTGAGATTTAATTAAATTTTGTTTAATATAAATTTTTTATCGACCGACGATAGGAAGGGAAGGGTTATTTTCACACCAAATTTCTCTTGAGGAGATTTTTTACATATCTCCACGAATCATGCACTTTGTTTTGGTTTTATCCTCGGGGAAAATCATCTTCATTAGTTTTTTCTTAATTTAAAATGATATGACGTCACCCAGCCCTTCATGACGTCACAGCCAGCTCAACTTGTATATTATAAATAAAATAAAATTAAAAATATTTATGTTAAATCCATATCTGTTTTTATTGCATTAATAGATACATTTAAATTATTTGAAATTGTTTCTGTAGCTGGAAATTAATTTATTTCAAACCGTGGGACGGTTCTGCGCCTGGCCACAGGTCAACTTATTGTATTATAACATGGAAACATTTCTCTTGCTATTCTGTTCTATTTTCAAATTTTATATTCAAAAATAAATAACATAATTATTACTTGAAGGAAATAAGTTATTGTTTTTTTTATGAAGAAATAAGAAAAAATTGAATAAGTTTCATGAAATGAAAAATTAATTATTAATCAATTTAAAAATAATATCCCGGGTAGCGAGTAGATTCTTTTCTATAAACCCAGTAGAAAAGAATTCTATTTCAGGGATTTGCGTCCCTGCCCTCACGTGATTTCTTCTAACATCCCTCTTCTACCTGGAGGAATCATGTCCTTTACCCGTTGACTCTTCCTTTACTCTTACTCTTCCCCCCCTCCCCTGATCATTTAAAAAATCAAATTTATTTAGATGAAGGAGAATACCTAGCATAGATTCATTAAAAAGAAAAAAAATTGAAATCTTGACTTTTATAGGAGACTCTTAAAGAGGGGGTTAATTCAAATATATCCAGATTACGTAACTTTTTCGACTAGCAAAACCCCCACTTTAGTATAAAATTTGGAACTCATATTTATAGCACGCTTTGGAGAATTAGAAAAACACATCAAATCATTGTTTTTCATTTTATTAAAATTTTTAACTAAATCTTGTAAATTGTGACCAAGACAAATCCATTGACCATAATTTTAGCCAGATTCTAAATAAAATTGATTTTTCGTATCATGAAATGGAAATTTTTAATTAATTTTAATATCGGTTTATTTTTACAATTCAACAAAAATATTCTCCTCATAACAACAGGTAAATCCTATACGAATCGATTCATTATGAAACGTAGATTCTTTTTCACTACTATAATATAATTTTACGGTGCTTCGTTGATTAAATATGAATTATTGAATTTTGACAGATTGAAAAGATTTGCCGCCATGTTGAACCCCTCCGCCACCTCGCCTCACCTCACCTTCCCCCACCCATCCTCCCTCCTGGCCTGCCTGCCTGCCTGCCTGTCGGTGTGCTTCGAGCACATTCATTTCCCATTCCCTTTCCAGTGGAAGACGTTGCCGGCCTCACCACCGAAATCATCCCTCAATCAAGAATTAATTGTAAATTTATTTATTCTTATTAATTTAAATGAAGTTTAATAAATTTTAGAAAAGATTCAAATAAAAATTTAATTTTATAAATTATAGTTTTATAACTTTTTACTGATATATTAATTATATAAGATTTATAAATTTCGCCGCCATGTCGATTGGCGGGCACCTTTTTTACATATCTCCACTTTGTATTGGTTTTATCCTCTGGAAAAATCATCTTCATATAATAATTTTAATTAATATTTTTTTATGTAAAATAAATAAAAATAATTCAATCGATTTATGAATATCATTTTAAATAATATTTATAATATATAATAATATATTAATATTAATATTTCTTGATTAATTATATGCTTACTAAGAATAAGTTAAGATAACTTCTATTTTTTTTTTTCTTTATTTTGTTTAATTTCTTTCGATAGGAAAAATAAATATAAATCGGGTCTCTCGCTCGATGAATGCTTAAAATAAACTTTTCTTTTTTTATTCGAATTGCGATAATCAGTCAATTTCTTAGTAAATTAATTCAATAAAAGGAATAGAAAATATTTATTTTATTTTTTAGTTTGTCATGAAAAGTGAACAAGACAATATTTCGGCTTGGTCAGTGATCGTAAGTATCAATTATAATCATTATTCAATGTAATTATCGATTCATTTCGTTTTCTTTAAAGATTTATTAATTAACACATGAACAAATACATTTATAGTTTCGATTTATTTATTTAAAATTTATAATTTATTCGCATTAATAAAAATATGGAGTGTCTCCTCCACTCGATTATGTCGCAAATTCGAATTGGTTTCTACCATATATTTGAAATTTAATTAAAATTCCATCTGATAATTGGATTTAAGGTTTTTAACATAATTTTCACTGAAATAAGAAGGCAATCAAATAATATCAACAATGTTTTGATATTTTTCAACGTAAATATATAAAATACGCTTGGGATGCGGTTCTGGTTGAACTACATTTCTCAAAAGTTAATAGAAAACTACGAATTTTGGCTGCCCGTATACCCAATTTCATATTACTAGCTCAAACCATTTTTGCGTAATCTTGTCTACAAACACACATAGACAGACATTTTTTCAACCTTAGTAAAATAGACTCAGGGGCCTTAAAAACGTATAAAAGCATCAAAATCTTAGTGAAAATCGAAAATTTTCGAGATGGCTATATAAAAACAAAAAATTATTATTATTATTATTATTATTATTAGGAGTGCTTTATTCTACAATTCTATTTGAAGAGATAAAAATTATTCATTGTGTTTTAAAAAAAAAAAAATTAAATTAAAAAAGACAGTTGATTTATATTTAATTCTGGTTGATTTGTTTCTTTTTTCCGAAAATAAATTCCATCACTTTTCTACTACTTGCAATTTCTAGTTCCCAAGTGTATGAAAGAAACGGGGATGAGTAGATGCTATCGGATGGAGAGAGAGAACGTATGCAAATATTTATCAAAAGAATGAGTGAGAAATCAAAAAAAAAAAATTCAAAAAAAAATTACCTTCAAAGGCAAGCAACTCGGGAAATGGATAATGAACCATGAAAATTACTTTCATTAATGATTGATCAATGAAAATTGATTTAGAATTGTTTTAGGGCTTCTTTACATTCGGCAACGTGAAATTTTTTTTTTGTTTTTATTTTTTTTTATTCTTATCAAAAGCATGTTTTATTTCAACAAATTAATATATTTTATTATATTAAAACTTTTTTTTGTTTTTTGATTTTATATAAATCTCAAAACAATAGTTTTTTGTTTGTTTTTACTATCACTGGCAGGAGATAGTATTGAGATGACGAAAATTTTCGACGTTGAGATTTTGATGTTTTTATACGTTTTGAATGTTCCTGAATCATTTTCACTAATGTTGGGAAAAATTTCTGTGTGTGTATGTATGTATGTAGACGAGATTACGCAAAAACGGGATGAGCTAGAATCATCAAATTTGGTAGATGGCCATTATTCAAAATTTGAAGTTTTCTATTAACTTTTGGGAAATGTAGCTCAACCGGAAGAGGGTCATTACCTACAACGTTTTGATTTTTTTCCCTCTAAAGTGACCGTAAAAATAAAGATATAGGTTTGATAATTTTTCACATGATTAATAAATGTATAAAACTGCTATATATAGAATTTCAGCTTGATTGATTCGCTGAAATTACCAGAATTAATTTTTTAACACTGCCAATCTCACGCGCCAACACATGACGTGGTGCCATCAACAAAAAGCCAAACATGCGCTGGTTTAATATTTATTATTTATAATTTATAATTAATTAAATTTATTTTAAATATAATATATTATGTTATTTAATCCTATTCTTAATGCGAGATAATTGAGTGGAGACACTCCAGCTAATTTTATTCTTATCAAAAACATTTCGTTTATTTCAACAAATTAATATATTTTATTATATTAAAACATTTTTTTTTTGATTTTATATAAATCTCAAAACAATAGTTTTTTGTTTGTATTTTTTTAAATATATAAACATAAATATTCTAATATTATCTATATACAATAATTAATTAATTATTTTTTTTTAATGAAATTTAATTCTTAGGTTTACTATCAATATTATACTTGATAATTACAAATGTAAGAAGAAAATTTATAAATTTTTTTTTTAATTACAATCTGACATTTTTATTCTATTTTGCATCAACTTTCGTTATCTATTTATTTATTGTAAGTAAGTATGTGAGTTATTGTTTACACAACGGGAAACTTCAGAGATTTGGATGTAACTTTGCCAGTGAATTTGTTTTCTAATTCCAAAGAAAGTTTCCCTACGCAATATTTGTCGGTCTCTTTTAGTTTACGAGATAAAAATTATTAAAGTTTGACAGATAAAGTAGTTATGAATGAGCAGCCATTTAATAATGTTTTATTGATTAATTCACTAATTATTGTTTTTTTTCGGTTCGGTTCAGATATTGAAAAATTATTTAATTAATTTATTAAGTTTTTAATTTTCATATTTCCAAAACTAAAAACTCCAAAACTAAAAAAAACCACGAAAATTACTGATGCCCTCAGTTGCCCAAATGAATAAAACATCGTAACTAAATAGAATTACCATACGTGTATATGCAAATTTAATAATTTTTTTTTCTCGTAAACTACATAGAAGAGACCGAGAAATAATATTTCATAAGAAAAGATTTTTTGGAATTAGAAAAGGAATCCACTGGCAAAGTGTCATCCAAATCCCTGTTTTGTAAATAATTACTAGTATATGTTTTACGATAATTATTATATGGCAGGGGTGATAGTTAGAGCCATATTGAAACATCGAAAATGTTTAAGAGCCAAATCGGAAAAAAATTTTACTTTTTTTTTTGTGTCATGACTTTAAATTTTTAACTGAGCTATAATAAACTCGAAAACGGTTTGGCCGCCGTGGTTATATGGTATACCTAACAGTAGCTATAATCATATCAATATTTAGTATATTTTCTAAGCCAAAGTTAATTCAAGTTAAATGTTCAAGTTATGTTTCCCGGAGATAATAAGTGAAAATATTATGTGTTGGTGATTGACCGTGTGATAATTCACGCGAATTAATGCGCTCATTAATTTAACAAACTCGTTATCATTTGCGTAACTCATTTACTAATGTCTTCACTATACTGAAACAATTGATTAATTCATTTAGATTAACTAATTTAGTCTTCATTTATATATATATATATATATATATATAGTTAAAAATTATTATAAAAGACATAACAACAAAAGAATAACAACTCCCTCTTGCACTCATTCTCTCTCTCTCACACACACACGTAGTTTTTTTCTTAATTTAAAATTATATGACGTTACTCAGCCCTTTATGACGTCACAGCCAGCGCCTCCTTATATATTATTGCATTAATAGATACATTTAAATTATTTGAAATTGTTTCTGTAACTAGAAATTAATTTATTTCAAACCGTCGGTCGGTTCGGTCTCTGGCCACAGGTCAACTTATTTAATCGTCTTATATCCAAACCGAACTTATAAAAAAACAACAGAAAATTGGCGAAGCCCTCTGGTGGTCAAATTATAAAATATGGTAGCTAAATAGAATATCAATGGATTTATATGCAAACTTTAATAAATTTTACCTCATAAACTAAAAGCGACCGCCACATATTGTTTAAGGAAAGTTTGTTTTGAATCCAAAAAGGAACCTACTGGGAAAGTTTTATCAAAACCCATCATACATCGGTTAGACTAAAGAATTACCAATATTATATTCATGAGAATAATGATGAGTACAAAAAAACATAATAAAAAAACATAATTAATAAACTTTTGAAATAATCAATTTATTGCTAGATATAAATGATTAATAATTTTGATTTGTTACTGGATAGGTTGGATATCAACTCATATTACTTATTCTTATATTAGTAATTAGTAATTCATATTAATTCATATTAATTGAATAATAATTTTATTTTGTTTTTTACTCTTTTCCTTTAACACGTTCCCGCCGGCATGTACCACCGGAGGCTCACATAAAATAACTAGACAAATTATGGAGACGGCGGAAACTTGTTAATATTAATTCTAATTTATTTATTATTCTTATATTAATTAATTAATTTATTTAGGACATTGGAAAAATAATAATAAAATAATCTAGATACATCAGCAACAAAAACATTATTCGTTAAAAAAAATAAATAATAATAATATGAAAAATAAATTTAAGTATAAAATAAATCTTATGTACTGTATATACGAGGGTGGGGTGAAAAGTTTCTGGCCTGACCAAGAAAAACGATGTTTTTTAAATTTTTTTTTTTTTGCTTTATTTTTCAACATTCAAGATAGCTGAGAGTGAGACCTGTACGATGTTAGCTGAACATGTGCGAAATATTTTGCACAAGCCTTTGAATTATGAAAAGCTGTGTGCAACGTGGGTGCTGCGTTTGCTAACGTTACACCAAAAACTGCTTCGAAAAACCATTTCTACCGAAAATTTGGCATAATCCAAACGAATCGATTCATAACTGTTGATGAGACTTAAATTAAATTAAATTAATTAACTAAATTAAAACACCGTTATGAGAAATGTATCAGTCAGTGTTAATGGAGATTATGTTGAAAAATTAAGCAAAAAAAAAAATTTAAAAACAACGTATTTCTTGGTCAGGCCGGAAACCTTTCACCCCACCCTCGTACAATTATTACATATACTCAAACTCTTTGATTTACTTTACTTTAATTAACATAGTAAATTATGTATGAAGAAGAGTTTTTATTTGTTTTTTTTTAATTCGTAATATTTATATTTTAAGATATTGCTTAAAATTAATTATTTGATTTATTAAAGTATTTCAATTTATTTATTTGACAATTATCTTCATTAACATTAACCCCTCCCCCTAATATATTATATAACACTCACACTCTTATCATAATATAGAATATTAGAATATAGAAGCCAAAGCGTTTAACTCAAAATATAAAGAAACTGAGAAAATAAAGCCCAAAGTTCACAGCTTGTAGAAAATTCAGGTTTATTGATTACAGAAAAATGTATATTGCATTGCAATATTAAGATTATCAAGTTCATTATTCACTTTAGATTACATTACATTACATTACATTACTAGTAAAATTTTAAAAATTGGATTTAATCGGTTTGGCTTCTGAGTGGCACATTTAATAAATGAATTATTATTTTTACTAGTCGTTCCCGGCATAAAACTCTTCTTAGAGGGACAGGCGGCTTCTAGCTGCACGAGATTGATTAATAATAATATTTTATAGCAAAAGAACAAAATGTTTTAATATAAAACTCATAACTTTATTCAAATCTTCGTAATATTTTTTTTTAATTTTTTTTTCAATATTTAATAATAATAAAAAAAAAATTAAAAATAATGAAGTTTGTAACAAATGAATAATTTTGATAGGTTTCTTTTTATATTTATTTTTTATAATAAATTCTTTTTTATTAAATAAAAAATAATCTTTATATTAAATTGTGTATAAATTTAAAAATAAGCTGGAGTATCTCCACTCGACTATCTCGCAAATTTGAATTGGATTAATTAACATATATTATAATTAATTATATTTAATTAATTATAAATTAAAATTAATAAATAATATTTATTAAATCAGCGCATGTTTGGCTACATACACACATACACACACACATTTTTCTCAACCTTAGTGAAAAAATGATACAGGAACCTTCAAAACGTATAAAAACATCAAAATCTCGACATCGAATATTTTCGTGATCGGAATACTATCTCTGGCGAGATAGTTATTAGAATATTTCAATTTGAAATTCAAATTTGTTTTTATTTTAAATTCTATAAATAGTGTAAATTGTAGTATTCTAAAATAGATATTCAAAAAGAATATGTGGAAGGAATAGTACATAAATATATAAGTGCTGCTTAATATATTAATGAAAATTTTGAAATATAATTACAATTTTATGTGTGTGTGTGTGTGATTCTCTATAAAAAAAACCTCTGACTTTGTACGTCCTACGCAAGGACAACGCCTATCAAGCCGGTTATATCACTGAGGTGCCTTATAATCAGTAGAACGGGTCCTTTCAACCTTTACCTTGATTTTCTTGATCGGAGGCGCTATCAAGTAGCTTTTCCCCAAGGTTGTTCCCGGAGGCTGGGTTGACTCCGTCCCATAGACCCCAGCTAGGGAAATTCCCTTGCCAGGCCCGGGACTTGAACCCGGAACCATGTGAATGTGAGGCAGATTCGCTACCCACACACCCAATGGCGCTTTCCTATGTTTCTCTATCAGATTGTATTTATTATTATTATTATTATTATTTCACAATTAAAAATTAGAATAGACTATTATTTGTCTATCTTTTAATTTTCCTGTTCAGAAGTATCTTTTATTTTTCCCCAATCACAATGCATATTTGTTTTCATTTGATATTGACGAGTCAACTCTTTCATTTATCTATCGATGAAAGAGACCGGATGTTGTTTTGAAATTAACATGCAAATGACAGTTTGCCAGTTGTTGGTGTTCATTCTTACTTGTTAGAGGGTGAATTGTTGGAAGGGGAATGATTTAAAATACGGAATTGGAAAAGAGGCTCCGGTTCGGTGACTCCTTCACGCGTTTATGTGTGTGTGTGTGTGTGTGTGTGTCCTGATGACGATTTCCGCATAAACAATTTTGCCCGGATATCAACTCGGCTGCATCCCAGGAGGCTACTGACGTATAATAGAATGAATTGTCGAGCACTGTTGCCGACACGGTTTATGACCAGTCAAGTCAAGTCTGCCACCAGCAGCTTCATATTTCTAACTCAAAAATGGCAAATATTTATTCGAAATTTTAATCTAATATCCGGTTAAATTTAAATTTATGTAGAAAAAGAAAATACGAAAAAACATATCCTTGTCCATGTTTTTTAAAATATATCAATAATAATGTAATCAAGGGATATGACTAGGGTGACCATATTTTGAAAACACCAAACCGGGACATTTTATCTTTTTTTTAGAACCAAATTGAAAAATTGAAAAATTGAAAAATTTTGAAAGTACGAAATGTCCTAAATGTTTAAAAAACGGGACTATAGGCTGGTCTGAAGACATTTTTCAGGACGCCGGGACAAAGCACCCAAAAACCGGACAATCCCGGAAAAACGGGACGTTTGATCACCATAGATATGACGCACAATTCGGGTTTTTGCTAAATCTTAAAGACCTATTATGACATGATTATTGGTTATTAATGGTATCTAGGACTATTAGCAATTCATAACAAAAATAACAGCTTTATTCTTAAAATAAGAACTACTCAAATTTACAAAAATAAAAAAGGGAAATTATTATATAAAACAAAAAAAAAATCTGAAGTGTCTCCACTCGACTATCTCGCAATATGAATTGGATTAATTAACATAATATATGAATATATTTAAAATAAATTTAATGAATTATAAATTATAAATTAAAATTAATAAATAATATTTATTAAACCAACGCATGTTTGGCTTTTTGTGGATGGCACCACGTTACGTGTTGGCGCGTGAGATTGGCAGTGTTAAAAAATTAATTCTGGTACTTTCAGTGATTCCATCAGGCTGAAATTCTATATATATCAGTTTTATACAATTTTTAATCATGTTAAAAATCATCAATCATCTTTATTTTTACGGTCAGTTTAGAGGAAAAAAAAGTCAAAACATTAACCCTCTTCCGGTTGAGCCAGATTTTTCAAAATTAGATAGAAAACTACAAATTTTGAATAACGTCCATGTACCAAATTTCATGATTCTAGCTCAAACCGTTTTTGCGTAATATTGGTTACATACACACACACACATTTTACTCCACCTTAGTGAAAATGATTGAGGAACCTTCAAAACGTATAAAAACATCAAAATCTCAACACCGAAAATTACTATCTATGGCGAGATAGTAAAAATGGAATTATTTTCAGAAGCATTACTCGTAATTAATATGTATGCATTGAAAATATTATAGAATAAAATTTGTAAACCCATTCGTTCAAATTGTTTACGAAAATTGATTTGTATTCATAAATTTTCAATTTGGCACTTACAATTTCGTATTTATTTATTTACAATTGATTATATTTCGTTATTTTAGTGAAAATGAGACGATAATTAAAATTTTCATTTCTCTATTTAAGTAAGTGCAACTTAATTTCAAAATCACTTCTGGAACGTCCTTGCATGTGTGTGTGTGTGTGTGTGTGTGGGAGCATATTATCAAACTCTTCATGGGCTTATCAGTATAGATATATATATAATATGACCCGAACTACATCTTTCCTCTCAAGATGTCTTTCTCTCTGTTCTTGTCAACTTAATCATTTGCTCATGGATTGAAAAAACATCTCGTTTAATGGTGATAAAGGAAACATTGTTTATCGCATGTCTCTTTTATCGTAATGAGAACCACGGCCACGCCTATTTATACAATCAGTTCCAAAACATGAAATTAATTTCACTGATTATTTACCACGGGAATTAATTTCTTACCAACAGTGCTTTGATAATTAAGAAGTAAATAATTAGAATGGAATTTTTATAGAGGTAATACATGATATAAGTAATCAAGTTATTAATTAATTCCATATTTCGTTTATTACTATCTCGACAGAGATAGTATTGAGATCATGAAAATGTCGAGATTTTGATGTTTTTATACGTTTAGAAGGTTCCTGAATCATTTTCACTAAGGTGGAGAAAAATGTGTGTGTGTATGTAATCAATATTACGCAAAAACGGTTTGAGCTAGAATCATGAAATTTGGTATACGGGCATTATTCAAAATTCATAGTTTTCTATCAACTTTTGTGAAATGTAGCTCAACCGGAAGAGGGTCATTACCTACAACGTTTTGATTTCTTTTCCTCTAAAGTGACCGTAAAAATAAAGATATAGGTTTGATAGTTTTTCACACGATTAAAAATTGTATAAAACTGCTATATATAGAATTTCAGCTTGATTGAATCGCTGAAAGTACCGGAATTAATTTTTTAACATTGCAAATCACGCGCCAACACGTGACGTGGTGCCATCAACAAAGAGTCAAACACGCGCTGGTTTAATAATTATTATTTATTGATTTTAATTTAAATATAATATATGTGTTATTTAATCCAATTCAAATTGCGAGTTAGTTGAGTGGAGACACTCCAGCTTATTTTACTTTAGATTTCAACACTTTTTTTTGTTTTGTTATTCATAAATCTCGTAAATTGAAATTTTTAAAAACAAAATTAAATTGATATGAGAATTTTAAAAAGTATTGCATCTCATTATATAAATATAATACTAATAAGTTGTGATGAAGAATGAATAAATATTTGTATTTTTGAAATAATAAACCGTTCGCGAAGGATTTTTTGAAATTCACACCAAAGATAATTTTTATAAAGAAAAATCGATCTGCACTGGTTTCAACCACGGGAAAAATCATTTTTATTAATTTTTCTTATTTTAAAATACGAAATGTAAATGACTACGTCAGATATCGTTTACTTAAATATTAAATATTATTAATATAAATTAAATTAAATTACGAAATATATATAATATTATGTTATATCCACAGGTCATACTTTTCTGTTTTTCAGTGCATTAATATGTACGTTTAAGTGCTGTTTGTTATATGACTATTTTTTTTACCGACCGACGATAGTAAGGGAGGTATTGTTTTCACACCAAATTTCACCTATGGATATTTTTAGGTACATATCTCCACGAATCATGCATTTTCTTAACAGAAAAAAGTATTTTTAGCATCATGTCTGTCCGCCCGTCCGCCCGTATAGATGTGTACAGCTTGAACGGCTCAACGGATTTTGATGAAATTTGGTATATTTACTTAATGCATCCGTGGGATGAATTGATCAACTTTTGGTGCAAATCCGGAAACCGGAAGTGGTAGTATTAGCGACCGACGATAGGAAGAGAAGGGTTATTTTCGCACCAAATTTCACATGAGGAGATTTTTTTTACATATCACCACGAATCATGCACTTTGTATTGGTTTTATCCTCGGGAAAATCATATTTATTAGTTTTTTCTTGATTTAAAATTATATGACGTCACCCAGCCCTTCATGACGTCACAGCCTCCTTATTATGATCACGGGCAACGCTGGCTACTTCAGCTATATATTATAAATAAAATAAAATTAAAAATATTTATGTTCTATCCATATCTGTTTGTTATTACATTAATAGATATATTAAAACTATTTGAAATTGTTTCTGTAGCTGGAAATTAATTTATTTCAAACTGTCGGTCGGTTCGGACCTGGCCACAGGTCAACTTATTTTAATTTATTGACAGGCTCGGTGAACCAGGTACTAATTTTATATTATAATACTCGCTACACCAATGAAACTATTTTTTTGAGACCTTGTTTCAAACAAGTATTATTTATGTGTTTTGCTCATTCAATATATTTAATTATATTTAAAAATTTATTAAGTTGTTTGTTTTTGTCTGCAGTATGCCAAGAATTGTTGAACTTTCATGTGGCCCTTTGATAAAAAAGGTTGTTCACCCCTGATTTAGATTACTTATAAAATAATTGAAAACTGATTTTATATTAGATTATTTTAATTAAAAATTGCAATAAATTCTAAAATTCATGTGGTTTGAAATTATATAAATGAGTTGTAGAGAGGTATTTTGAATTCAATTCGTGTTACATTTACATAATATTCTAATATTTTTAAAATGAATGATAGGAATTTATTTATAGAAAAATAGAAATATAAAAAAAAGTGATAACATTATTTTTTTTATCTTTTCTTTTAAAATAAAAATTCATTTTCATAGAAAAGTGTCATTTATAATAAACCTAGAAATCTTACTCTTTTCTTTAAGAGGTGGGACTTTTGTACATCCTACGCAAACACAATGCCTATCAAGTCGATTATATAAATGATGAAGTGTCCTATGATCAGTAAAACGGGTCCTCTCAACCTTTACCACGATTTTCTTGATCGGAGGCGCTATCAAGAAGCTTTCACAATGTTGATCCCCTAGGCTGGGTTGACTCCGTCCCATAGACCCCAGTTAGAAAAATTCCCTTGAACCCGGGACCACGAGAATGGGAGACAGCTTCGCTAACCTCTCACCCTGTGGTGCCTATATTAGTATTAAAATAATTTTCAATACCTTTTTTTCATTTCGTTGAAATAAATCTAATTTTACTTTTATTTCTTAATTTTCTAGGCGAGAGAGATGAGACTTCGAGTTGGCCATCAACCCAATATTGACTCCGAGGTCGGTCAGTATTTATTATTAATTTGATTTTTAATTCAATTTATAATGATTCATTTTAAAATTGTATAATCTAATATTTTATTCTTACTTCAATTTCATGTTTCCATCTTTGCTCCTGCTACTACATAAATGTTGATTTGAATTCTTGGTTCTTCTATTTTCTTTATCCGTAAATGATAATGAAATGATCTACATAATAGAGCTCACCAAATGTAAGTAATCATCATAATTTATTTATTTAGCATGACACGTTTTAAAGGACATAAAATTTTTTTATTAATTTCAAGAGTAATGTTTAACATACATAATCATAAGTTTAACTGAATATAAATTGATTTTATGTTTGAATTATATTTATTAGATGATTACAGAGAAATCATTTATTAAACTATTTTATAGAATTGAAAGATATCAGGAAATTCAGGAATATCAGAAGTTTCAGAAATACAAAAGTATAAATATGAAAATATGTATGATTGGATCGTGTTATTGAATTGGCAAGATACAATGAAATTTGACATTGGAATTTATGTGTGTGTGTATAAATTTTTTCGTTGAGAATAAACAGAGATCTCGTGTCAGAGCTTATAAATGTAGACAAGACAAGTATGATATTTCATATTGACTTGGCTTATCTCTGTTTAAATTTCACTAAAATTGTGTGTTGCACTTTAAGAGGACGACAAAATTCAGTCCAGGATGACATAACTTGAAAATATAATTTCTTTCCTTCACATCCCCTCCTCCGCCGCTTCTATTAAGTATTAGAATAGGAAAAAGAAAAAGTTACATGTATTTATTTGTACTGAATATGTAGTTAGTATTTTTACTATCTCACCAGGATAGTATTGTGATCATGAAAATTTTCGATGTCGAGATTTTGATGTTTTTATACGTTTTGAAGGTTCCTGAATCATTTAGACCAGGGGTGGCCAACCCGCGGCCCGCGGGCCGCATGTGGCCCGTCGTAAACATTTTTGCGGCCCGCGAGATTCATCACACTTTTATATTCTGCACCCTCATGAAAAAAATATCGCATTAGTGAAATAAATATGATTTCATTTTTTTTTATTTCGTTGTTTCTTTTTTTATTTTTAGTATTATATTATATATGTTTATATGTAAAAATAATAGTAAACATAATAAAAATTCATTATTTTTCAATTTGTCACACCAAACAATATCTATAATGGGTCTAAATCTAATATGGGTATGTATAATTTTATATGCGGCCCGCGAAGTTATGATTCATTTCCAAAGTGGCCCGCAAGATCATTTGGGTTGGCCACCTCTGATTTAGACTAAGGTTGAGAAAAAAGTCTATATGTAGACAAGACTAGGAAAAAACGGTTTGAGCTAGAATCATGGAATTTGCTATACGGGCATTATTCAAAATTCGTAGTTTTCTATCAACTTTTGAGAAATGTAGCTCAACCGGAAGAGGGTCATTACCTACAACGTTTTGATTTTTTTTCCTTTAAAGTGACCGTAAAAATAAAGATATATGTTTGATAGTTTTTCCCATTCCACACTCCAGCTTATTTACTTTAGAGTTCTCAGTTACAAAACTAATCACTTTGAAATTTATTTTTTGCACAATGTTTGGGGGGGGAGGAAGACCGCTTGTCCCCCCGTTCACCCCCCCCCCCCTCCTAAGGATCACTATAGGTTATTTAATGGTCTGGACCATAATCATTATTATATAGATTTAAGCTAAATTCTTATTTTTTTTTTATTTGTTTTATTTATTATATCAAAATGAAAATTAATTTTTAATTAAAAAAATAAGGTTTAATTACATTTAATTATATTCTACATATATCTATATATATATATATATATATATATATATATATATATATATATATATATATATATATATAAGATATATATATATATATATATATATATATATAAGATAAATATTTTTAAATTTAAATTTTAAATTAAAAAAAAAATTAATAGTTGTTTAAAATGGTCCTCTGGAATCATAATAGTGCTGATATGTAACGAAGAATAAATTGATGAAATATTTTTTACTTAATAAAAATCTTTCCAACATTCATTAGTGGACTTTTTATAATAATAATAATAATAATAATAATAATAATAATAATAATATTTTTTTAATTTTATTTAAAATGTAAAAAATTCAAATAAAAGATAAATAAATTCATTATAAAAAAGAATAAAAATAAAAATTAATATTTTCTTAGAATTTTGATAAAACGTTCCTTCTCCTTATTTTTATTTATACTTGTATATATTATTTTAAACACAATTTTTTTAAGTAACGGTATTCATTGATTCAGTGTAATTAGAAGTTTTGTGGAAGGCAAATCATACGCTGTGAAATAATATCGATTAAGGTAAATAATTATATATGCATGGTTACATATATTAATTTATAACAATATTTTTGAAAATATATAATAATTATATATATATATATATATATATATTATAATAAAATCTTCATAATAATAGTTTTTTATTGAATATAAAACATAATTTTGATTTGCTCTATAGAATAGAATTATATAGCATAAGTATTAAAATGTTTTATATTTATATATATATATATATATATATATATATATAAATTAAAAAAAAATAAAAAATAAGATTTATTAAATTATACTCCCAATATTTTATATTATTTAAAAAACAAAGCAAATGATGGATATTAGTCAATAAATTGAAAGAAAGGTTTCTTATTCATTACACTATCTCACCAGAGATAGTAATGTGATCACAAATATTCAATTTTCGATTTAAAGGTCCCTGAGTCATTTTCACTAAGGTTGAGAAAAATGTCTCTCTGTGTGTGTGTATGTGTGTATGTATGTATGAATGTATATATGTATGTAGACAAGATTACGCAAAAACGGTTTGAGCTAGAATCATGAAATTTGTTACATGGGCATTATTCAAAATTCGACGTTTTCGATCAACTTTTGAGAAATGTAGAAGAGGGTCATTACCTACAACGTTTTGATTTTTTTCCTCTAAAGTGACCGTAAAAATAAAGATATATGTTTGATAATTTTTCACATGATTAAAAATTGTATAAAACTGCTATATATAGAATTTCAGCTTAATTGAATTGCTGAAAGTACCAGAATTAATTTTTTAACACTGCAAATCTCACGCGCCAACACGTGGTGCCATCAACAAAGAGCCAAACATGCACTGGTTTAATAAATATTATTTATTAATTTTAATTTATAATTTAATTAATTTAATTTAATTTAAATTAATATATGATATTTAATTCAATTCAAATTTGCGAGATAGTCGAGTGGAGACACTCCAGCTTATTTTCTATCTCTTTGGCAAGGTACTTGATCAAAAAAATCAAACAACATTCAAAATTCATTCACTCATTCATTCATTCACTTGTTTGTTACCATTGAATAGAATTTAATAAAATTCAATAGAATTTATTTTATTTTTATATAATGAAAGTTTAAAGTTATTTAATATTTTAATAAAATATTGATATTAATTTTTATTTAGATTTCGAGAGAGAGAGAGAGAGAAATCTTTAATTTTTAATTTCAATTAGTATAATGAATGAATACATGTTAATTTTTTAAATTTTTTTTTTAAGGAAATATCCATAATCTACCTATCATCCACATATTTAATTATATTTATTAAGTGGGTATATATTATCAAACAAGTTTACTATATTATTTATGAGTTAATTAGATTTTAATATTTTAAATGAAATATTTTAATTTTATTATTATACGAGCATTTTTTTTTATTCAGCAAAGCTAACTATAATATCATTTAAAAAATAATTTCTATATTTACATTTATATTCTTTTTATATTTATTTTTAGAATTAAAAAAACAAAACCACCCACTCACTCAGACAGCATTGTGAGTGAGAAGGATTTGTAGTGACTTGAGGTCCCTGGGAAACGTGCAAGCAAGTTTGCCTGTCCCAAGACCTCATTGCCTCGATCATATCCCAGAGTTTCTTCCCCTCTCCTCCCCCCCTCCATCCCACTCCTCCCATCTCAACCCACCATCATCACTCCACCATTCGTTCAGGTGAAATGATTTGGGCGTCCACCACGAAAGACTACAAGTAACTTTGCTTAAGAATTATTATACACCTTTCAACGATTGGCATATATACTCGTATATATAATGGTAATTGTTCAGAACAATTTTCATGTCATGGATTTGGTTAAAACTTTACCAGTGGATTCCTTTTTTAATTCTAAATAAACTTTTCTTATGCAATATTTCTCGGTCTCTTTTAGTTTATGAGATAAAAAAAGATTTTTTTAAGTTTGTCAGACTAGCTTGGAAATAGTATATCATTAAGTAATGTTTTATTGAGTAATTATTCATTTATTCCTAAATTTGTTTTCAATTTTTCTATATCTAATCCGATCAGAAAAAAAACGAAAATTAGTGGAGCAATCTGCTGGTCAAATTAAAAAAAGCTGGAGCGTCTCCACTCGACTATCTCGCAAATTTGAATTGGATTAAATAACATAATATATTATATTTAAATTAAATTTAATTAATTATAAATTATAAATTAAAATTTATAAATAATATTTATTAAATCAGCGCATGTTTGGCTTTTTGCGTGTTTGGCACCACATCAAGTGCTAGCGCGTGATTTATTGTGGTGTTAAAAAATTAATTCCGGTACTTTCAGCGATTCAATCAAGCTGAAATTCTATATATATCAGTTTTATACAATTTTTAATCATGTGAAAAACTATCCAACATATATCTTTATTTTTACGGTCACTTTAGAGGAAAAAATCAAAACGTTGTAGGTAATGGTCCTCTTCCGGTTGAGCTACAATTCTCAAAAGTGGATAGAAAACTACGAATTTTGAATAATTCCCGTATACCAAATTTCATGATTCTAGCTCAAACCGTTTTGCGTCTTGTCTACATACATACACACATACGCACACACACACATCTGGCGAGATAGTAAAAACATGGTAGCCAAATAGAATATCAATGGATTTATATGCAAATTTTGATAATTTTTATCTTGTAAACTAGAAGAGACCGAGAAAGGAAAGTTTCGTTGGAATTAATAAAGGAATCCACTGTGGCAATGTTTTATCCAAATCCATGACATGACATCTGTTCTGAACAATTACCATATTACCATACATATATACTTATAAATCGATAATATTTTATTTCATTTATATGTATTTTCATACCTAAAATGAAATTGTGCTGATTTTCAATAAATAATAATTTAATATTTTTTAAGTTATTTCAATTTATTAAGAAGGTACATATATATTTGTAAAATTATAAGTAAATATTTCTTTTATTTAAAAAAAACAAAATTTTAAATATCTATATTTACTAACATCAATAATTCATAAAACACATTTTTATATTGACTTTCTTTTTTAATAAAATAAAATTTTTCTCTGAAAAGTAAAATTTATTTAAATCAAATAATTTATATTAATTTTTACTTTCATTGATATCTATAAGTCTTGAGCCTGGCAAGGCAATTTTTTTCTAACTATGGTATAGGCCAGTGTTTCTCAAAGTGGGCCCTGGTGCGGTGATGGTCAAAGATGCATTTAGGGAAAATTAGAAGTTTCTAATTTACACCTTTATTTATAATATTTTGCAAATAGGTACATTTTTCTTTCTATTTAATGGTTATTAAAAAAGTTAATTTCCAAGCGGGCGCTGAGTAAAATATTTTTTCAAACCGTCGGTCGGTTCGGACCTGGCCACAGGTCAACTTATTTGGAAAAGGGGCGCAAAGGCAAATAAGTCTGGGAACCACTGGGATTGGCCATAGGTTCTCAAACTTTTTTGTGTCGTAGACCCCTTAACATGTTTTTCTGTTTTGGGTAGACCCACTAAATTGTTTTTTTATAAAAAAATTTTACCTTTTTTTTAGAGCCTTATTAAAAAATCAATAATGTTTTAAGAGCCATTTTTTATTTTCAATTTTTTTAGAGCCATATTGAATTGTAAGATAGAAGTAAAGGCTTGAGATCCACTATTGTAGACCCCATTTCATTTCATGAAATCTCCAAATGCCATAAACCCCTGGGGGTCGATATAGACCACATTGGGAACCTCTGGTATATGCTTGGGGAGAACAAGGTTCGCCAATTCAGAAGCTATTTCAGATAAAATGTAGCGGCCTCCAATCAAGAAAATCAAGATATAGATTGAGAGGGGATCCGTTGTACTGATCAACACTTCTACCACGATTACCTTTTACTAACTCGCCAGAGATAATATTTCGATCACAAAAATTTTAAATGTTGAGATTTTGATGTTTTCATAGGTTTTGAAGGTTCCTGAATCATTTTCAATAAGGCTGAGAAAAATATCTGAAAACAGTTTGAGCTAGATCATGAAATTTGGTACATGGGCATTATTCAAAATTCGTAGTTTTCTATCAACTTTTGAGAATTGTAGCTCAACCGGAAGAGGGTCATTACTACTTTTTGATTTGTTTTCTTCTAAAGTGACCGTAAAATTAAAGATATATATTTGATAATTTTTCACATGATTAATAATTGTATAAAACTGCTGTATATAGAATTTCAGCTTGATTGAATCGCTGAAAGTATCAGAATTAATTTTTTAACACTGCAAATCTCACGCGCCAACACGTGACGTGGTGCCATCAACAAAATATTATTTATTAATTTTAATTTATAATTTAATTAATTAAATTTAATTTAAATTAATATATGTTATTTAATCCAATTCAAATTTGCGAGATAGTCAAGTGGAGACACTCCAGCTTATTTTTAAAATTATTATTATTAAATATGTTAAATATGTTAATTAAAATATGTAATATATATATATATATATATAAATTCAATAAATAATAAATTAAAATATATTAGCAAGCTCATCTAAAATAAATATATTAGTACAAATATTTGCAATTCATAGAATTCGTTGATTTCAATGTTAATGAATTTAGTAAACAAATGTTTTTTTTTAACGAATGACAATTTAGCAAAAATAAAATTCAAATATAACTTATGACCTAGAGTTGAAATGTGTATTTGTGTTTTTAATTTATTTATTCATAATCTAAACACAGATATATTTTAATTTATTATAATCAGAATAAAGTAGTACTATTTTTTTCTTATTTATTCTCACAACTCGTTTAGACAATAATTTAATGGTGTGAGCGAGCATCTAATGATTCTGACCTCGAATACCACAACATGATTTAACAAATGATCTCTCCGATTTATGTATACGTAGGAAACTATATTCGAAAAAAAGTTGTGGCGTTCTACATATACTTGGATATATAGTATTTATTTAATTTTTAAAATTATTACAAGCATTTTAAAAACAAAAAAAAAATAACAAACTAAAAATTCAATTATATATAATCTAAACTTAATCTTTCAAACCATTGGAATTTTGAATTTTAACATTGATACTGAGGTCGAAATATATTTTGTATAAATTTCAGAATAATATCCAAAAAATATCTGATTATGATTTTATAAAACACATCGTTCAATAAGTCCCGAGATTAACCCAGAGATGGTGCTAGTAGTACCTAAGTGGCCACGTTTCCATAGAGTGCGAACCTCTACATGAAACGTGTAAAAATTTCATGTCGATCGGATCACAGACATCAGAGTAAAGTCACTTTGTAATTGGTTTGAAAAAATGGAACAAAAGGAAGTTTCGCGTTTTGGTAAAAGAGAGATTGCAGAAATGACACAGATATCATCTGGAAGCGTATTTACAATCCTTCATGAAAAATTGGGCATGAAAAAGGTTTTTTCCAAGTGGGTGCCGCGATTGCCATAATGCACCATGCCACAAGTCCATGAAAACAATAGCAAAATTGAATGAATTGGGCTTTTATTTGCTTCCCCACCCCCGGTATTCGCCAGATTTAGCCCCCAGCGACTACTGGTTCTTTGCTGATCTCCAAAAAATGCTCCAGGAAAAAAATGGCTCGAATGAGGAGGTCATTGCCGAAACTGAAGCCTATTTTAAAGCAAAAGAGAAATCCTTCTTTAAACATGGTATAGAAATGTTGGAAAATGCGTTGGATAGATTGTATCACTCTAAAAGGAGATTATATTGATGAATAAAAATGATTTTTGAAAAAAAATGTTGTTTTCGTTGTTAGTCTCAGGACTTTTTTAACGATGTCTTATATAACAGGGGATGTTTTTTTAATAATTTTTTTATGTGAAAATTAAAAAATAATTGTAATTTTATTGAATTTACTTAAATTAATATTTAGTTTACTATTTTAGTTTATTATTTTTTAATACTATACTAGAGACTAAATCTTTTTAATTTGTATATATTATGAAATTAATAATTTTCTTACACCCCCTCACTACAACTCACTTTATATTTATATTTGTTGTTTTTATGATTTATTAATTAATAACTTAAATTAAATATTTATTAAAATATAGATTATCTTAAACTTTTCTAATCATCTAAGAAACATATATTATCAAGTATTATTTCATTATCTATAATATTTAAAACGTTCAAAACCCTTTTGGTTTATTTCAATCTATAAAAGAAAATTATGTAGATTACAATTTATTTATTTGAATCCTTATTCTAATTTTATTCATTTAATTTAACAGAAGAATGATAAATTAAATAGAGAAGTGATTAATTTTTCAATATATATCTATACATAGATATATACGAGGTCTGTTCAAAAGAAAAAGTATGATTATTTGAAATTAAAATAAAAATTTAAATATTATGAACATCCTTTGCATGGAAATTTTTAGAATGATTAATTTTATATTGAGTGTCAACTTCTTATATGAGCCACCAGAGGAGCCACATGTAGCATTTATTATACATACGAGATTAGTTCAAAAGAAAATGTGAATTTTTAATTGTTTCGAAAATTATTTATTTATTCATCAATATCCATTTTGTCTCCTCCAAAATAATTCCTTTCAGATATAATACACTTATGCCAGCACTTCTTCCAATCGTCGAAGCACTTCTGAAATGCACTTTTCGGTATGGCCATCAGCTCGTTTTTCGATTCCCACTTTATCTCATTAATTGTGGCAAAATGCTTTCCTTACATTGGTCTCTTCCGTTTTTGGAATAAAAAAAATCTGGTGAATATATAGGCATGATTACGTTGTTGTTTTTGGCCAAAAAAAATCACGAACAAGCAATAATGTGTGAGCTGGTGCATTATCGTGATGCATTATCCATGATTTATTGTTCCACAATTCCGATCGATTGAACCGTATTGCAAACGTTGCATAACTTCCTTGTAGTATTCCTTATTAACACTACGATCTATTGGCAAGAACTTATAATGCGTAAAAAAGTAAAATTCGAAGAACACACAAAAACATGACTAACTTTCTCAGTTATCAAAAACAAACTACTAATCTAAAATGGCTGATAATGTCAACATATGAGAAACATATGAGTACCAACATAACAAAAAAACAAAACAATTCGATAATCGAATGTACACAGCCCGCGAAAATTCAAAGTTCACCTTTTCTTTTGAACAGACAGTATATATATATATATATTGTGTTATAAAGAGAGAGAGAGAGAGGAGGAGGAGGAGGAGGAGGATGAAAGGGAAGAAAAGGAGGATTGCATTGCAAAAGATGTAGATCCCTACTTCGATGGAAGATGAATTCCATCGAGTAATTCTAACGGTGAAGCTGAATGGCTTTGTTTGCAGGTCATGACATGATCTGCCTGAAAAAAATTAAAAAAAAATGAATCTGCACGTTGTTGTTGTTATTCATGTTGTTGTTGTTGTTATTGTAGTTGAACTGGTCTCTTGGCTTGTTCACTTTCGCTCTCCTAGAGAATGCCTGGGTGCCAAGTGAGTGTACATAAAAGGAACGAGCGAACGAGAGAATGAACTCCCAAAGCTGCTCCTCTCACCATCCGTTGAATGGTGAGGTGAACTTTGTCTCACCATTCCCCTTCCCTCTTTGCATCAACCAACCCACCTACGAATATTGCCAAAGCATAAAAGAAGTTATTCATGCTTGTTAAGGAAGATTCGTTAGAATGAATTGAGAGGAAAATGGAAGGGGAAGAGTGGGGAGTGAGGGGGGGAGAGAGAGAAAGATTGCATAAACTCTCTGTAAAGTTCAAATGTGAATTGATTTGAAAATCTCAATCGTACAAAAATTGGATGGTCATAACATTAACAATCGTAACGCTTTTGTTCGTAATAATCCTAATAAGAATGAAATCATTTTCTTTTCTACGAGTATATACGTTCATATATCGTCGGTTTGGAAGAAAACCGCCACAACTCAAAATTAATAGATTTCCATGATAGGCGTTTCAAAATTTGTAAAATATTAAAACAATTCTATCTTTACAAGGATAAATAATAGAAACCTACGGCATTTTATACTATGACTAACTTTCGACTAATAATTTGTAAATTATGTACACTTACGAACCCTTTTGCACCCCCTTATTTAAATATGTAACAGTCTTTCCCAAAAAATGGTTCGCCTTTTGAATACTGCACAATAATCCATCACAAAATAGGACTGTATGCACCAAAACTATGAAATCAAAATCATGTCACTTTATAAAATGGGACACTATTTCAAATAATTCTACAATAACAATCATGACACTACTAACATGTGACGGTCTTACACAGAATGGCCGTATAAAACTGCGGGAATTACATACTGTTTTCAATGCCATCTAGTGATTTTAATAATAGTTACTGCGTGAATTACACACTGTTTTCAATGCCATCTAGTGATTTTAACAGTAGTTACAACTTGTGCCTCTCTTCCACATAATATATTAAGAATAAGCAATAGTTTTAAATAAAAATCTCAATTATGATAATTTTTGAGTTGTGACGGTATTCTTTCAAACCGACCATATGTTCAATCTAATTATATAATCTGGAAAGAATAGTTAGTTCCAAAGGTCATTTTCAACTCTACCTTATTTACAAATATTTACTTCTATGTAGTTTTGGATAAATAATAATTATAATTTTTTCACTTCAACAAAATCTTTTTCATTATTTTTATTATAATTATTATATATTATTATTATTATTTGAATATTATTATAAATTATTATTATTATTATTATTATATATTATTTACGAGTATATTTAGTTCTACATAGTTTTGGATTAATAATAATTATAATTTTTTAAAGTTCGACAAAATCTTTTTCATTAATTTTATTATAATTATTATATAATAATTGTAATACATGAAAATATGTATGTTATATTTCCATTGAACTCACTTGCATATCGTTCCCTTAAAATTTTTCTAAATTGTTAGAAAGAAACGATTGAAATTGCAATTTGGTATCTGTGACTTTAGAAATAGCAATACCGTTTTCTATTAGCCTATTATTAAGTGTCGAAGACCTCATTCCATGGTCCACTTTCCAACGGTTTCTGAATTCTTTATAGTAAATTTGCAGTTTATTATTTTTACAACATGAATAATGAAAGGATTGATTACAAATAAAAAGAATAATATGTAATAAACTATTTTTCGATATTGATCTGTACAAAGTTTGAAACATGATGATATTATTATTATTATTATTATTATTCAATATTCCCTCATATTACCCGAAAAATTTACAAAATAAAGTAGTATCAAGCAGCAAGCGTTATACGCTCGTAAGTCGAGTCCTACCTCGTCCAATTGATTTACCCATCCAAGTTAGGTACATGAGAAATAATAATGATCAAATAATATTTATATTTTAATATTATAATTAAAAAAAACTTCTGACTTTTGTACGACCTACTTAAGGACAACGCCTATCAAGTCGATTATATAAATGATGAGGTGTTCTATGATCAGTAGAACGTGTCCTCTCAACCTTTACCTTGATTTTCTTGATCGGAGGCGCTATCAAGCAGCTTTTCCCCAAGGTTGTTCCCGGAGGCTGGGTTGACTCCGTCTCATAGTTCGAAAAATTCCCTTGAACACGGGACCACGAGAATGTGATGCAGCTTCGCTAACCTCTCACCCTGTGGTGCCTATATTAGAATTAAAATCATTTTTCATTTCGTTGAAATAAATCTAATCTTAGTTTAATTTCTTAATTTTCTAGGCGAGAGAGATGAGACATCAATTTAAATCTTCGAGTTGGTCTTCAATCCTTTATTGACTCCGAGGTCGGTCAGTATTTATTATCTATTTGATGTTTGTTGATTATTGTCCCTGAGAACAATAACTTTCATTTTAATATCTATAGATCTATAGATCGGTCGATCGATAGAAATACGTTTAGATGGAGCAAGTAAAGTAGGTTTCCATATCAGGAATGATGTTTCCTTTCTGTTTGTGAGTGGGTGTAGTTTGTTTGTAGGTGACAGGCAGGCAGGTGGTCATCCAATGCCGGATATCAACCTGGAAATTCATTCCATCCGATGATTTAACTTCTCTTGTTGTTTTGCTATTGTCAATTTAATCAAATATATCGATATTCATAAAACCTAATCTGTGTAGTATTATATCTACCTTAAAATAAATAATAAATTCGAAATACTTTAAAAATAAGCTGGAGTGTCTCCACTCGACTATCTCGCAATTTGAATTGGATTAATTAACACATATATTATATTTAATTTAAATTTAATTATTTGTAAATTATAAATTAAAATTAATAGATAATATTTATTAAACCAGCGCATGTTTGACTCTTTGTTGATGGCACCACGTCACGTGTTGGCGCGTGAGATTTGCAGTGTAAAAAATTAATTCCGGTAATTTCAGCGATTCAATCAAGCTGAAATTCTATATATAGCAGTTTTATACAATTTTTAATCATGTGAAAAACTATCAAACCTATATCTTTATTTTTACCGTCACTTTAGAGGAAAAAAAAGTCGAATTGGCAGTCGTGGGACTGGCCGACAGAAGTGAAAACTTGTGCGTAAGAAATTTGAAAGCAGACGGAATGCGCACCAGCTTCACGAGAAAAATGAAATTTATATACGTATATATATATATATAAAATTCATAATTATTTTTTTCAGCAAATTGATTATTATTACAAAAATATTAAAAATACGATGTGTATGAATATATATATATATGTCTGTCTGTCTGTCTGTGTGTGTGTGTGTGTCTGTCAAATACTCAAAAACTACCCGTCCGATTGCGATGAAACTTTCAGGGATTGTTGTGGGCGTCCCAGGGAAGGTTTTAGTGTAGTTAAATCCAAAATTAATTTATCCAAAATTAATTTAAATAGTAATATTTTGGTAAAAGTCTATTTATGGTTACCATGGTTACATTGAAAAATTTACAATAAATAAATAAAAATAATTGGAAATCTTTTCAAATTATTATTTTGATAAATTTTATTAATATTTTTAATTTTTTTTAAACTGCCAAAAATAACATACCCATAATAATAGTTGTAATAAAAATAAAAATATAAATCACAATGTAAGTAAAATATTGAATCGTTTTATTTATATTGTTTCAATTATTGTTTGAATATTTATTAAATTTATATATAGATTAATTTACATGTTTAAATGTATATTTAATAAATTTATTTATTGATTCTTAATATTAATAATTCCAATTACTTTCTTGAAAATTTTTTTTATTTAAAAGCATATTCAGCATATCTCGCAAATTTGAATTGGATTAAATAACATATATTAATTTAAATTAAATTAAATTAATTCAATTATAAATTAAAATTAATAAATAATATTTATTAAACCAGCGAAAGTTTGGCTCTCTTTTAATGGCACCACGTCACGTGTTGGCGCGATCACCCTAGATATGACGCACAATTCGGGTTTTTGCTAAATCTTAAAGACCTATTATGACATGATTATTGGTTATTAATGGTATCTAGGACTATTAGCAATTCATAACAAAAATAACAGCTTTATTCTTAAAATAAGAACTACTCAAATTTACAAAAATAAAAAAGGGAAATTATTATATAAAACAAAAAAAAATCTGAAGTGTCTCCACTCGACTATCTCGCAATATGAATTGGATTAATTAACATAATATATGAATATATTTAAAATAAATTTAATTAATTATAAATTATAAATTAAAATTAATAAATAATATTTATTAAACCAACGCATGTTTGGCTTTTTGTGGATGGCACCACGTTACGTGTTGGCGCGTGAGATTTCCAGTGTTAAAAAATTAATTCTGGTACTTTCAGCAATTCAATTTTCGATGTTGAGATTTTGATGTTTTTGATGTTATAAATAATATTTATTAAATTATAATTTAATTAATTTAATTTAATTTAAATT
Organism: Labia minor; assembly: GCA_963082975.1. Taxonomy (NCBI): domain Eukaryota; kingdom Metazoa; phylum Arthropoda; class Insecta; order Dermaptera; family Spongiphoridae; genus Labia; species Labia minor. Next base: position 120,963,008 of record OY720344.1, on the reverse strand, counting down.
AATAAATATTATTTAATCAAATTCAAATTTGCAAGATAGTCGAGTGGATAGTGGAGTGTTTGGCTCTTTGTTGATGGCACCACGTCACGTGTTGGCGCGTGAGATTTCCAGTGTAAAAAAATTAATTCTGGTACTTTCAGCCATTCTATCAGGCTGAAATTCTATATATAGCAGTTTTATACAATTATTAATCATGTGAAAAATTATCAAACATATATCTTTATTTTTACGGTCACACACACACACACACACATATTTAAAAATTAATTTATTAAAATATATATTATATAATATATTATATATAGTATATAATTTAATATATATATATATATATTCTGAAATTAATTTTAAATTATATAAATATATTAGAAATTAATTTAATATAATTTAACACATAATAATATATTAAAATATTTTATTTTATATATACATAATTTAGTAATACTGATTATTAATGTAAATATAAATAATAATATTTAATATGGCAAATATGTAAAATTTCGTAAAGAATGTATCAGAAGTTTAGTGTCTAACATTCTGGCGTATTGCGCATGCGTATATCGGTCGGCCGGTCGGGTCGGTGTCGTTTTGGAATCTCACGCGAAATCTATATTTTTTCCCCATCCGCAAAAGTGCTCAACGCCGCTAAAGAAGTTTTCACTTCAAAAATCTGGCGAGATAGTAAAAATATATATTTAGGTAATACAATGGTATAGAATAGAATAAAAAAACAGGGCTCCGAAACGTTATTTTTTTCGTTTCGTTTTTCTTTCCGGTTCAATAAAAAAAAAATATCAGTTCGGTTCCGGCAAAAATAATGTTTTTTTTCGGTTTTCGGTTTTCGGTTCAGTCCCGATTAATTAATTTTAAAGACCTTTAGAAATTTAGGTCTGGGTATGCCGAGTCTGCCATAAATTAGCGCCCGAAAAATATTTCTTGCTACGACCCTAAATCATACTACATGAATTGATACAATCTAATATAAATAATAATAATTAATTAAAGGTATAATAATTAGAAGTATATAATATAAGATGTTAATATAATTTATTAAACGGAACAAATAAGTATGAATATATTTTTTTAAATCCTTCTACTTTCAAACACTCAACAAACGAAACAAATTCGTATATTTAATGTTAAAGTATACAGGATTCTTGGATATATTTACTTACAATTATAACTAGAATTATAAAAGATGAAAATTACCTCTAATTATTAAAATATCTTCCAATATATTTGTATTTAAACTATTTCTATTGTCTCGTAAAATAAACTTTAAACCAGAGAAAGCTCTTTCAACACGAACTTGTGTTGCAGGAGCTCCTAAAACCACCATTGCAATTTTGTTAAAATGAGGAATTGTATTTTTATTTTCCTCTCAAAATTCTAAAATATGTTTTTTACTGTCTAATCTTCGTACTTAGTCCAAGTTATTCAATATGAATTCAATGTCAACATCTGTAGAAATAGGGAGTCTAAAATTCTCTAAATCGTCTTCCTTTTCATCGTACGCTGCCAACGCAACCGAAGGGAGAGTAAGACTAGGAGACTCGATGTTAATTTTTGAAACAAAGTTTTTATTGACACCATGCAGAGCGAGGCATAACTAATTGAAAAAAATTCGGGGTTGTGTGTTGCCAAAACACCACTTCTGGCAACTCTGGCTTGAACACGTACTGAACTGAAATAAACCAATATTTTTTTCGGTTCAGCTCCGGTTTTCGTTCCGACAAAAATACCGGTTTTTACGGTTTTCGGTTTTCGGTTCAGTTCCGGTTCGAAGCCCTGTAAAAAAATAATATTATCAATCTGAATAATATTCAGATGTTGTGATTACCTTGAGAAATTAATTTTTTTAAAAATTCTCTTGCAATGAAATGATTAAGTTTATATTACTTGTTTTTTTATTATTAAAAATTGTATAACGTTGCTCCATGTGTTCAGCACTATAATAAAATTGTAGAAATTGTAGATATTGAAACAAGTATAAAACATATTAGAAAGTTACAAATAGAGAAGCGGTCCATGACAAATACAAAAATTAATCCTATTTTAAATTTAAAAATAAGTGAAAATTAAAAAAATATATTATTAATTATTATTAATATATATATATATTATTAAATAAATTATAATAAATTCAGGGAATCATTATTCGTAACATTTATATTAAAATGTTACAGGCGAAATTTATTAATTTTATTAAAAATTCTTATTATTGTGAATTTGGGGAATCTGCCCTCCATGTTGGCACCTGTAAAGTGGTGCCACGACGGAAAAATCCAAAACCATTGAGGGATTCCCTAAATAGCTTGCTCTCTTACCAACAAACATGAGAGAGTCGAAAACCAATTACAGGTTTGTTTGCTCGGATCCTCCATTTTGTTTACAAATAATCCTAATTCAAGCCAGTGGCTTATTTGTATTATTTAACAAAACCAAGTTTATTTTATATTACTTTCCATTCATTTATCTACAATATAGACGAGGACTGGTCAATAAGTCCGTAACTTTTTGAATGAAACACAGGTTTTCGGATAAAAAATGATTTTATTTTTCAACGTAGTCTCCTTTGAACTCTAAACACAACGTTTTTCCAATTTTTTTTATCCCTTTCAAAAAATAAGATTTGTCGAGGACATCAAAATAGGTATTTGTTGTGAGATGATTTCATCGTTGGAATCCAATCTCTTTCATCAGATTTGCAAACAAGAAATAGTCTCTTGGGGCTAAATCCGGAGAAAGGGGCGGATGAGGGAGCAATTCGTATCACAATTGATGAATTTTTTCATGGAAATTGACTTTTTTCCATTTTCTTCTCCAATCACTAGGTAATCTGCTATTAATGGAGGTCAAACAAAAACTAAAAGACCCAGCAGGTTCGAATTTCGAGAGGAGTCAGCTGACAGAAGCATTGTGGCCATTTCATTTAAGAGACTGAAAATTCAAAAAGTCTCGGTCTTATTGACCTGCCCTTGTACTATATATATATATTATATTCAAAAAAATTGAAATTTTACCTAAATACCTATTTATATATTATTTAATATTATTATATATAATATAATTGAAATCAAATTTTAAATTAGATAAAATACCAATATTGTATTTCAATACAAAATTTATATTAACAATTTACATTTCCAATAAAGATTAAAAAAAAACAACTCAAATAAAATAAAATATGAAAATATTTAATATATAATTATTAATTTTCAATTCTGCTCTTATTTGGTTCATTATCATCTATATATATATTCTTTTATATTCGATAAATTAAAAAAAAAATGCACTGTTATTTATCGTTTTCTGTTGAGTATCCCGTTTGTACTTGATTTTCCGCATGGATTTTAATCCATTGAATTGAATTGGATCATGAATCAAGTTTCCATACTCAGCCAGTTAAGATCTAATTTTTCTTCTTTATATTATACAGTTCATGTTTTCTTATCAACTCTCAGTAAGCTCATATCTCTACTATACTATACTATACTCATAGTCTAAATATTTTGTTGTAAGTCTGTAGTACTATTATTTTATTTTAATCTTTCATTAAATTTTTATTATTCATATTTATTTTTAATTTAATTACTAACAAATTATTAAAGCTTTCGGGGCTGTTTTTATTTATAAGGGAATTTTGTAAAAATTTATTGTAAATTTATTCAAAAATATACACAACGTTTCGATTGCAGAAGTAGCAATCGAAACGTTGTGTATTTTTTGAATTTTTTTGAATAAATTTACAATAAAAAAAAAAATATCAATATGTGGTTTTATTTACATTATATTCCCTTATTAATTACTAACAAATTTTAATGATCTACTTACTCGTACGAATTGTAAAATAAATATTTAGATATATTCTATTTTACAAATTGATATCATAAATTATAAATTAATTGTGGATTGTGAATTTTAATTCATTTCTATATTGAAAAAATTAAAATTATTAAAAAAATAATGCCACTTGTGAGAAGAAAAAATGTGGTATATGTGTGTGAGTAAGTGGTATTTGAGTTTTTTTTTTTTTAATAATTCCATTTATATACTCATTTTAAAAATAATTATAAAGAATATAATTAACTATGTATTTATATCATTTATTTAGATTTTTTATTTTATCTCGCCGAATTTTGAATAATGCCCGGTGTACCAAATTTCTCTTTCTCTATTTCTCTACCTAAAAACCATTTTTGCGTAATCTTGTCTACATACATACACACACACACACACACACACACACACACACACACACACACACACACACTCATATACATATACATACACATACACATACAGACATTTTTCTCAACCTTAGTGAAAATGACTCAGGGACCTTCAAAACGTATAAAAACATCAAAATCTCGACATCGAAAATTTCGACATCGAAAATTTTCATGATCGCAATACCTACCACGTTTTCATTTTTTTTCCTCTAAACTCTAAACTGACCGTAAATATAAAGATATATGTTTGGTAGTTTTTCCCCATGATTAAAAATTGTATAAAACTGCTATATATAGAATTTCAACTTGATTGAATTGCTGAAAGTACCGGAATTAATTTGTTAACACTGTAAATCACGCGCCAGCATGTGTCGTGGTGCCATCAACAAAGGGCCATTTTCTTGATCGGAGGCGCTATCAAGTAGCTTTCGCAATTTTGATCCCCTAGGCTGGGTTGACTCCGTCCCATAGACCCCAGTTAGAAAAATTCCCTTGAACCCGGGACCACGAGAATGGGAACGAGCTTCGCTAACCTCTCACCCTGTGGTGCCTATATTAGTATTAAAATAATTTTCAATACCTTTTTTTTCATTTCGTTGAAATAAATCTAATCTTACTTTCATTTCTTAATTTTCTAGGCGAGAGAGATGAGACATCAATTTAAATCTTCGAGTTGGTCTTCAATCCTTTATTGACTCCGAGGTCGGTCAGTATTTATTATTAATTTGATTTTTAATTCAATTTATAATTATTCATTTTAAAATTGTATAATCTAATATTTTATTCTTACTTCAATTTCATGTTTCCATCTTTGCTCCTGCTACTACATAAATGTTGATTTGAATTCTTGGTTCTTCTATTTTCTTTATCCGTAAATGATAATGAAATGATCTACATAATACAGCTCACCAAATGTAAGTAATCATCATAATTTATTTATTTAGCATGACACATCTTAAAGGAGATATAAATTTGTCCTCTGATCAGTAGAACGGGTTCTATCAACCTTTATCTTGATTTTCTTGATCGGAGACGCTACTTTTTATCAAGTAGCTTCCCAATGTTGTTCCCGGAGGATGGGTTGACTCCGTCCCAAAGATCCCAGCTAGAGAACTTCCCTTGTCAGGCCCGAGATTTGCACCCGGAACCAGGAGAATGTCAGACAACGATGCTACCAATCAATTTCAATTTAAAGTCTATGTTTATTAGCCAAAATTTACCATAGTTGATAAATCAGAACATGCAAAAGATGAAAGTTACAATATTCACAAAATTAAATTGTTTCTTTTTGTGATCATTTATTGATACGCTATTACTATTTTATTTAATTACGTATATTTAATTTTATTTACATTTTTTTTTCTTTTTTTTACTTAAGCATATTTTAAGTATAATATACATATAATCAGAGTTTTGAATGTCAACTCACAAAACCTGTAGATTGCAATAGCTAAGCTACCTCCTACCCTGTGCCTCCTGATTTAGCATGACACATTTTAAAGGAGATATAAATTTTTGTTTAACATACATAATCATAAGTTTAATTGAATTTAAATTGATTTTTTTGTTTAAATTATATTTATTAGATGATTATAGAGAAATCATATATTAAACTATATTATAGAATTGAAAGATATCAGGAAATGAGGAGCATTGATAAAGGAGACAGAAGAGAGAAAGATAATTAGAATGGGTATGTTTCGATGGCTAATTTTTGGTACAATATAGGTATTTTGTTGTTAGAGACTTTCAGGTGGTTGTCTCCTACTTCCATCGTTGTTTCTCATTCTACTAATCCATAGTTAAATATGAAAAGTAATAAATAAAAAAATTGTGTCATGCCAATATTAAGGGTTTGGTTCTATGAATTGCATGCCATGCCATAAATAAAACTAAATGCGCCCAACGTTTTTCGTTGAATACGAAGCATAAATTTTTCAGGCTTGAAGAAAAATTATTTTATTCATGAGAGAAACGTTATTTTATAAATTTGTTTTTTATTTATATAACTAATAGTGACAGTGTCATAAAGAGAGAGACTCGCAATGCGAAATGTGCGCACAGTAAAAAGGAAACCACACGTTATTTTCAATGATGATACCTGCTAGCCATATTAGAAGAATATTAAATGATAATAAATTCGAAATTATTTCCCAGACAAAAAAATTAAAATTATATGGTTGAAAAAACAAAACTTGTTAGTTTGTTAGTTAGTAAAAAATTATTAATATTATTTATTATAAAATGAAGTAAATTATATTATAGATATTAGAGTTGAATAAAAACAATACATACGAGTACATTGTTTTTTAATTTTATATTTTAAACGTGTTATAATTTCTAATTAAGTAAATTAAATTTTTTTTTCTGATTTATCGTTTTTAATTTAATTAAGTTTCAAGTGAAAAATAAAAATTCTCTCCAAAGTTAATAATTTAAATAATTCGAGTGGAGTGAATTATTTTTTATTTAATGACAAATTAAATTAAATAATTCAAATATAGAAAGTATTAAAAAAAAACTAATTATATTCAAAAAAAAAAAAAAAAAAAAATAGAAACTTAAACATATTATTATAATATATTATGTGAATGATTCTCTTAACAGAGATTTTGTAATTATATACTAAACGTATAGCTATAATATAATTTATTTGAAGAAAAAAAAATAAAAATGTTCTATGTTTTATATACGAGAAATTGAAAAATCTATTTCTTATTTTATTTATAATATTGAAATTTTTCTCCATATATGTGTATTTAATTATAAAATTATTTAAATATTGAAAAATACAAAAAAAAAAAAAAAAAAGAAAACATGAAATAATAAATCGGTAAGAATTTATAATACATAATTTTAAAGATAATAATCATTTATATATACATATATATATATATGAATATTTATTTAAATATAATGAAATATACATATATTTGTAATTAATAAAATTGTATAGTTAAATTCTATAATAGCTAATTTTATAATAAATGTAATAGAAAAGTCATCATCATTAATAAAATGACAATGATCATGTTTCATTAAGAAAAACTAGAAATTCTTTTATTTTTGAGAAAGTTGCAATCTTAGATAAATACATCCAACCAATGTTTAATTGATGTAGCAATGCTTAAGAAGGAATAGATTATTGTCTTTTACTCTACTATGTAATTAAAAATAAATTTATAAAATAGAAATTTCTTCATTTTATAAGATTTACAATGTTGTTGTTTTTTTCTAATTGATTTTATCTGTTAAGGAAGTTAAAATCTCTGTGACTCTACGGAACTCGAAAGTTCTTGGAAGCAGCAACCACACTCTCCAAGTATCCCTATTCTGAGCCACAGCCCTCCAATCCCTACCCTATCCTATCTCTCTCACGTCCCTTCCTATACTGTCCACCCACCGCGTCCTTAGCCTTCCAAACGGACGTTTCCCACTTGGTCTCCCCACCAATATATTTTTCGCTATTCTTTCCTCTCCCATTCTAGCCACGTTCCCTGCCCATCGCAGCCTTCTCGATTTTATAATTCTAACTATATCTGGAGATGCATAGAAGTCATGCAAATGCTCGTTATGCAGTCTCCACCATTTCCCGGTAAGCTCATCTTTCTTTGGCCCCCCATAAATGCCTTGAAGAATTCTATTCTCAAATACTCTAAATCTACTCACGTCTCACAAGGTCATAGACCATGCCTTGTAACTAAAATAATTGTATTATATATTTTAATTTTGATCCCATTTGAAAGTAATTTTGACGAGATGAGTAAGCCCCTTTACAGCATGATAACAGTCCTTACCCGATTTGCAACCTCACTTTAAATTTTTCTCGAATATTATTATCCTTCTTGATTACAGAACCTAAGTATTTAAAATTTTCTACATTTTCAAATTCTACATTTTGTATAGTAAGACTTTGAATGGATGAATATAAAATTTATATTAATTCTAGCAATTCTCATCCAGAATTATTATAAAATTACATATATTACATACACTTTTATTATAAACTAACTCTCTATAACTCTGCCCCTTGTTCCACTGAAGTGATTTGTTGAAGTATTTTGTTGAATAAAATTATGTAAAAATTCGAGTGAAAGTATGTTGGTTTGTAGGCTTTTATTTTTACCGACCGACGATAGTAAGGGAGGTATTGTTTTCACACCAAATTTCACATGTGGAGATTTTTACATATCTCCACGAATCATGCATTTTCTTAACAGAAAAAAGTATTTTTAGCATGATGTCTGTCCGTCCGTCCGTCCGGCCGTATAGATGTGTACAGCCTGAACGGCTCAACGGATTTTGATGAAATTTGGTATATTTACTTAATGCATCAGTAGGATGAATTGATCAACTTTTGGTGCAAATCCGGAAACCGGAAGTGATAGTATTACCGATCGACGATAGGAAGGGAAGGGATATTTTCACACTAAATTTCACATGAAGAGATTTTTTTAAATATCACCACGAATCATGCACTTTGTATTGGTTTTATCCTCGAGAAAAATCATCTTTATTAGTTTTTTCTTAATTTAAAATTATATGACGTCATTCAGCCATTCATGACGTCACAGCTTGGTCTTATATATTATAAATAAAATAAAATTAAAAATATTTATGTTATATGCTTATCTGTTTTTTATTACAATAATAGATATATTAAAATTATTTGAAATTGTTTCTGTGGCTGGGAATTAATTTATTTCAAACCCTCGGTCGGTTTGGACCTGGCCACAGGTCAACTTTTTTTATTTTTTTTTTTTTCAATCAGTTTGCATTCATTTTTTTTTATTTTTCTAATTTAATATATTTAATATATTTAAATTAATAATATTTCTTTTTATTGAATACTAACTGTTAAGAGCATCTATATAGCCAATATTTAAAATGTCATTAATTTATTGTTTGAATTAAAAAAGAAATGAATAAGAAAAACAAAAGACAAAAATATTATGTACCACTTCGGGGATACAGGGGGAAAATAATCTATAGTTAGAAGCGAAGAATATCAAATTCAATTCGGTTCTAACAGTACATAATCAATAAAAATAATAATAAGGTGACCAATCGTCCTCCTTTAGTGAGGACAGTCCTTCATTTGTAAGCTCTGTCCTTCTTTTGTCCTCCTAACTGTCCCGTTTTTTTAAATATTTAGGACATTTCGTACTTTTTTTCAAAATTTTTTCAATTTGCTTCTAAAAAAAAGGTAAAACGTTTTCTGGACTAAGCTTTTGAACCTTTTCCGAATTTTTTCCAAAAAAAACGGTAAAATGTCCTGATTTGGTGTTTTCATATGGCCACCTTAGTAATAATATAATATATATTTGCCCTTTTGTTTTAATTTAGGAAATAAATAAGATAAACTTTGTTGTTACTGTTAGTATTTGATATTTATTTAAGATTTGAGTAAATGAGAGAGAAGGTATTTTTATATATGAGAATTTTTTTTTATTTGTATTTTGTTTCTTTTTTTTCCTTTTACCCCATCAAACGGTATCTTAGTATACTACACACTCAATCACACAGACAATCATTTTTGAAGAGGAAAAACAATATTTGAACAGGATCAACAGTCAGACACACAAAGAGGCCTTTATTTTATTTATTTATTTATTTTTTATTTTTTATTAATCATCAACCATCATTAAAAAAACAAATCTAGGGGAAAAAATAAACAAATTCAATGATTAGATAATTTTAGTACTTACTTAAATGATAAAAAAGAAAAAAAAAATAAATAATGCCATCTTTTATTATTTTTTTTTCTTTTTCTAATGTACATATGTACATAAATACCTACTAAGGCAGAAGTCAACCACCTTTGCGCAGTTGTCGGTTAAAATTAATTAAATTTTTTTGAAAACTTCAACTTTACGGGTTGGTTGCCGATTTCTAAAGTATTTCAATAATTGTGTAAATAATTAATTGTAGTTGTAATAGTAATAGTGTTTTCTAATATTGATTTTATAGCTTTGTTAATATTGGTATGTACCTACTTAGATATGTATTTTATTTCAATTTCTACAAATATTCATTTAAATACAAATATATTATATATAAACGGGAATTAGGAAATATTAGATGCCCAATATAATATCTTATTTTAATATACAAATATTTCCAATATTTATTAATGAATTAATTTCATTACATTAATTAAGCTAAATGTACCAGTGGTGGGCCATGTTAAGAGAAGTTTTCATTAAAAAACAATTATTCTGTAATAAAAGCGAGAATAACAACAAAACAAGTACTAACATATTGTAAACTATTTTTAATTATCACTACAACACAAACATTAGGTTAATTTATATTTAAATATTTTTTTTAAATTTTTTTCAAAACGTATTTTTTGTTCTAGTAGTGGACCATCTGAAAATCGAAAGTTTTAGTAGTGGGCCACTTTTTGATCCTAAAATGGGTTTAAAATAAATAAATGGAATAAAATTCACTAAGGATTGGTATTATTAATATTTTTTATAATTTCTTATAATTTTTTATAATTAATTTTAATTATTCTTTAAATTTACAATTCTTATACATTTGAACGCGCGGTTTTTAAACAAGAAAGAAGGTCAGTTAATGCAATCGAAAAGAGAAAGATAATGATATTAATATAATTACATTTATTCTTACTAATAAATAATAAATATCTTTTATTAAATTTATTATTGAGTAATAAGATATTTAAATCTAATGAGAGAGAGAGAGAGAGAGAGAGAATTGTTGCTGATTTAATTTCATAAAATAAAATGATAAATTTAATAATGTTTATAAATTGGGAATTAACCTATTTACACAATTTATTATCAGCATAAAATTTAGTTATCTAAAGGAATCTGATGAAAATATAATTTAAGTTGTAAAGATTTAGTGATTATCCATGTTTATCTCAGTATTTGGCCAAGTGGTCCACTACTGAATAAAATTGTTCTAGAAATTTAAAACAAAAAACATTTATTTTAATAAAAAAAAACCGATTTTAATTTAAAAAAATCTTAATCGTATTTTTTAGTAATTCATAATTATATTACAAATCCAGCGACTAGTCTCTTTCAGTGGTAAGCAATCCGAAAGAGGCTCTTCTTCATATTTCTCGATATCTGGAGTTTAATTTGAAATTAAAAAGCTTATTTTTATCAAAAATCTATCAAATGGTCCATTACTGGTATACTGTGGTCCACGACTGGTACATTTACCTTATAATACATTTTAGGAAAAGGTAAGGAAAAATAGACTTTTCTACATTTATATATATAATTTGAACATGATATACACTCGTTCAGTTAGCATGTGTCTTCTATAAAGTATAGGATAGTGTTTAATAAGATGGGTAGAGGAGGAACTTCGCCTCCTCCTACTATGTTCATATTAAACATTGAACAACACCTGCTCTAACGTTTTAAATTATTCTAAAAAGATACTAATTGTTGTTGTCGTTTTTTTTTTTGTTCTTCTATTATTATTATTATTATTATTTCTTTTATTAATCCTAATAACAAGACTTTCACTTTTCTCTTCAACACAAACAAACAAATTTTATTTCAATATTTTTTTTCTAGCAAGAAAGTATATATATATATTCCAAAATATCTTGAAAAAAAATCGATTTATAAGAAGGTTAGGATTGAATATCACTTAATCAATTTCCATTCTGTAAAAATAATTTTATTTACATTTTTAATATAATTTATTAACATATTTAATTACAATATTACAATATTACCTGTAACAAGAAATCGATTCTTAAGTTTTTTATTCCACAATTTGAATAAATAATATTGTTTGAGAAACAATTCCTTTTTATAAAACAATTTAACAATTCCAATTAATTAATTTATTTATAGTATTAATATTAATATAATACATTATTATTATTAATATCAATAATATAAACTATTATAATTGAATTCAACTAATTAATTTAAACACCAATCAAATAAACCAATATAAGGAGGTGAATTTATTATATATATATATATATATATATATATATATAGATTAACAATTTATTATAAAAAGAATATAAATGTAAATATAAATGTAAATATAGAAATTATTTTTTCAATGATATTATAGTTAGTTTTGCTGAATAAAAAAAAATGCTCGTATAATAATAAAATTAAAATATTTCATTTAAAATATTAAAATCTAATTAACTCATAAATAATATAGTAAACATGTTTGATAATATATACCCACTTAATAAATATAATTAAATATGTCGATGGTAGGTAGATTATGGATATTTCCTTAAAAAAAATTTTTTAAATTTATAAAATTAGTATGTATTCGTTCATTATACTAATTGAAATTAAAAATTAAAGATTTCTCTCTCTCTCTCTCGAAATCTAAATAAAAATTAATTTCAATATTTTATTAAAATATTAAATTCAACTTTCATTATATAAAAATAAAATAAATTCTATTGAATTTTATTAAATTCTATTCAATGGTAACAAACAAGTGAATGAATGAATGAGTGAATGAATTTTGAATGTTGTTTGATTTTTTTGATCAAGTACCTTGCCAAAGAGAGATAGAAATCTCTCTGGCGAGATTGTCAAAACGATAGAAGAACAAAAATTGCTCGATCCACTCTCTTACCAAGACTTTCGGCATTAGGGATTACTTTGAACAGACCTAGTATATATATAATTCTATTAAGGATGAGTAATTGAATGGAAATTATAGTATACTATATAATAATAATAGCTAATTAACAACAACCTTTTCGGCATTCTTTGCATGGATGAAAAATCAAAACAGTTCAATGCAATTGCTTTAGGCACTTGTCTACAATTTTTATTTATTTTCTCTATTCAACATCATAATCCAATTTCAATTTTTCTTTCTTAAATAAGATATTAGAATATATATATATATAAAAGATACTTTTGATTGATTAGACATTGAAAATTACTTAAAAAATGATTGAATTCAATAAAATAGAAAATTGATCAAATAACACTACTATTCTACTATTATAATTTATTTTAATAAAAGAATACATATTATTTTTCCAATTACTAATCGTAATTTATTTTGTTGGTACTTAGAGATAATAAATAATTAGGTAAATAAGTAAGAATACATAGTCTTATGTATCAGGAATCAATCAAATTGGTTACATTTTTTTTTTAATAATATTTTATTTGTATTATTAAAGCTTTGGTGGCTGTTTTTTATTTATAAGGGAATTTTGTAAATAAAACCACATATTGATATTTGTTATTGTAAATTTATTAAAAAAAATACAAAAAATACGCAACGTTTCGATTGTTACTTCTGTAGTCGCTTGATAACGATTATGTGTATTATGTGTATTTTTTGTATTTTTTTTAATAAATTTTCAATAACAAATATCAATATGTGGTTTTATTTACAAAATTCCCTTATATTATTTGTATCACCTATTTTATCATTTTCTAAAATTGTATATTTTTATACGTAGATATTATATACCAAAATATTTATAAATGAAAGCAAACGTTTTAAAATGAATATTTTAAGTTAATTTATTATTTTTACATATACTAAAAAAAGGTAGAAAGCAAATTTCAATTCAATTCACTAAAGCAGTGATTCTCAACCTTTTATTTTTACCGCGGCACACTTTTAACGGTTTAAAAATTTGGCGGCACACAAAGAAAAAGATAAGTGTAAAAGTTTACCATATTGGCAAAAAGTGGTCTCAAAAATGATTTATTTATTTTTTTTTTTTTTTTTGCAACCAAATTGAAAAAATTTAGAAAACAGTCGGAAATGTTTAAGAGCGTCATAATCTTGCGGCACAGTGGTTGAGAATCACTTCACTAAAGGATTAAATTAATAAATAAATAAATAAATATAACCTTACGTGTTGAATAGAAGATAATTTTTCTTTTTGACCAAATGAAATGAAAAACAAAAAATCAAACCAATCGTCCTGATTGATTGATGCTCACTTCACTTGAAATTATCTGCAATTTGTCGGAGATCGATTAAGAGGGGGGGGGGGGGGTTACCACTTAAAATGTTAGTGAATCGAATGAACCCGGAATATTGGGCAACGAATCTCGTATAAATTCATTGCCGATGTAACCGGCGCCTTTTGCCGAGGCAAACTGGCGGCATAAGAGCGCCGTGTCGGTCACCCTCTTCATCGGGGGGGGGGGGGAGGGGGGAGTAGGAGGAGGAGGAGAGGAGGAGGTGAGATGGCAAAGAAACCACTCCTCATCAGACATCAACCGTCACCGACTTCGAGAACCGTCAACTCGACCGGTACCGGTCATTCAACATAAAACACACCGAAAACAACCAACAACATAACAACATAACAACATGCTTGTTACATTTCAAAATACACTTCGTCTATAATTAATCCAATTCTCTATATTTTAAAATAATTAAGAAAATTTTCATTAAAATTCAATCCAATACTTATTATATTTTCTTGAAATAAGCTGGAATGTCTCCACTCAACTCTCTCGCAAATTTGAATTGGGTTAAATAACATAATATATTATATTTAAATTAAATTTCATTAATTATAAATTATAAATTAAAATTAATAAATAATATTTATTAAACCAGCGCGTGTTTGGCTCTTTGTTGATGGCACCACGTCACGTGATGGCGCGTGTGTGTTAAAAAATTAATTCTGATACTTTCAGCGATTCAATCAAGCTGAAATTCAATATATAGCAGTTTTATACAATTTCTAATTATGTGAAAAACTATCAAACCTATATCTTTATTTTTACGGTCACTTTAGAAGAAAAAAAATCAAAACGTTGTAGGTAATGACCCTCTTCTGGTAGAGCTACATTTCTCAAAAGTTAATAGAAAACTACGAATTTTGAATAATGCCCGTATACCAAATTTCATGATTCTAGCACAAACCGTTTTTGTATAATCTTGTCTACACACACACAGAGAGAGAGAGACAGACATTTTTCTTAACCTTAGTGAAAATGATTCAGGAACCTTCACAATGTATAAAAACATCAAAATCTCGACATCGAAAATTTTCGTGATCGCAATACTATCTCTGGTGAGATAGTAAAAATTATAATTAATTTTAATGTATATATATTTATATCTATATTTTTTTCAAAAAATATTTTTTTTATTATTATTATTATTATTTTTATTTTCCAGGTTTAATCTCTATTTTAATTATTTTTTAGAAAAGAGAAAATATTGTAATATATATATTATACTATATAGGCATAAAAATGCCCTTTAATAGAGAAAAATAGTGAAAATACTATAAATTAACATTTATAACAAACATTGACATCTTCAAGTTCTCACCATCAATAAATTAAATTCGTAAAATATTAATAGCACAAAAAGACTGAAAAAGATATATTTTCCATTGATGAAGAGAAAATATTTCATGAATTCTTTTTTTTTGAAAACTCATAAATTACTTGACATATCACTTGCTTATCAATATTTGAGAGAGGTGACCAAGGAACATATAATATATCTACAAGGAGGTGAGTTAGTTGAAAGTTAGCATAGACAACTTGGAAGGAATAAATATGCAGGGAATGACAATTTTTGCACAATCTTCATGATAACTTGGAGAGAGACGAAATCTCTCATGCCTTAAATGGAACTAAACTAGTATGTATAACAAATGCTACATGTGGCTCCTCTGGTGGCTCATTTAAGAAGTTTACACTCAATATAAAATTAATATTTCTAAAAATTTCATAAGAATGTTCATAATATTTAAATTTTTATTTTAATTTCTAATATTCAATAATATTAAAAGTAAAATAAATTTTTGCCACTTTGTATTCATTGTAAATATCACTAAAAAGTAGTAGTAAAAATTTGTAAGTTAGCCCATTTTATTTAATTTTATTAAATATATTTTTTTAAACTAATTGTGTAAGATGTCCTATGATGATATAAATTAAACATTGGTTTCTTAAACCATGTTCATTTTTCTGAGGATATCTTTTATATAAAAACAAAATTGTCCAAGTTCACTAAATAAAATAAACAAATAATTTCATTGGAAGCATATTTGAAAAGTCATATAAAATCAAATTTATCTCCATATTAATTTTCTATTATCACCACGGAGAATTTTTCCATTTGCTAATAATTGTAATGCTCTAAAAAAAGCCTTATGTTCAATTCCTTTAATTTTTTCAAATAAAGATTCTTCGGTTTCATTTGGAGAAATTTGTACAAATTTGCACGAACTATAATTCCTCCGGCATCTACATCTTTTTCTATAAAATGAACAGAATATTCTGAGATATGTTCTCCAGCATTAATTTTTAGTTTTTGAGCATGAATGCCTTTGAACAATGGAAGTAAAGATGGGTGAATATTAGTAAATCGTCCTACCCATCGTCTTACAAACCAAGGCGTCAGAACTTGCATAATCTCCGCTAAACAAACAATATCAATTTGTGCATCTTGTTAATTTCTTTTTCAAATGCTTCTCTAGATTGATATTCAGTATGGGAAACTACACGAGTTGCTACTCCGGCCTTTTGTGCAATTTCTAAATCTTTTATATTACTCTTGTTACTAATTATTAGTGTAATGTCTGCACCAATTTTGTCCCCATTAAAAGGATCATGGACTTGTTTCAAAAGTGCAGATAAATTTATTCCTAATATTAGTACAGTATCCTTTTATCGGCTGCGTGAAACGAGCAATCGTGTAACCTGAGGAATAAAAAGCCTGACTTGCATTTTTAATGCTTGAAGCCAATTTTTCATGTTCACTCGAGGAATATTGATTTTTAGGTAAAATTTTGTACTATGTCCAACGATCCTTGGGCTATACTCTTTTAAAATTAGAGTCATAACAGTATTTGAATGTTCAGGTGTCACTACTAAAACAATACCAAGACCTCAATTATAAGTTCGAAGTATTTCAGTTTCATTTACAGAAGATATTACATGTAAAAACTTTTGGAATTTCCCAGGTGTTAGCATCTAATTCCATCGGGTAGAACACCAGGAATATTTTCCGTTAATCCACCACCGTTATATGAACCAATTCTTTTACTTTTCCTGATTTTAAAGCGTTTAATAGTGCATTTACATAAATTCGAATGGGTTCTAATAGAGTTTTGCCTAGTGATTTACTTTCTAGTCCAAATGGTGATGGATCTTTCCAAGTCTGGATTTTTCTTCAGCTTTTCGTGCTAAACTGTATCTATTACTGTGAAGACCACTGGAAAGAATATGAAATATTAAATCACTTTCTTCAATACCACTTAATGACTAAATATTGGATTATTCAACAGCACCGACTGAAAACCCTGCAATATCATCCATCATCATAAAGCCCAGCCATTGCAACTGTTTCTCTGCGTACCAGGGGACATTCTGATTGCTGACCCCTTCAGCAACTCCTGCAACAACATCAGTTGTTACTCCTACTTCTAATCGCCCACAAGCAAAATAGTCTATAAAAAATAAAGGCTCAGCACCATGAGGAAGAATATAATTTACACACATTGCTACTAAATCTATTCCAATTATTCGATGTAAATTAACTGCCTCTGCAATAGCCAATCTTGTACCTACACCATCAGTACTGGAAACTAAAATTGGATCTTTATAACCCGATGCTTTCATATCAAACAATCAACCAAATCCTCCAATACTTCCCAAAGATCCAGGTCGTTTAGTAGCATTAACTGCTGGTTTAATTGCGGAAACGAGAGCTTCGCCCGTATCAATATCTACTCCTGCGTCACGATATGTCGTTTGATCATCTTTCAAAATTAACCGAGTTATACCTTTGGCGGAAATATCATTTCGATGCCATGCTCTATTAAATTTTATAGATGAACATAATGCTGTAGCACGAGCAACAGCAAAAGGTAAAGAATCAAAAACAAGACTAGGAAATAATACTCTTCCTCCAGCCGTCACAATATCTTCATTTTGATTGTTCCTAGTACCACTATGAAATATAAAATTATCTTGAGGTAGTGGTTTAAAAGATCTTCAATTATATCATCCTTTTGTGCAGATGCTGAATATCCTTTAATAGCCAGAACAATACCAACAGCATAAGCATTTTGATAATTGATAATGTATTGAGTTCACCTTTAGCACATTCATAGACAATATTGAATAAATCACTTCCGAGAAGTGGTAATATTACTTGTGTTTCAGGGTCTCCAAACCTACAATTATACTCAAGAACTTTTGGACCATCAGGCCTTAACATAAGGCCAGCATAAATCACACCAACAAATGGATTACCCTTTTGTTTCATGCCCCTATAGTTGGAGAGACCATAGTTGGTGCGTGAGGGGTGGCGGCCAGGAGGGGAAGGGGTATCCCTCCTAGAGTGATTTCCCCTCCATCAGTCTTCTACTCTCTCAAACTAAACTATAAAAAATGTGATATGCGCAACAGTGTTGCGCGGTGTGGTCTTGTTGGAATGGTGGGGGCAAGCGCGGGAACTGGTTGGCCGAGGGTGGGGGTCGGCTCAGGCACCAACTTTGGCCTCTCCGATGATAGCTACAGTGTCAATTTTAATTTCAGCAAATTTATTTATTTCTAATGGACTAATAAGTGGACATTGACAATAAGCACCCATTCTTCCAGTGTTATCACCTTGATGCCTGATGCCCATTTATGTTAGGAAACGAATTTTCTTCAATAAATCTATTGAAAAATACTAAGAGCCAAGAAGTTTTTTTAATTTCATTCATTCTAAAGAATTCAGTCAGAATATAGGGAAAGCGATTTTAATTTAAGTTATAGAGGATGGTGATGTTGACTTCGTATCTTTAGCCCATCATGTGTCATCATAAAGTAAGGCGGAGCAAAAATCAGCACGGGGCTTACTGATTTGGAAACCTATATAGGAAGATCAAAAAACAACAAAAATAAAAACTGCGGATTTTTGCCCACCTTACTCTATTTATTAATCCTTATGGACAGCACCAAATTAACCATCATTATCTTCGCGCCGAGCTCCCTTTCCTCCTCTTTCTTATAAAAAATAGAACATATAAGATATAAAACCTAATAAAATTTTCTATAAAAGTTGTTATTTAAAAAAATATTTCTTTTATTTAACCTCTTTTTGGATAATATTTAAAAAAAAAATATAATATATATTTTAATTATAAAAAGTATATTGAATATCTATTTAATAATTATTACAAGAGATTAGATTAGAACAAGAGCTTGTTCGGAAAAATCCATAAAGTTGACTTTAGAATTCTTTATATAAGAAAGTTTTGATTATCAGTTTGATTTCATTTTAAATATTTTATCTAGTGTTTTTTTTTCAAAATTTGTTCCTTTTTTTTATTTCTTCTCTGACTTCGTTAATGATCCAGTAGAGGCGCTCCTTACCAAATGTCAAATAAACACGCACATAAATATACATATTCATATTCAAATAGTGACATTTAACCACATTTAACATTTAAAAAAATAAATAATTAATTTTATTCTAATATATGTACATATTTCACCGGAATGAAATCAAGTCATGAGTTCAAGAAAATTCAAAAGAAATGGGCATAATGTAAATATATCTCTATTTAAATTATAACTTAATATTATAAATATCAATATAAATCAATTTTTTTTTCCTTTAGCAAAGTATTTTTACTGATAAACAAAAACAGGATGACTTAAATATTAGTTGGAGTAGTTCAAGTGATGAGGAAAATGATAAAAGTAAATCATTAACAACATTTAAAAGAAATTCACTAAATACTTCAATATCTCAAAAACAAAATTATAAACCTATACCAATTGTAATTTCTAAATCACAACGGCATAATATATCCAAAACGTGTACTCTAAGTATGTAATCTATTTTATTTTTTAATTAATTAAAATAACATAATTGTTTCAAAATTGTCATTAAATTATATAAATAGAATAAATTTTCAATTGAATTATTAATTATTTTAAAGCATATTTTTTATATATCAATCAACTATTTCTAGTTCAGTTTTAAAATGTATCAAATAAAAATAGAATCCTTTTATTTAGGGGAAAAAGTTGAGATTAATTACCCAATCATTTCTTTTTTTTACCCATAAATACTTTAATTAAATTAAAAAAAATATAATATTTTTATAAATAGAAATGAAAATTAATTAAAATGACTAATATATTATAATATAGATATTTAAGAATTATGAATTACACACTTTTGTGTCTTATAATTTTATTATAAAATTTTCATCTCACTATATAATAACTTTTTAGATAAATAATTGAAAAAATTAAAACATTCATATTTATATAAATCTTTATAAATTTCAGATTCATCATCAACAAATATTCCAAAGGAGAAATCATTTAAAAATTTATTAACGTTAGAGAAATCTCGAACAAAAAATGTTTTAAATTCCTCAATGATCGATGATAAACAAGTTCATTCAATTATTACTAAATTTTCATTGCAAACAGTGCCTTCACCATTGCAAGAAAAACTCCCAATCAATTTCCAACATAATTCCACCCCAAAAAGTTCATTTGAGCAATCATTAAAAAGATCAAATGAAAAATTAATAACTTTACATTCACCTGTGAAGTCCTCTTTACTTGGAGATAAACGATCAAATGAGGATGAATTAAAAACTCCATCTAAACGAATTCATTTGCCACAAAATGATTCAAGTCCTATCCTTCTATATTATAAAAATAATAAAAATGAAAATACGTTTCAAAATACAAATACAATTAATAATCAACAAATTAATAATAATAATAATAGTAAGTAATATTTAATTATTCCATTTTCGATTATTTTATTAGCAATTATTATTATAATATTACTTTTGTTTGTATTTTTTTGCTAATATCTAGCTATACAAACTTCACCAATTTTTAAATTTCATCCAAATAAATCAAAAGAAAAACTTGTATCACCAAAAAAACGAAATAATAGACTTTTACGTACACTTCAAAATATAAATCCAAATGATTCCTATGCCCGATCACTCGTTTCAAAATATATTCATGTTCATAATAAAAAAGGGCAACTACTAGACTGGGATCAACTTATGAATCATGTTTCAAAAATGAAACCTTGTAAACCATTAGTTTCCAGGTAAAGATATAAACTCAATTCATCTTTTAAATAAATAATTTTCTTTTTTTTTTGTATCTATTAATATTTATTATCATTTATAAACTGCATTATATCAGTAGAGCTGTTTCTTTTAATAACTGATGATGCAGCTCTCTAAAAGGTTTTGGGAGATGTTTAAATTGAATTTAAATCTATGTTCGTATACCGTCTCTATTATTTTTTTATTTATTATTGTCAAGTGTTAAATGTGAAACGAAAAGAAATTCTCCAAAAAAGAGGATCTAGAAGACGCAGGATATCGTGAATGAAGAACTTAACATCATGATTTTCCAAAACTAAATTATTCAAAACAGCCGCAAACAATGTAATTATTTATATCCAGGATTCGGAACAAATAGGCACTTAAAGTAGAGCGCGTGTTAGTTGTTTTTACTATCTCGCCAGAGATAGTATTGCGATCACGAAAATTTTCGATGTTGAGATTTTGATGTTTTTATACGTTTTGAAGGTTCCTGAATCATTTTCACCAAGGTTGAGAAAAATGTCTGTGTGTGTGTGTGTGTGTGTGTGTGTGTGTGTGTGTGTGTGTGTGTGCGTGTGTGTGTGTGTGTGTGTGTGTGTGTGTAGGCAAGATTACGCAAAAACGGTTTGAGCTAGAATGATGAAATTTGGTACATGGACATTATTCAAAATTCATAGTTTTCTATCAACTTTTGAGAAATGTAGCTCAACCGGAAGAGGGTCATTACCTACCACGTTTTGATTTTTTTTCCTCTAAAGTGACCGTAAAAATAAAGATATATGTTTGATAATTTTTCACATGATTAATAATTGTATAAAACTGCTATATATAGAATTTCAGCTTGATTGAATTGCTGAAAGTACCAGAATTAATTTTTTAATACTGCAAATCTCACGCGCCAACACGTGCCATGGTGCCATCAATAAAAAGCTAAACATGCGCTGGTTTAATATTTATTATTTATAATTTATAATTTATAATTAATTAAATTTAATTTAAATATAATATATTATGTTATTTAATCCAATTCAAATTGCGAGATAGTCGAAAGGAGACACTCCAGCTAATTTATTTTAAAACTTTTACTTTTCAAAGGAAAAAATAAATTTTATGATTTAATTTGTTTAATAAATAATGCGAATAGATTTTGTCTATTTTCAAAATTTCTCCAATCAGCTAGTCCGTTAGTCAATCATTAATATATCAATTTGAATATAAATTTATTTTCAGTTTGTTAAATGTCAGCGACTCAAATTATACAAACCCAGAGAGTTCACCGAAAATTATTATAACAGATTCTACAGATGATACCGAATCTATATCCCATATTAGAAGAAAACTTTTTACGAGCCAAGAGGAGATTCTTTCAAAAAATAATTCATCTGTCGACGAATTTATTGAATTACCAAATTCACAAACTCAAATAAATACAGAAACTCAAAATATACAGATGATTTCACAAGAATTAGAAAAAATGAATAGTGAATTAATTATACAAAGTAGTGAAACGAAATCAACATCAGATGTTCAAGTAAGTATTTTTACCTATAATAAATCAGTTTTAAAAATATTTCTCTGAAAATTGAGGTAATTTATAATAATTTTATAATAATTTAAGGAGAATATAAGTTATATTAATTCTTTAAGTACTCATGATTTGGGTCTGTGTATTGAAAAACCAAATGATGAAAAATTAATTGATTCCCCTGGACCAAAATCCAAAAAATTACCTTCCAGGTTTGTAAGCAAAATTGGGCATTATTTAACATTTTAATGTTTTACTATTAAATAAAATAAAATATTATCATTCTAGTAATTCGTTGGAAGGACGACTTGTTCGTCTTCTTGCTCGTCATCGTACTTCTTATAATATGTGGCGTCATGAGATAGATTCTGGGAGAGTGACTAGTTCAATGGCTACAAGATTAAGAGTAATATTTGCTTGGCTAGAAGGAACTAAAATTCTCGTCGATTGTCAACCAATTGATCCAATAAAAGGTAAATTAAAATGAGATAACCCTTTTTACTATCTCGTCAGAAAATTTTCGATGTCGAGATTTTGATGTTTTTATACGTTTTGAAAGTTCCTGAATCATTTTCACTAAGGTTGAGAAAAATGTCTGTGTGTGTATGTGTATGTGTATGTATATGTATATGAGTGTGTGTGTGTGTGTGTGTATGTATGTAGACAAGATTTCGCAAAAACGGTTTGAGCTAAAATCATCAAATTTAGTACATGGGTATTGTTCAAAATTTGTAGTTTTCTATCAACTTGTGAGAAATTGTAGCTCATCCGAAAGTGGGTCATTACCTATAACGTTTTGATTTTTATTTCTCTAAAGTGACCGTAAAAATAAAGATATATGTTTGATAATTTTTCACATGATTAAAAATTGTATAAAACTACTATATATAGAATTTCAGCTTGATTGAATCGCTGAAAGTATCATAATTAATTTTTTAACACTCACGCGCCAACACATTACGTGGTGCCATCAACAAAGAGCCAAACACGCGCTGGTTTAATAAATATTATTTATTAATTTTAATTTATAATTTATAATTAATGAAATTTAATTTAAATATAATATATTATGTTATTTAATCCAATTCAAATTGCGAGATAGTCGAGTGGAGACACTCCAGCTTATTAACTATATTTTAAATTGTTTTTTTTTTAATTTCAGGATTATCTGAAACCGATAAAAATCAAGAAACGAAGGAATTAACAAATCGAAAATATATTTTAGTACTTAATACAGAAATAATGGGTTGTTTGCCAAAATTTCAAGTTGGCAGTATTATTTCGATATACCCTCCTTGGTAAATTCTTAATACAAATACTACATTTACATTTCATTTTAAAAAATTTAAAAAATAGATATTTATATATATATATATATATAATTATATTTTAGGCAATGTTTATCTTTGCCATCGGAACAAATTAATTTCATTTTATCAGTAACATTCATTAAGCAAGATATCCAAACTCAATTCAATCCAATTCAAAAGATTTCTTGGAGAGTATTACTTGAAAGACCAATTCAATTAGAAGATCAGAGATTATTAAAAAATGGAGAAGAATTTCTTCAACCTTTATTTTCATTTTGGCCTGGAATTGCTGAGAATCCAAAACAATTAGCTTGTCATTTGGGTTCTGTTGAGAAAAATTATCAACTCTCTCTTGTTCAAGGATCAATTTCTTTTGTATTAAATAACATTGTTCAGTTACTTTTTAATGATAATTGTCTTCATCTTGTGATCCACAGAGTTTTTCAATACAAGTAAGAAATATTTATAGTTTTTTTTTTATTATTATTAATCAGAGTTTAAAAAAATTAATAAAATTCTATTTATTAGATTTTCTAATAGTGAAAATGATAATATAATTCTTTATACTGCTGTGATTGGCTGTGATAGATCAGGTGACTTTTGTGAATTAACTCTTGGACCAAGCTCCAAATTAAAATACACTCATCCTGATTTTATTGATGCGTTTGAAACGCTTGGAAAATTTTATATGTTTGACAAATTACAACTACTTAAACGAACTCCTTTAAAAAAGTAACTAAGCCTTATTTTTATTGATGATATTTATTTTTTATTAAACAATAATTCATTTATTTTCTAGGCCTATAAATACTTATTCACTTTTCGAGAGTCTTTGTAGCAATCCCAAAAGGCAATTGTTTTTATGTCTCTTTGATTCATCTTATTCATCTCAACTCTCAAATTCTCAATTACAATACCAAACGAATGAATGGATTCGTCCGAAATCATTTGGTTTATCATCACAAACAGGTTGTCGAGTTACAACTGTTCTTAGAGTTCTCCATACAGAACCTTCACGTTTCTATGCAATTGAAATATCTAATCGAATATTTAAATCTCAAAACGAGATGACTACAAAAAACTCTGACAATTCAGGAACATGCAGGTATGACATCGATGTGAGTCCAATCATTTATTCAATTGGAATTGCTCCTGAATGTGCAGTTGAACCAAAAAAGAATGAAATTATTGCATTACAAGATATTGTAAAAAATGAAGGTAAATATTTTTTTATAATATCTTATTCACTAAACTATTTGATTACCTATAATTAATTTTAATTTACCAACTAGACTACTAGACAGTTTCCAAGGCTTAATAAAACCAGTTGCACATATTTGGTAGCTCCCATATGACTTGAATCGAAATTGGGTTTTTAATTAAATTTATTTTTCAGATTAGTATACTTTTTACTGTATTTTGGAAATTTGAACTTTTTTTTATCATTTATTATTTTATTCACTCTATATATAATAAATATCATTGTTCATCAATATCAGCTATTCTCAAAGGGGTCCATGTGGACCCCCTGGGGGTCTATGGGACTTCATGGGGGGTCTATGATCACCAAGGGGACTATTGGGGACCTATGGATGTCTCTTTAGTAAAAAATAATGAAAGGGGAGATTTAAGAATAAAACTTAGTAATTTTAGGCCAAACACATAAAAGAAATTGCACAAAAACGTCAAGTCCATCCATCACACTAATATTATAATTTTGTAAAATATTAATGTTTTTTTTATTATGTGTTAAATTTAATCATTAAAAATATAGATATAATTATTGATATTTCAGTTTCTTCTGTACAATTTCCCCTCATTTTCCTATTACTATGTGTTTTAAAATAAGTCGTCTGTGGTAGCTTTTGCACACACTGAATTAGATGTATATATATATATATATATATATATTCCTTAGGTAGGGGGTCTATGAATAAAATAAAATTCCTACAGGGGTATATGGAAGAAAAAGTTTGAGAACCTCTGATCTATATAAAAAAATATACATAATAAACATTTAAAATATATTTATTTTTACATGTCATATTGATTAGTTGTGACTTTATTAACTCGTATTTTGAACCACACTAATGTTGATTATATAAATTATTGTGTAAATTTAATAATAATATATTTATTGTTATTAATTTTGTTAGATATTCTAATTGCTGATAAATATACATCCAGAATATTTCCAAAATATTTAGAAGAAATATTAAATGAAAATTATGAAAATATACATTTTCTTTTGGAAAAATTTACACCAGAACCGCCTCCTTTCTCCAAACAAACAAATATTAATGAGCTCATCAATGTCAAAGGTTAATATTTAAAATGAAATTATATAATTTATTTTTACAATATAAAAAATATGAATATACTTTGTTTTTATTTTAAGGAATCATAACTGGAGTTGATGAGTCGACAGCATTTTCTTGGCATTTTTGTGGCCTTTGCGGCGATGAACAATTAGAGGAAATAATTACGGAACAATTTTATTGTTTAAATTGTTTAATTGAATTGAAAAATGATACTTTAGGCACTCGAATGGCATTAGAGATAATAGTTTATCTTCAAACTTTAAAAGCAAAATTAAAAATAAAAGTAAAACAATAATAAAAATTATTCTATTTAAGCTTTTTTTTTATTTTAATTAAATGAAATTTTTTTTAGCTTTTACAAAATACAATTGAAAAACTTTTACCATCAACAGAAACTTCAAAAGAGGTAATTTAATTTTTCTTTGCTTTTAATAATTACTGATAGATAAATTTAAACTAAAATATATATTTAATATATAAATATTATATTAATTAACTTAGAATTTATTTTTATTATTTATGTTTAAGGGTTATGAAGTATCTTCAATTTTACAAAAAACAATTCATTTGAATGCTACTGTGCATCAAGTATCAGAAAAAAATGGAATTTATCATTATTATCTTAAAGAAATCCCTCCATTTTGTTGAATGAATTTTTATATTACAAATATATTTTTATTTTATTTTCTCTTAAGAAATTTGTTAAATATTTATTATCAAATTTATTTATATATAAAAATTGAATATTTTTAAATTATATTTTCATATTGAAAGAACAAAACATTGACCTTTTATTATTTTTTTTAAATCTGATTATTTTCAATTTTTTAGCTTTAAAAATGTCATATCTGTAACTCTCTAACATATATATATATAAATATTGTATATATGAGAATGTTTTGAAAAATTAATTTCAATAAATAACATCTCTTGGAAGAATACATACCAAGTTTCCGCCAGATCGGTTTATTTCTTCGTGTTTTGTGTTTGTATATATTTATATATGTAACTAGCCATTCCCGGCAGCATAAAACTCTTCTTAAAATATAAAATTATTAACTTTATTGAAATCATCGTAATATTTTTATTTTTTTATTCTTTTTTCAATATTTAATAATAAGAAAAGAGAATTTTTAAAAAATGAAGTTAGTTACAAATTAATAATTTTGACAATTTGTAACTAACTTCATTATGTTATAGACATCATATACATACGACGGAAATGATATATCTTTTTATTGATGAAATAGATTATAGACAGATATAGTTAGATATGTATATCTTTCTGATCTAAATGGCCTTGAATGTTTTCATTATTTATAAACTAATATTTCTTGTTATTTATTTCCTCCGAGTGAGGGTGACATTAAATTGTCACAAGCTTAGTAAATAAGCATTGTGGTTGGAATAAGAATGCATTTGAAAAATGCAACAATCTACAAGAATAACCAGGGATCGCTCCTTTGAGGATGCACTCAAGACCGTTTCATTTTATGCAGACAAGACATGGTTCATTCCAGCACCCGATCATTCTTCCGAGTCCCGGCCCACCTCCATCATCCCCGGCTTCGACCCAATCTTCAGTTTCCTCATCGCTAATCAGCATTTGTGGGTGCGACTCAAATCCACCGACTTCGATTGCTTATATCCTTCACGCAGGTTACGAGATTCCCGATCCTTTCCAAGCTCATCCTCGGCTAAGATGTCGATGGTTCCATTGGCGAAGAATTCGCAAAAATATAATCCGCGGCTTTTCCTGTCTTCTAAGCCCTATCAGATGTTTTTTCATGTTAAATTTCGGACGAATGAAAAATTGTTGCATCAGGAGAAGTCGATAAATAAGAATATCGTTAGTCAATCCATTCCAAATAGTCGTTTAGCCATTTATGCGGGCAATCATTGTTATAATGAAAATCATGAAAAATATTATATTGGTGATTTGGATATTGATCAAAAAGTTTATCCAAACGGAAGTACAATCACCTCGGAAGACTTTGCCGATTTGAAAATTTGTTATAATTCGAAATTTAAAAGTCGTCCATTAGAATGTTGGATGTTTCCAGAAGTACAAGAGAAATGTAGAAAATTATTATCATCACCAAAATTAGAGTAAGTAATAATTTATATAATTCTGCTTTTTTTTCATAAAATAATTTTCACATCACTTTACATTAGTGATTCTCAACCTGGACGATCGACATTATTTATTTGACTATACAATTTTCGGGGACGATAAGTTAAATTATTTTTGGGGGGCGAAATCATTTTCAACTCTAAAAAAAGGTAAGACGATTTTGCGAACAGGCTTTTGCCGCTTTTTTCAATTTTTTTCAATATGGTTCTACTAAAAAAAAGTAAGATGATTTTGAATTTTTATCTGTTAAAATTTATAGGGGGGGGGGGGGGGGGGCGAATTATGAAGCCAGCCTTACGAAGTGGGCGTTTGGTCCAAAAAAGTTGAGAACCACTACTTTACATAGAAATTTTATTTTTTAATTTTTTATTATTATTATATAATCTTATAACTATGGTTTAGCATAAATTACAGTTCAAGATTTTTTTTTCATATAATTTTATCTTTTTAAAGTATTTAATTAGATTTTCTATTTAATTTAAATATTTTTAATATTGTATTGGAAATTATTTTTTTTATAATCCGGTTGTATTTCTTTTCCAAAATAAAAAGTATTTTTATATTTTTAAATTTAAATGTAAATTTTAATATTTATAAATTTTGCTTTTGCCTACCAACTTACTTTTAAAATATTTTTAGATATTAGGTAAATATAAATATTACAAATATAAAATTATTTATATATAGTAAAACTGCACATATCATTTTTCTATGGCATCGTATAATAATAATAATAATAATAATAATAAATCATTTGTAATTGTGTGAATATAGAGAAGAATAAATAAGGATAAGGGAAATGGTGAGAACATTAGTGGTGTATTGGGAGGGGAAGGCGGCAGTGGCGCAACCAGGGGGGGGTTTTGGGGGCCAAAACCCCCCCCAGGAGGGAAAAAAATATAAATTGCTGTATATTATGTACTATATTAGAAATAGAAAAGAAAAAAAAATTCTAAAAGTATAACTTAGTGTATAATAAGTAAGTTTATTTTATTTTAAAAAAATTTTAACAAAAATAAAAATTGCTTATTTTTTCGTACAGAATTAAATATAAGAAATAAAAAAGTATTTTATTATTTCTCCTAAATCAGAGATTCTTAAACTTATGTACTCCGCGAATCCCCACTTGAAAAAATTTTTTTTGACGGACCCCATCACAACTTTAGGTACTTTACGACATTTTATTAGTTAATTTCTGGCTTACGATCTCATAAGAACAAGGATATATGATGAATATTTCTAACAGTGATTGGTGAATAACGATTTTTTTGCATATTGTAGAACACATTTTATTAGAAATTATAATATTGAAGAAAGAAAATTCAGCTAAATATGAAGATTGAAACGGTAGCAATAGTTTTCTTGCACATTTCGTTGAATTTGGGTATTTGATCTCTGTTTCCTCACAAAGCCATGCCATCGCTCCTTTTATATTAAATAAAGTTTTAACGGAGAATCATCATTTTCTCGTGCACTTGTACGATGGCTTTGCGGATCCACAGTAAAGGCTTCGCGGACCCTCAGGGGTCCGCGGACCACAGTTTAAGAACCTCTGTCCTAAATCATAAAAAACAAAAGACTTAATATAAGAATACTAGATGATTGTGAAATTTTCCAATTTGACTATTATTTAAATATAAAATAAATAAAAATATTACTCAAATTCTAAATATTTTTTATTAATATTACATTAATTGCTAATTTCATAAAAATTATGAAGTGAAGACTAATTTTTTCAAAATGGAAACGGGTAAAAATCCCTAAAGGAAAAAATCCATAAAAGTCAAAAATCCCTAAAACCGAAAATCCCCAAAAGTGAAAATCCCTAAATAAAAATATCGCTGACTGAAAAAATCCCTAAAAGAAAAAATCACTAAAATCAATTTTTTTCATTTTTGTATTAATTTTAATTGTGACTCAAAAAATTAAATCACAAGGTGAGCATGACACCCAGTTGCCTGAGACACGATCTCCCAAGGAGATAATCGGGCCTGGGCCGAAAGTTGGGAAAAATAGGTCAAAAAATACCTACATTCGGCCCACACACGTGATTTTTCCAAAAAAAATAGGGGTGTCAAATTCGTATGTAAAATAATGGGAATTTACTCAAATTCCGTTTATTAGCTTACGTTTTAATAGCTTAATGATTCCAAATACAAAATACACCATTTGTATATTTCACGCAATTTGTGAAATTTACTATCATCAGAGGTTGTCTTTTTCATTTTTCTCAATGCATTTATAGAAACATCAAATCAATGCCAGAAGTTTTGAAGCTCTATAATGATATAGATAATCCTGACAACTCCACTCATTTACAAACTCTTGCAGCTTTGATTTTGGTACCACCATCAAAAGTCATTGTAGCCTACCAAGCATTAGCTGGACGACCAACAGGGCAAAACTTCGTGATCTTTTTTCTTCCTTCGAGCGCACTTGGCTAAATGAACAATTTTTGGCTGGCTTTTATGACCCCGAATTCGACATTGGAACATCTACGATGCCACTTTGATGGGTTTACCTCGAACAAACAATGCAGTAGAAGGTTATAAGACATCAGTATGGGTCACCTGATTAAGCAAATCCATATTGAGCATAACCTTATCTCTTTGGAAATCTGTCGTGATGTTCTTGGTAAGAAGCCTGATCCACCAAGGAAACGATTCAGCGACTCGCATGATGAGCTTCTGACCATAATGAAGGCAAACCATGAAAAATGGGACGCTAAAAAACCAGATGGAACAGATGTGATGACACCAAGCATGGTGTATAACTACCTCATTCATTTAATTAAATAAGTAAAAAAAAAATTAGGGAAATTTTTTATTTAGGGATTTATTCTTTTAGGGTTATTTGCATTTAGGGATTTTTTCTTAGGGATTTTTACATGATTTCTTCCAAAATAGACGAAAAGCTTTCGAAATCTTAAAGTAGTTTTTTATAAATAACTCCTTTATTATTAAGTTTAGGTAAAAATGAATATAATGAAACTTTTAGTAAATTCGATTCCCTATAAATTTTATACGATAGTATGATAATTCTCATAAAAATCGGTATTTATTGTGAAAATCAATAAAATCTGCTTTAACACCACTTTAAACTACCCTTACTTATGGTCCGATCTTGTCCAAAAACAATCCAATCCCCGCCCATCATTCCCAAAAAAAAACATCTAAATATCAAATTTCAAGACAATATCTCATTTTGTTTAGACGTAATCTCGGTAACGAGCCGGTTCAAAAAATTTTTTTTAAAGTTTTGTATTCAGAACCGTCTGAAAAGTGGAAATCTCGAAGAATCTCGGAGCAAAAATTTTCAAAATTTTCCGATCATCATATAAGCTATCCTTATTTCATGAGGAAAGCTAAAATGATTTACTTATACCTGGAAAAAAATATTTTCTTTCTAAAACTGTGAATATGAGTAAATAAAATACAAAATTACATTTTTTGCCAGATTTTGTAAAATCAGTGTTTCATTTACAAAACTTTTTTAAATATTTAATATAAAAAAAAATCTTAATGAAAATTTGTCTTTGAGAGAGCCCCCCCCCCCGGGGGGGGGGCGCGCCATAGGAAGGTGGAGCGGCTAGTCAAAACCCCCCCCAGGATCAAATCCTGGTTGCGCCACTGGAAGGCGGGGGAACGACGTTCCCTTACCTTTTTATCACGTTTTACTTAACTTGTATTCTTGTCTGTGTGTATGCATCAAATCTTGCAATCGATTTTTCGACGACTTCCAATCATTGGATTTTCTTGAAACTTCACCAACAGCTTTGCTCTCTATGACAATACAATATTATCATTTCTATGAGCTTCTAATTGCTACAATTTGATTGAAATAATCCAAAATTTTTCCTATATATAAAAATTCAAAATGTCGGATGTAAACAAAAAAAATGTAAACAAAAAAACATAAAATCCCCAACTTTATAAACATAAATATTTAGTACACATTCATTTCTTAAATTATACTTCATAAATTTAATTAATATGAGTAAACTAAAATCGATTGCAAAATTTGAAGACTAAAAAGTAGAAAATAATACTTTATAAAAAAAAAATTTAAAAAACCACGTTTTACTAACGGACTAAAAAGGAGAAAATAATTTTTTTCTGAAAATCCATACTGACATTACATACAAGAGATCTGATTTGAATCAAACTGTCCATAACGTAAAACGTGGGGCGCAAATATGTCTAAAATATCCTGCTTCTAATAAAAATATAGAAAATATATAAATCTCAAAATAAACATTAAAACCACGCATAATATAATTTGACGAATGAATATTGATCTTTATCAAAAATATTAAATTTAATGCTCGAAAGAATTTAAATTAAAAAAAATCTATTGGACTACTAATATTATTCCCTTTTACAAGTGATCTGATAAAAAATTTGATATTTGAAAAGTTTGATAGTATAAGTTAGTATCTTAAACAATTTTTAAATATATTAAATAATCGATAAATTTTCTAATGATTAACTAATAATATTCCCTTTTACAAAAAGTCTGTTAAATACTTAATAGGTAATATTTATAAAAATTATATCACGAAACTTATCCTATCGTATTACTAATAATATTCCCTTCTACAAGAATTTTGGTGAAAACTTAAGACTTAAAAAATACAACGATTGATGCTAAATAAAAATTAATAAAGGAAATCAGATTTGAATAGAAAAATTATTATTTGTTGTGCCCCACGTTTTACGTTATGGACAGTTTGATTCAAATCAGATCTCTTGTATGTAATGTCAGTATGGATTTTCAGAAAAAAATTATTTTCTCCTTTTTAGTCCGTTAGTAAAACGTGGTTTTTTAAATTTTTTTTTTATAAAGTATTATTTCAGAACCGGAACGTGTTCCAGTACTTTTTCATATCCCGAAAACTCCCACTTAAATCTACTGGTAGAATTTCTTTTTTTGTGTTCGTTAATATTTTGTATATTAAGAATAAGAAAAAATAATAACTTATATGGAAAAAAATAGTTTACTGAAAATAGGACTTTTTTGCTCCCACTTTTCGTTCCCTTACTTCTTATTTTACAAATACATCACTGGAAAACATGTGCCATAAGTGGAGGACAAAGATAACAAAAAATTTCCATTTCCTCTTTGTTAATCTACTTTTAATTGAAAGAGGCTGTTATTTCTTCTAACATTTGAAAAAAATTGGACCAAAGGAAATAGGAAATACTCGTCATACATATTACTAAAACTTTGTATTAATTATATTTTTTGTTTAGATTAAATCGATCAATTTGTTTTATGTGCAGCAATCCAAATTTAAAGTTTTTTGCCTGCACATCCCTTCAACATAATTTCTTCCCTTTGTAAATTTTATAGTGACAAAAAAAAACTAATACAAATAATAAACTAATATAAATAAAAGATAAAATGGAATTAAAAATAAAAGAATTAGCTGGAGAGTCTCCACTCGACTATCTCGCAATTTGAATTGGATTATATAACATAATATATTAAATTTAAATTAAATTTAATTAATTATAAATTATAAATTAAAATTAATAAATATTTATTAAACCACCGCATGTTTGGCTTTTTGTTGATGGCACCACGTCACGTGTTGGCGCGTGAGATTTGGAGTATTAAAAAATTAATTCTGGTACTTTCAGTGATTCAATCAAGCTGAAATTCTATATATAGCAGTTTTATACAATTTTTAATCATGTGAAAAACTATCAAACATATATCTTTTTTTTACGGTCACTTTAGAGGAAAAAAATCAAAACGTTGTAGGTAATGACCCTCTTCTGGTTGAGCTACATTTCTCAAAAATTGATAGAAAACTACGAATTTTGAATAATGCCCGTAAACTAAATTTCATTATTCTAGCTCGTTTTTGGGTAATCTTGTCTACATACACACATACACATACACACACAGACATTTTTCTCAACCTTTGTGAAAATGATTCAGGAACTTTCAAAACGTATAAAAACATCAAATTAACGTAATGTAATAAGACATGTGATGTAATCATTAATACAATAACAAGAAAAGAAATCATTCAAAAGAATGTTTATAATTACCTAAGTCAATTAAAGTTAAAATTATAACTACTGATACAACATACAATAATACATAATAAAAAAAAACTCTGACTTTGTACGTCCTACGCAAGGACAACGCCTATCAAGCCGGTTCTATCAATGAGGTCTCCTATGATCAGTAGAACGGGTCCTCTCAACCTTTACCTTGATTTTCTTGATCGGAGGCACTATCACGTAGCTTTTCCCCAATGTTGGTCCCGGAGGCTGGGTTGACTCCGTCCCATCGACCCCAGCTAGGGAAATTCCCTTGCCAGGCCCGGGACTTGAACCCCGGGACCATGGGAATGTGAGGCAGGTTCGCTACCCACACACCCAATGGCGCCTTATATGTTTAAAAATCACAATTACTAATTTTTCAAATTTTTTTGTTTTTTTTTACAAATAACTGCTGTAGCTATCAAATATACTTTTAAAACAAAAGTTAGATTATAACATGATAACACTAGCACAAATTCGGTACCCACACACCCAATGGCGCCTTACATAATAATAATAATAATAATAATTATAATTATAATAATGATAATAATAATAATAATTTGCATTAATAATAAAATATTCTCGAATATCACGAATGTCCAATACTCTGATAAATTTGAAGAATACTTTGATATTCTTCTAAAGCAGTAAGTCAATTTAGGATCTTGGATTATCAGAGAGAAGATATCAAGCAACAAGTTTTATTAATTATTAATTATTTTAATGACAAGATTGGAAAAAAAGTAGATAATATTAAGATAGAAAGAAAATTAGAAAAAATTTAAAGAAAATCTTTGAGATGATGGAGGGGGGCAATGGTGTTTTAGTGATGAGCCATTGGACGAATGGGAAGCCGAGATCTTGAACCGACATCCAGCAGTTTTGGGTCGTTTATGGGCTCGCCGATTCACTTTGGTGGATACGCCATGGACCTTATTTTCACCACCACCACCGCCAAACGATCTCGCTAAATATCCTATCCGACAATA
This sequence comes from Labia minor, assembly GCA_963082975.1. NCBI lineage: Eukaryota > Metazoa > Arthropoda > Insecta > Dermaptera > Spongiphoridae > Labia > Labia minor. Next base: position 120,927,373 of record OY720344.1, on the reverse strand, counting down.
TTCCATTGGCGAGTTTAGCGAACTGCAAATTTTGCATTCCTTGAACTCGGAACGTATTCGTTCATTATGGAAATGGCCACCGGTTGTTCAACCACCAATCCTGGCGGTCAGATCTTTTCCTTCATATTCTTTATTTATTGATTTATTGATTTATTTATTTTGTTTTTCATTTTAATTCTCTATAATTTTGTGCAATCTATCTCTATAAAACTCTCACAGTTTTGTTTGCCTGAGATGCCTTCGATGATCAGACCTGAGCCTGGCTACCAGCAGAGTCTCTTTCCATATTTAACGAAAATCCCAACCTCTTCAGCCGTTTCACAAATTCCAGTGTATACCAGGCCATTAGAACTTTATCATCAGGAGCAAAGACGTCGAACAGCTGGGGTTGATTTTCGGAATTTGATTCCACTCACTCCATCACCAGAATATTCAACTCGAACAGTAAACCAGGAGTGTCTGGTAATTTTTTCTTACTTAATTGATAATTTTTTTGTTTTTTTTTCGATTCTTTTAAGTTTAAATATTTATATAAATATACGATGTGGGTGTATAACTTTCTTCAAATAATATTATTTATTATTATTATTATTATTATTATTAATAGTATTATAATCAATTTAAAATTAAATTAAATTTTCAATAAAAGATAAGAAAATTATCGATTGTCATAGCATAACACGTGATATTGCAAAGAAACTCAATGTATATATGCTTGGTTATGTCATATAACTGCGATTTATGGCTCCTTCACCAGCTTAAAGAAATTGATTTGACGCAACATTGACATCTGCGATTTGTTTCTGAAGTCTGGTGGAATTATAAAGGAATTTTGTACTTTAAACTTATGTCACAAAAAACCAAACGATCAATTCCAACGAATATGTTAAACAATTCGCCAAACTAAACGATTTAATTCAAGAAAAGCGACCGATATTGTCATATATGAGGTATTGTTTTCCATCATGCAAACGCAAAGCAAAACCCCACAATTTTGGGTCACTCGCCAAAAATTATTCGGATTGGTGGATATTTTGTCACATCCACCATATACCCCTGATCTTTCGCCTTCAAACTAATATTTGTTTCGTTCTATGCCGAATTCATTAAATATTTACCATGTCATGTTTTAATTTAGTTTTTTGATAACAAAGATTATAAATTTTACGAACATGGAATCTTACACAACCAGAACGATGGCAAAAGGCCATCGACAAGAACGGATAGTATCTAACTGAATAAAATTATATTTTTAAACTAAAATTTTGAATTTTCATACTTTTTTCAAATCTTTAGGTAGAAATCCCACATTTTCTAAAGAAATGGAAAATATTCTTGTGAAACATTATTAAAAGGAATTTCTTTGGATTAGCAATTAAAGACAGAAACTTTTTACTTTTTTACTTAGTCACATATTTAGTAAATCTATTAACAAACACAATTCACACACACAAAATTTAGAAAATTCTAAGCGGAAAAATACAAAACGAAAATCATCATGAAACCAAAATAATAAAAACAAGGACCCTTTTGGTTGGATTGTTTTTGTTTCTTATGCATAATCTCTCTATAAAATGGATATATTAATAATATATTCCTACCTCTGCCAAAGTAAATCTAATAATAATATATTATATTATTTTTTTACAACATCAGCAATATTTAAATTAATCAATATTTTTGGTTGTTCAACTAAGAACGCTCTTAGCATTTTCTTTTCTTCATTGGATCTATTGATTATCAATTTACTTATTCAACATAATCAATGGAGAAAATTAAAAATATCCATTAGTTTAATGATTATCTTTTTATGATATTGTTTTTCTCTTGGAATTTTTGATGTATTAAATACTTCTCTATATGGGATATTCAAAAGAAAGTTGCTTTTATCTTTTTAAGATAACATAATTGTTCAAATATATATAAATATTGTATGAGTCTGGTATTCTTGTTATTACAAGCTTTCCAAATAATTAAAGTATAATCAACATACTTATTATTATATACGAGGGTGGGGTGAAAAGTTTCCGGCCTGAAGAAGAAAAACGATGTTTTTAAATATTTTTTTGCTTTATTTTTCAACGTTCAAGATAACTGAGACCTGTACGATGTCAGCTGAACGTGTGCGAAATATTTAGCACAAGCCTTTGAATATGGAAAGCTGTGTGCAACGTGAGTGCCGCGTTTGCTAACTTTAGACCAAAAACTGCTTCGAGAAATCAATTCTGCCGACAATTTAGCGCTGTAGGCGTAATCCAAACGAATGTTTATAATTTTTATAGTCAATTAAATGATACAAATCAAAAAAAAAAATTTCTTAAAAATCGAGGTTAAAAATAGCAAATAAAGATAATCTATGTATTTATATTGAGAGCTCACAACTGTTGAAAGTGGTTTTAATCATGACCGAAATGTTAGCCTAATAAATAAATGGAAAAATAGAAACAACTTTTTCTTCATTCATTAGAAAAAATTACCAAACAATAAATAAAATAAAAAAATAATAAAATGAAATCTAAATCAATAATAGAATTTAACCTAAAATATAAAAATGAGCAACAATGAGTAACTTATTTTGTCTAAAAAATTGATACATTTGTGGGTACCAAATTATTCATTTATAAATAAAAATAAAATTTTTTTTCGAAAATGATAAATGTAAGAGAAGAGCAAAAAAATATTATTTTTTTAAAATCAATTTTTAAGTTAAAATTTATTGAACAGTTAAATATTAAATTAAAATTTATATTCGAGGGTGGGGTGAAAAGTTTCCGGCCTGACCAAGAAAAACGATGTTATTAAATTTTTTTTTGCTTTATTTTTCAAGATAGCTAAGACATGTACGATGTCAGCTGAGCGTGTGCGAAATATTTTGCACAAGCCTTTGAATATGGAAAGCTGTGTGCAACGTGGGTGCCGCGTTTGCTAACGTTAGACCAAAAACTGCTTCGAAAAATCATTTCTACCGACAATTTGGCGCTGTAGGCTTAATCCATACGAATTTTTGCGTCGATTCATAACTGTTGATGAGACTTAAATTCAATTAAATCAAATTTAATTGATTAATTAAATTAATTAAAACACCGTTATGAGACATGTATCAGTGTTGAAAAATATAGCAAAAAAAAAAAAAATTTAAAAACATAATTTTTCTTGGTCAGGCCGGAAACTTTTCACCACACCCTCGTATTCCATTTAAAATGGATCATTTTTGCAAGATAATCGTCATATAAGTATTTCTAGTTTTGTTGTTTTAATGAAAAACACTGCTAAATATATAATATCTATGTTCTAATTTTCAAATTAATAACTTTTTACTTTTTTTTGTTTTTTTCCAGCACCCTTTTGGATTTTTCCCAAATGGTTTTCTTCCTCCATTTCCCGTACCATCTTTTCCACCACCGTTATTAATTCATAACTTAACAACCTCGTATGGAATGCCAATTTATGGATTTCATTTACATCGCAATATTGCCCTTGAACAGCCACCACCTCCAGGCACAGAGGAAGACTTTACTTTACAGGAAATGAAAAAACGATATTGCGGATTTCAACCCCTTGAAGAGCTTAGTGAACGTTTATCGAAATTAGAAGAGGAACTTTTAGCAATAGATTCAGCGTTGGGTTGGTATTTTCAATAGCTTTTTTTTTTATAACTTCAATTTTATTTTACAAATCATTTATCAGCTCGATATTACTGAGCTAATATACAACCACTTAAAATAATTTAATACCATTTAGTTTCAAGCAGTTTCAAACAGTACAACTCTACCGGGAATATTATATATGTATAATATTTCAAAAATAATAATAATAATTAAAAAAAATAGAAAGTTTTATATCACCTTAAAGCTTTTGATCTTTCGCTCTTTAAAATAGGACATCCTTATGGCCGTTTACTGCCAAGTTTGGCGCGATGAGCCCCGAATTAATAAATATTTGATATCGATATTGATGGGTTTATGAACTCATAATAAAATATCAATGATGATTTTTAATCTTATTTATATATTCTTTGAACTGCTGTGCTCACGCCAGGGTTAATCGCTTTACTCCACTCTCCCCTTTCTGACTCCTCATTAAATCCTCTATTTTATTTTAATGATATATGATTATGATTAATATTTACTTAATGTAACTAAAGGTTTCGTTATTGTCAATGTACTTGTGGTGCCCCACACCACAAATAGATGGCGCCGAGCCAACTTGCACCCTTCCGCGGGAAGGGGAGTCAATATCTCCATTATGTTATTATCGTCCTGGGTAGGTGCACGTCTATTTGTGGTGTGGGGCACCACACACTTTTGTGACAAATCCAATCTCAACTTCGATCGATTAAATAACAGGTCTTTTTTAGACAATATAAAAAAGAATAACAAATATAATACAAAAAATATACATAATAAAATGTGTAACCATTTGAGGTATAGTAGAAATGTAATCCAATCATACTTAAGGAAATGGCTCCAAAGACAGTTGGATTCTTTCTCTCTCCCTCCCTCTAAAGCTCGTAAACTATATAGGACTCCTTTATGGAAGTGTGCTAGATGCAAATGTCGAATCTCAATTCACTTATTCTCGTCTAGGTCTTTCCAAAGTGAAACACGATTATGTGGTTGAAAAGAAATTGTTGGATTTTCCTTATGAAATGGAAATAACATCCTCGTAAAAGGTCAACATCCATTCCTCTCTGTTTAGCGTTCTGTGACACGAAACGGGCTTCCCGTAAGTGTCTTCGCTTGGTCGATCCACCTTGATGGTGATCTTCTCTGTAGTCTTTTCCCCTCGACTTTGCCCTCTTGAATGATCTTTTCGAGAGCGTTTTCTCTGTGGCCGAAGTAGCGAAGGATACGGCCAAGACAATTCTCATTCCCAACTCTTCAAGGAAAGAACTGTTGGTGAGATCGGCCGTCCAGCATCGAAGGCGTTTATTTGATTGAGATTTTTTCTCAGTCTCATACATAAATATAAAAAAGGCTGGTGTCTGAATTAATCTCTTTAGTTGATTTGAATATTTGTCCATCTTTCCATATCCTATTGCAGATTCTGATTTCATCATCGCAATCATCACCATTCGAAAGGATAGCCACCAAATACATGAACTTTGAGACGACTTCACATCTCAAAATCCGGGAGATATGTCTCTCTATTGATGTTAGTTAATGTATAAAATGAACAAATATAAGATGCGAAAATTTGCGGAAATCCTGTTGAGAACTACCTATAACAAATTTTCTATCATAATCATGAAAACAAATGCGTTCAAGTCCTATTCAATTTGATTTCAAATTCATTTCATTTAAATTTTGTTCAGTATTTGTTTTTTTGTTTTATCAAATTTTAAATAAATTTTAAATTACTAATTATTGTAATTTTTATAGAAAATCATTCCGTTGAACATAAAGATTTAGTTGAGAGAAAAACATCAACTATCTCGGAACTAGTCTATACGTCTGAATCTCCACAAAATTTCGGTGCCAATTTAGAAATAGATTCATCTTGTACTTTGGATGTATCAACGGATCCACCACGAAGACTTTATAGGGATGTTTTAACTGGATATTGTTCAATAAATGATTGGAATCCTAAAGATCAACCTCCAATTCCAGGAGAATCCAATTCACCATTGAAAGATGAATCACAAGTAATAAATTTTAATATAATAATTTTTATTGGAGTTGACTTTTTCTTATATTAATAATGATAATAATAATAATAATAATGTAATTGAAGAAATTAGCCGGGTGTTAGGTAGATACTCCTTTTCAATCCCATTTGTGGATAGGTCTACTGTGTGATTCTCTCACACTTCTTAACAGCAGGGAGAAATCATGTTCCACTCTTCACCCTAATAATAATCCTATTATTATATCTCTCATATCCTAACCACCTTCCAACCCGTTTGACCAGTGTGGAAGATTATCACGAATTTACCTTCCAATAAACAAAATATAGTATAATTACGAGATTTATAACTATTGGAGCAAGTCCTCAGGTAGATGGAACTAACACCAAATCTCACACTCCGAAAAGAGTATGCCTTATGGAATCTGGAGGAGGTAAAAATTCGCCCCAAACACCAAAATACTAAAACTCAACCATTCCAATGTCACATAGCAACCTATAACATCAGAATAATGAGAATGTACGACCATCTAAAAGAACTACAACAAGAAATTTGGACAAACTTTATAGTAATATAACAGAGGTAACAAAGGTATAAAGTTCATAGTAAATAAAAAAATCAAACACTTGGTGATATCAAATATTGTGCGACCTCTGATAGAGTTATTTACTTGATTTTAAAACTTTTTATTTCAGTCACTGGAGAATTTAACGATGAGTATTTTGAAGAATCTAAATTAAGGGAAAGAACCATCGAGAAGATATTCAACTTTCTCATTGATGAAAGAATATTCTGTCTAAATACCTTTTATAACAAAAAGAGTCAGCAGAAGTGGACATTGTGTACACAAGTGCAAATTATGTCAAATGCGCCAAAGTGTTGTTCTCGCAATCCCTAGCTGGTCCGATTAACGTCTTGACGACGTTTCTGGTTCATTTTGAATTAACTCATGAACTGCAGCAATATTTTCGTTTGACTGCTTGGATCGTAATTTTCCAGGAAGATTTTTGTTGCCAACTTTCTATAAATCCGCTTTATTTATTTGATAGCATGGAGATCGGGTCCTTTCTAGAGGCAATGAAAGATGCTAGAAGAGATTCACGATATGCAGTATATCTCTGCTCTGTCAAAGATCTTTATAAACAGACGACTTTTCACATCAGAATAGTCGACAAAACAGTAACAGAAAAAATCCCTCTGATTGGGTATTAATATTTCACCCGAAATAAAAACACCGAGGTAAACGAAGGATTAAACTTTCATAGTTTGGTCATGTGGCAAGAGAAAGCACGGAAAAGTGAACCAATGTTACCTTTCATGAATTTTTATAATGAACGCTTACCCCCCCCCCCCCCCGCCTCTACCCCACTCACTCTCTCTTTCTCATTTTTTCTAAACTTTTCTATCTCATTCCATATAAAATCATTGTAAAAATATTAAGTCTGTCTATAAATAATTCTATTTGAACTAATTATTTGTTTTTATTTAATTATTAATATATATATATATATTTTTTTTTATTTTTAGAAAGCAATTAATTTAGAGGTATCCTTTGAATTCAATGAAAAAGAATCACATATTTCTGATCTAGTCGTTATTTCATCGAATTCCTTCGGTATTATAAGTCATTTTTATCATTTTTTTTTAATTAAGTAATTATTAAAAAAATTTTGAAGATCTGAAATGGATTTAATTACTATAAAAACTATTTGGTTCTTCAGAACTATCACTTAACAGCTTTTGAATCTTATAAGTATTGTCAATATAAAAGCGTTTTAGTTATCTAAAAAAATTTCCAAGCTACTTTAAAGAAAGCCATTTAAAAAATTCACCATATTTAGGCCCGATCAAAGTACTTTAAAGTGGATAAAATCTTTATGATATATTGATATATTGTATATACATATATATATAAATTATCTACATATTAAAGAAAATTTCATTTGACATTTATGAAGTGAGTTTAACCATTAAATAAACTTTTAACTTCTACTACTATTACTAATGCTAATACTAATACTACTTCCACAGTAGTAGTAGTAGAAGTACTACTACTACTAGTATTATTACTATCTCGCCACAAAATGGGAAAAAATGACAAAATGAAATTTTCAAAATGTCTTCCGGAAGGCGATATTTCGAAAATACTAATAAAAAAAAATTATCTTTTTTTTTAGAGACATATTGAACGAAAAATCAAAATAAGAGCCAACTTTTTCAACTGGCCAGCGGGCGTTCAAAAAGCCCGCGTTTAAAAGTATTTGCCCATCCCTGAACTAATGACAAGTACTAAGCCCGTGTAAACTAGGCTTTAGTCATTTTCATCAATATTTTCATTAACTGTTTGAGCTAGAATCATGAAATTTGGTATACGGGCATTATTCAAAATTCGTAGTTTTTTATCAACTTTTGAGAAATGTAGCTCAACCGGGTCAAGAGGGTCATTACATACCACGTTTACATTTTTTTTCCTCTAAAGTGACCGTAAAAATAAAGATATATGTTTTATAGCATTTCACATGATTAAAAATTGTATAAAACTGCTATATATAGAAGCTTAATTGAATCACTGAAAGTACCAGAATTAATTTTTTAACATTGTAAATCATTCGCCAACACTCACGTCACCGTGATGCCATCAACAAAGAGCCAAACATGCGCTGATTTAATAAATATTATTTATTAAATTTACTTTATAAATTAAATATAATTTAATTATAATATATGTTAATTAATCCAATTCAAATTTGCGAGATAGTCGAGTGGAGACACTCCAGCTTATTATTACTAGTACCATTAGTTAAATAAATGTATTACAATATAAATATTAACAATTTTTTTGTATTATTCTTACGTACATTGCGGTATTTATGGATAAAATTGCCTAAAATATTTTTTATAGTAACCATTTTTATCTTTGAGATTTACCAGTAAATAAAAGTAATTAAAATGAAAAAAAATCTAATTAATGCTTAGATTTTTTTTTACTTATAGAATTTGCTTATGCAAATAAATTTCTTTAATTTTTTTTCTACGAGTTTTTTTTTTCCTCGTAATTTTCGTAAATAGAAATCATACTATTATAATTATACCTATATTCATTTATTTAACAATTAAAATTACAACATTTGTATAATTAATTAAATTAAAATTTAGAAACGAATGTAAATTTAACTGGAAAGCATGATAATCCTAATGGGGTTGTTGATATCGAGAAATCTTCCCCAATGAATGAAGAGCAACATCACCAACAGGAGACCTTTAAAATCCTTCCTATCGAAGAATTTCCTTCGTTACCTTCGCCGCCCGTTGCCAAGTCATCGCCAACCTCCTCACCTGGCAGCTGGCCATCCTCACCTCTTTACTCCTCGGATACTCGGTATGCATTACCCAAACGCATTCATTCAGTCATCAATTTGGATTTAATTTTAATACAAGATCATTTAAATATACGAAGGTGGGGTGAAAAGTTTCCGGGCTGACCAAGAAAAACAATGTTTTTAAATTTTGTTTTTTTTTTGCTATATTTTACAACATAATCTCCAACAACACTGATACATTTCTCATAACTGTGTTCTAATTAATTTAATTAATTAATTTAATTTAATTTAAGTCTCATCAACAGTTATGAATCGACGCAAAAATTCGTTTGGATTATGCCTACAGCGTCAAATTACAAAAATTTGACTTGATTTTTCTTATAAATAAATAAAAACTAAATGCGCCCAACGTTTTTCGTTGAATATGAAGCAATTCATCCATCAACTTTGTCAGGCTTATAGAAAAATTATTTTATTCTTTTTAGTCCATTGGATAAATGTTATTTTATAAAAATTTTTTATATTTATATTTTTTTGTATAAATAATATAAATATAATTTATTAAAATTCATTTATTATCATTAGAAATGGTTTTTCGAAGCAGTTTTTGATGTAACGTTAGCAAACGCGGCACCCACTTGCACACAGCTTTCCATATTCAAATCGTTGTGCAAAATATTTCGCACAAGTTCAGCTGACATCGTACAGGTCTCAGCTATCTTGAATGTTGAAAAATAAAGCAAAAAAAAAAATTTAAAACCTTCGTTTTTCTTGGTCAAGCCGGAAACTTTTCACCCCACCTTCGTATATTTTATAATAGTTATATAATAATAATAATAATAATAATAATAGTATTATATTCTAATATTTTAAATTAATTAAAATAAAAATAAATAATGAAAAATTAATTAACAAATATCAGTAGTTATATAACTTAAAAATTTCTATTAAGCTTTAATGTTTTATTTTTAAAAATAAATTAACCTGTAAGTTTGATTCATATTACTTTTATTACATTTTTTTTTCTGTAATATTTTTAAGGTCAATTTCAAGTGACCAATCACCATCAAATAATAACATGACACTATTCTGTAACTCAAGTAATAATAATAATAATTTTAATAATATTATTAATAATAATAATAATAATAATAATAATTTATCAAGAAATTCAAAACGAAATCGAGCAAAAAGATTAAAGTAAGAATTAATTATATTATCTATAATAATTATTTATATATTTATTTTAAAATATTTATTTAAAATACTTGTTCTATATAATATTATAAATTTATTTTCTTTTTAATTTTAAAGAGATGAACTTTTAATTAAAAACAAAAAAAAATAGAGAAAAATATTTTTAATAATCATAAAATTGACTTTATTTTAACGTCCACCTGCAAAATCTTCACAATTTGGAAGGCATTTAGTTTCAGTAGGTAGTTGAGAAAACAAGATTAGATTTTGACACATTATATGGTCATCTAGAATTAATTCAAAAGATACCTATTATTGATTATACAAATATATAAAGAAATATTTTAAAAATATATTTTCAAGAAATCAATTATAATAAAAAATAAAGATAATTATTTACAAAACGGGAAGCTTCAGGGATTTTGATGAAACTTTACCAGTGGATTCCTTTTTTAATTTCCAAGAGACTTTCCTTATGCTATATTTCCCCGTCTTTTCTAGTTTACGAGATAATTTTTTTTTAAGTTTGACACCACCTTCGCTGGTTAGGAACGTCAAAATGTGCAGTCATTAAGTAATGTTTTATTGACTAATTCACTAATTTTCGGTTTTTCTAGGTACGGTTTGGATATAGAAATATTATTTAATTAATCTTTGTATATTTTATAATATTTTCATTATATCCAAACTGAAAAAAAACCCCGAAAAGTAGTCGAGCCCTCAGCTTGCCAAATGAATAAAACATGGTAACTAAATAGAATATAAGCAAATTTAGAATGTTTTGTATGAATTAATAAAAAAAAACCTCTGACTTTGACCGCCTATCAAGCCGGTTATATCAATATCAGTGTCCTATGATCAGTAGAGCGGGTCCTCTCAACCTTTACCTTGATTTTCTTGGAGACGCTATCAAGTAGCTATTCCACAATGTTGTTCCCGGAGGCTGGGTTGACTCCGTCCATAGACCCCAGTTAGGGAAATTCCCTTGCCAGGCCCGGGCCTTGAACCCGGGACCATTTGAATGTGAGGCAGGTTCGCTACCCACACACCCAATGGCGCCTTTATGAATTAATAAGATTTTTCAATAATTTTAATTAATGCTTTAAGTGTTTTATTAAATGTGATGATCATTACTGTTTTCAGTAAAAGTTAATATATAAATTTAGTTATCATAACTAAATTTATTGATATTTTTTTTTTGACATAGCAAGAAAATTTAATTTAGATTCTGTTGAGACACAAATAAATGTATAGATTATCTGAACCTAGAGTTTATTTTTTTAATTTCAACTATTTAACTCAGTGTTTTCCAACCTTTTTTGTGCCATGCTTCACCTAAACCCTTCTAAAATTCTTATGCCCCCCTATGTGTAACATATACATAATTTTTAATATTAAAAAGGGTTAAACTCGTGTCGAGTCCATTTTCATCCACTGGTAAAGTTTCATTCAAATGTCTGAAGCTTCCCGTTTTGTAAACAATTACCAAAAAACAAAAATTATCCAGATTTTGTTTGGTGGACCATTTGGCGCTTCTGTGAGTAGTGCCCGGTTTGTATAAATAATATAAGTATAATTTATTAAAATTCATTTATTATCATTAGTATTATTATGTTCTAGAGGTAAAAAGAAATATTCATCAGAGTCCAATGCTAGTGATTCAATAGACGCCGTGTATTTTTATGAAAAAAGTCACACGTTACCTGAAATTCGCGGCATGATGCCAATCGATGCTCTTGATATTCTCTCCATCTATGTTCATGTAAATAACCTCTTTCCATACTTTTAACGATATAACATTATAACTATTTAGTTATTTTAGTCTTTTTTCATATTTAATAATAAATAATTTAATAATAATAAATTTGAGAACGATTAAAAAATATAGGATATTATTCAATTCAAAATTTTTTTTAAAGGATTGTTCTTATTCCTTTCAAACTTTTGGCGGAATGTCCCAAATTCCTGTTCTTGTGCCTCCTTACAATCTTTTAAATATCAATATGATATTCTACGATATACGAAAAATTGACAATAGTCACTCTTGGCCAGAAATTGATTTCTATCTATCATTTATCAATCGCTTATCAGAATTATGGTGGAAAAATGACAATATACGAAACTGTAAGTACAAATCGATTTATTATACAATTATTCAATTAACCCTTAGCGAACGAATGCCGCTATACTCGCGACATTGCAAATATTCTAATTAAATTCTCTCGTTCGTTAAGGGTTTTAATTTAAAAAACATTATTAAAATTAAAACTTTAGTATCAGAATTAATTAAATATAATAGATTTTCTGTACAAATTCAAAAACACTATAATTAACATTATTATTAATTATTTTCATTGAATTCATGGAAAAAACGTGATTTTTTACAAATATTATAGGGAAAATACTACTTTTTTAAATTCGAGTGATAGATTGATTTATTATATATCATTTTCTTCATTATCTGATTCTAAAGACTACTCATTTCATATTTCATCAATATCTTAATTATTTTCATTGAATTCATGGAAAAAACGTGATTTTTTACTAATATTATAGGGAAAATACTTTTTTAAAATACGAAGTATACATTTATCTATTATATTTATATCATTTTCTTCATTTATTGATTCTAAACACAATAACATATAATATATAATAATATTAAGGGGAGCGGGTAGACACTCTTTGATAACCCCAATAAGGGGTTTGACTACTTCAGGAATGAAACCTGATTTACGCGAGCCTTGATTCGCCGCGCGCCCTCCTCCATCAAGTCCTAACCTAAAATCAAATCAATCAAATCCCTGCCCTAAGTCCTTACCTCCTTTCCATAGAATATTTATGGCAGAAAGACTTTAAAAAATGAAATGGATGCTCGCATGAATTATGTGAATGAGTTGTTGCCTGAGTACAGCACCTCTATACAGAATATAAAAACCACCGAGATATGCAAGTGTTTAAACAAAATTTATCGGATAGAAGAAATGTCATTATAAAAAAAAGTTCCTTAACGAATATAATACGAGTATAATATAAAATATTTTAACATATTTGTTTCTAAAGAATTAATCCAAAACTTGCTCCAAGTTATCATAATTTAACTTGTATTGTGTTAAAATTGTTGGTTTATAATATGTTGTATGCATGTCATTTGTTTTGTGATTGGCTCCATAAATATCTGAACATTGTCCGTAAAACAGAGCAGTTCGGTTTAGAATTATTCTAATTTGGTTCAGTCGACCATGGGTTGCATTAATTTTTATTCCCAAGGCCGGAACTACTAAGAATGTAAAACATTGGCAGCCATAATCAACGCTCGAATCTGAATGTTCACGGGCAAAGCCACGTTGTTATCAACTTCCAATAGACAAAACCAATACAACCTTAATTCAGTTGAGGGGACCATGTTTCAATCGAACTCAATGTCTGAAATATACGTATATTCAGAACTTCAATAACATGGATGACATGATATGATAATGAGATTGAAATAGATACAAACTTGTTGGCAATTCAATAATTCAATATCTTTCTGATGCTAATTGGTCTAAAATTAATTTTTTACTATCTCGCCAGAGATAGTATTGCGATCACGAAAATTTTCGATGTTGAGATTTTGATGTTTTTATACGTTTTGAAGGTTCATGAATCATTTTCACTAAGATTGAAAAAAATGCTGTCTGTGTATATATATATAAATATTCAGTTAAGAGCTAACAAACAGACAGACAGTCATGAAGTGAAAACGTTATAATTAAAATTATAAAAAAGTGTTTTTCATTTGTTATAATTATCAAAGCTCCTTCCTACTAAAATTGGATATCATTTCATTAATAATAATAATAATAATAAAGTTTTGCTTATTTATTTTTGATCATTTTCAATTAAAATTAAATGCATATAAAATAAAATTGAAATGCTTGCAACATTTAATATTAAATGAAAATAATTGAGTCGTGACAAAAATAAAACATAATTTGAAAATACTTAAAAGTGAAGACAATTTTTTATTTTTTATTGTTTATTTTAATCAGCTATTCTACTAGTAAATATAGAATTAATTTGATTCGTTTGATTGAACGAGTCCTCTTTCGTTTCAAATATTAATTTTTAAAACATATAATATAATACTTAAATATTATATTATATTATTTTATAATTTATCCACAATTATTTCTTTATTCGAATAGTTTTTTTACTATTTTGCAAGAGATAGTAATGCGATCACAAAAATTTTCGATGTTGAGATTTTGATGTTTTTATACGTTTTGAAGGTGCCTGACGGTTGACAAGATTACGCAAAAACGGTTTGAGCTAGAATCATGAAATTTGGTAGATGGGTATTATTCAAAATTCGTATTTTTCTATCAACTTTTGAGAAATGTAGTTCAACCGGAAGAGGGTCATTACCAAAAACGTTTTGATTTTTTTTTCCTCTTAAAGTGACCGTAAAAATAAAGATATAGGTTTGATAGTTTTTCACATGATTAAAAATTGTATAAAACTGCTATATATAGAATTTCAGCTTGATTAAATCGCTGAAAGTACCAGAATTAATTTTTTAATACTCCAAATCTCACGCGCCAACACGTGACGTGGTGCCATCAACAAAAAGCCAAACATGCGGTTTAATAAATATTTATTAATTTTAATTTATAATTTATAATTAATTTAAATATAATATATTATGTTTTTTAATCCAATTCAAATTGCGAGATAGTCGAGTGGAGACACTCCAGCTAATTTTTCTTTTATTTTAAATTTTACTTTAAAATTACCAGAAATGATTAATATTACAATTACCTATAAGTATATCTTTATTTAAATTAATTTAAAAAGTAATTTACATAATGATGAAAATGTTTTCATCTATTCAATGTGTGTATTCATTGTCTCTCTCCCATTCATTCATTATATTTATATAACTATTTAATAATAGATTTTTTTTATTTCAAATCAACACTTTTGTTGTAGTTGGGCCTGTTTTTCAGTGTTTAATGTATTTATATATGTGGGAAGTAAAAGTTGGCTGAGGTACCATCGGGTTACCTGAATTGTTACCTTTTCCAAGGCCCATCTTTTATAATATTGATTTTATTATAATATGAGCTGAGGTATGATGGGAGCTTTCAAACATGACTATGTTCGTTTAGTTCTTATTATTATGAGACACTATTTTCGGATTATTTTCACATTTAATTGAGAAACTTGAGTTTCGACTTTTGGTACCATTTCCAAAAGAGTTTATTTTGGAAGAGGGATTTTGGGTTTTATTAATCTGTGTGGCCAAGAGTCAATGTTGGGATTTAAGTTGAATGGATGGGTAATTTTGGACAGCCCGTCATCAGGAGCAGACGTGTATCAGTGTTAGTGTTAGTGCCAAGGATCTTTTAGAGCCTCGGAACACTCTAAGTCTCTTAAAAATAGCGCCAAAAATGATTTTGAAACATCGAAAGTCAATTTTCACAATTAAACGTGAAATAATCCGAAAATTATTTATCATAATATATATATATATATATTTACGTATCTTAAAATTTAGTGATAGTAGTACGAGGGTTGTTTGAAATAGTTCGGAGAAAATGAAAACTCATTAACTTCATACGATAGCTTCAAACATAAAATAAAATGCTCGTATTTTAAGGGATCTACGTTTGAAAATACAAAATTAAAAAATAAATAAACAAATAAAAAATAAAAAACTATAACATTCTTAAAAATCTTGTTTTATCATTGTCAGGCGGAGAACTTTTCGAACGACCCTCGTACATTAGAAGCCTTGAGTCCTGTGGTATCAATCAATCCATAACGTGATGTTGTATCATATTTATAATAATACTAGTAAGTCGTTTAAGAATTGATTGATTTTTTTTTGTTTGAAATTTTTTTTTTACATATCTATAATAACTAGCAAGTTTATTAGTAATAATTAAAGTGTACTATTTTACTAGGTCTACCGACATGAAGTGAGCATTTCTTATTTGAAAATGAAAGACTAATTTTGAACGTGAAAAAAAAACTTGATTCATAGTATTAACCATTGCTTTCTCCACATTTTGATCACCTTTCTGACAATTTATGAATACCACGCCGGTAGAAATGCTCGTCTTTTGAAGAAAACGAACCAGACATCTGATTTTCGACTTAGGAATTGAAGTACTGCTCAGCCAATGCGTGCCCCATCGATGAAAAAAATGATAATCGGAAGGGATCAAGTCTGGTAAATACAGCGGGTGGGATAGCAGCTCCCAGTCAATTGTGTTGATTGTAACCTAAACTAGTTTTTCTTTGTGTGGAAGTGGATTGTCTTGGAATAAAATTACTTTGCCCTTTCTTCTGACCCATTCTGACCTTAACATAAATTGTTCAAATTGATCATTTGTTGTTTGTAGCGATTAGTATAAACAGTTTCCCCAGGTTTTAAAAGCTCATGATACACCACCCCTTTCTTGTCTCATCAAACACAGACCAAGGCCTTCTTGCTGAATCGATCTGGTTTTGCAGTCAATGTTGATGGTTGTTTCGAATTAACCCATAGTTTTACGTTTAGGAGTCTTAAAATAAATCCATTTTTCATTGTAAGGAACAATTTGATTCAAAACTGATTTTTTTTTCATGTCATTAAAGCAAAATTTTACAAGTGTTTTTCGATTTTCCATCTGTCTTTCGATCAATTCATGAGGGACCCATTTTCCACACTTTTAGAACTTTCCCATAGCTTTTAAACGGTCAGAAATGGTTGATGTTGGTGTCAAAATATCATCTTCATCCAATCTTGTAGCATTTCTTCAAATGAAACAAAAAATTAATACTTTCTGTAAATTGTCACTTTCTGGTATAAAATTTTTAACACAATGGAAAAAATGATGTTTTTAATGACATGATATATACTAAATATGTTTGACAGATGTCATACCAACCAAACAATAACAAAAATTAAAGCTAGTTCACAACAGATATTTCCTATTTTCTACAAATTTAAATCTTAACGCTCACTTCATACCGGTAAACTTAGTAGTAGTTAAACGTAGTTGTATCTATAATTGTATTTCGATTGACCGCATTAACAATGATAGGTTCGCTGTCACAGTGGCCAGCAGAAATCGAGAACGAGGAAATCGGGATCAAATCAAACAATATAACTGCAAATAAAAAGAAAATAAAAAAATATGGATGTATACCATTTTTCTGTTTAATACAATGAAATATTTCAATTAGAAAAACCGAAAAAAATCTTTTGGTAAGTATAAATTGATTTTTGTTTTTTTATTATTTAATTTTTTAAACTAAAAGGTATATTATAACATAATTAAATCTACAATATTTTGTTTTCTGTTTTTTTTATCTAACTAATAATGTAAATGTAAGTGAGCTACTTGTTAAAATAATAGAATTGCTACATCTTTAAGTTGAACAACGAAGAAGAAGCTTAATAAACATAAACCACCTTTGTCGAAGCCAAGAAACCGGTATAAGAACAAATCTCCTCTTCCCTCAGGACTCTCTCATGCAAGCCAATAACTTAACTACTGTAAACTTGAGTAACCATGACTTTCCCAATGAAAAATGAGCATGTAGACGGAGTGGTATTGTTTTAGTAGCTGAGAAATGGGTAACTTTGCGCTGAGACTGAGGAATGTTTTGTTGACAAGATTGGGATGTTAGAATCAAGAACTACGAGAGACACATTCTTAAGATAAACTCTGAAAATAAATGCAGGAAGTGTGGTAACATAAGGCAGACTATAGAACACGTAATTGCTGGATGTTAATAGACCAGATATCCAATTTATCAATACCTCATCAAAAACAGCGTTAATAGTTGGTATATCAGTTCCTCTAACTCATAACTTGTTTAGACCAATATGCCTATTGGACTTTCAAGGAAGCTTCTAAAGAGCTTAATATAAGTCCATCTTGAAAAGAAACTTGATAAGTTAAATTTCATTCATAAAAATCACTATGAATATAGAAGAACTATTGATGCCTTAATCAAGGTCATGGTAAAGTCATATTAAAGCAAATAAAAAAGAATTTCGTATAATGATCACACTAGACATATCAGAAAATATATTATAATTATCATTAAATCATACTTGAGAGATTCATTTACTCAAAATTAAAGTGGGGACAATATACGGGTCAACTATAGAAAACCCTAGACCTCGACGTTAAAACCAACACTCTCGAATGTGAATGTCTTTTATGTGATGAAATTTTGCAAATAAATACCGTAGAAGGTATCACTCTTGAGGCGTACGTGTGAAAACTAAAAAGTGCATTAGGAGAGAAGAATGATCATTCATTCATTGATAATTTTATTCCTGATTAAAAACAACAAGAATATCGTCTTATTTTCACATACGCAAACAAAAACAAATTGAGTTGTACCAAAAGTAGGTACAAAAAGTACCTATTAATCACAAATGATATTCACATCATCTCATATCTCAAGTTTAAACCCGACAAATTAATTAATTAAAAGAATTGATTGATCATTGAAAATGAGGCAAAGAATTTAGAAAGAGATTGGATATTTCATTATCAAATCAAATCAAACAAATTTAATTTATTAGATAAATATATAGATAAGAGATAGAAATGTTTATAATCTCTTGCCTTTACATTATATTTTCTCCGAAAATGTTTTGTATGAATTAATAAAAAAAAAACCTCTGACTTTGCACGTCCTACGCTAGGACAACGCCTATCAAGCCGGTTATATCAATATCAGTGTCCTATGATCAGTAGAGCGGGTCCTCTCAACCTTTACCTTGATTTTCTTGGAGACGCTATCAAGTAGCTATTCCACAATGTTGTTCCCGGAGGCTGGGTTGACTCCGTCCCATAGACCCCAGTTAGGGAAATTCCCTTGCCAGGCCATGGACTTGAACCCGGGACCATGGGAATGTGAGGCAGGTTCGCTACCCACACACCCAATGGCGCCTTTATGAATTAATAAGATTTTTCAATAATTTTAATTAATGCTTTAAGTGTTTTAATAAATGTGATGATCATTACTGTTTTCAGTAAAAGTACGCTTAATATATAAAATTTAGTTATCATAACTAAATTTATTGATATTTTTTTTTTGACATAGCAAGAAAATTTAATTTAGATTCTGTTGAGACACAAATAAATGTATAGATTATCTGAACCTAGAGTTTATTTTTTTAATTTCAACTATTTAACTCAGTGTTTTCCAACCTTTTTTTTGCCATGCTTCACCTAAACCCTTCTAAAATTCTTATGCCCCCCTATGTGTAACATATACATAATTTTTAATATTAAAAAGGGTTAAACTCGTGTCGAGTCCATTTTCGAATTGCACACCTCTACAATCAAATGGCCCCCTGTGAAGCGTGGGTCCCACGTTGGGAAACACTGATTTAACTGCTTTTATCTTATGTATATTTTTTTTTTTTTAGATTTTTTAATGATTTACTCAAGAAAAATTTTTAATGCATAATATTTATGGCCATCCAGAATATATAATAATTGTATATAATTTATTTTATTTTCACCTTCTCATTTATTTTATTTTTTTATGAATATTTTTTTTTTCTTTTGTGCAAACTGTTTTTTTAAATATTTCTTCTTTGGATTTTAGCCTATTAACCATTACTTTTGCTTTTTCCTTTTCGTTTTTTCTAATTTTAAACTTATATATTTATTTATTCATATTGTTTTGTATAATTATCTGTAATTTAATATATGTGGGTGTTTTTATTTCTATTACTATTTATATAATATCTAATTAATAATAATAATAATATATAGTACTTGGAACACCAAGCTATTCACAAATTTCGACTCTTTCACAAATTTATATAATTTTTTACAATTATTAAATGAGTTTTCTAAAAAAAAAAAAATTGTTTTACAACAAGGTACAAATTAATACAAATAACTCGATTTTCATTTCAAGATGAAAAAAATATTCAAATTTAATTGATAAAATATTTTATCTTATATTATATATATATATATATATATATATATATATATAAGGTGACCATTTTTTCAAAACACCAAATCAGGACATTTTACCTTTGAAACAAAATTGGAAAAAATTTTGGAAAAAATTCGGAAATGTTCAAAAACTTAGTCGAGAAAACGTTTGACCTATTTTTTAAGAGACAAATTGAAAAAATTTTGAAAATAAGTACAAGATATTCAAAAGCTTGGTCCAAAAAACGGCTCACAGTTTTGGAATCACTGCTCTATTCTATAGTCAGTCACTATCTTTTGCCAACCTATTTTTAAACTTATTTGTCATTTTTTAGAGAATATTTTCTAGGATCAAATGCTGATACAGCACATACAGTATCTGTAAAAACATAATAGTACTAAGATGATCTCGCACTTGACTCACATTGTTGGGAAGTGCGCACCCTGTACCCTCTTAACAAAAAATTTTAATTATCGTTATTCCGTTAATACTTTCATATTTTTTCTTATTAAAATTTATAATTTTTAAATTTAAAATTTCAAATTTAAATTATTGATAATAAAGGCTAAAACTTCTTTGAAAAAAGTATATTACTATTGAAAAACGCGCGCGCACTTAACTGTGAACTTAGCTTAATCAATAAATTAAGTTTTTCCTCTTCACTTGAAATTGTTCTATATTTTTACCGACCAACGCTAGTAAGGGAGGTATTGTTTTCACACCAAATTTCACATGTGGAGATTTTTACATATCTCCACGAATCATGCATTTTCTAAACAGAAAAAAGTATTTTTAGCATGATGTCTGTCCGTCCGTCTGTCCGTCTGTATAGATGTGTACAGCCTGAACGGCTCAACCGATTTTGATGAAATTTGGTATATTTACTTAATGCATCAGTGGGATGAATTGATCAACTTTTGGTGCAATTCCGGAAACCGGAAGTGGTAGTATTAGCGATCGATGATAGGAAGGAAAGGGTTATTTTCACACCAAAGGAGATTTTTTTATATATCACCACGAATCATGCACTTTGTATTGGTTTTATCCTCGAGAAAAATCATATTTATTAGTTTTTTCTTGATTTAAAATTATATGACGTCATCCAGCCATTCATGACGTCACAGCCTGGTCTTGCATATATATTATAAATAAAATAAAATTAAAAATGTTTATATTTATTATTTATGTATCCATATGTGTTTTTTATTACATTAATAGATATATTAAAATTATTTGAAATTGTTTCTGTAGCTGGAAATTAATTTATTTCAAACCGTCGGTCGGTTCGGACCTGGCCACAGGTCAACTTATTTAATTTAAATTTGAGTTGAACTTTATTCTCAAAATCTGCTTAAAATCGCTTCCAGTCTGTTGTTTTATTGACTAATATCGGTTTGCTCACCTTTTTGATGACTTTCGCTCAATGTGAACATCCAGATGAAGGTTTTCTTCAAAATAAGTAAAATTTGAGGAGACTTTTATTGAGAACATCAACTCTTCCAATGAAAATCAAAAAAGTTTTTAAGTTAATGTTTTGATCAATTGTAAAATATGGTAGGTATATAGTCTAACACACACCCAAGTCACATATTTAATTTCGGAAACATGCTTCATTTAGAAACCCAATTTTCGGATCTATATAAAGATTCCTCTCAAAGATTGATCATTATTTATCATAACTTTTATTCTTATTAATTTTTCCATATCATTTTTACCAAATCTTAGCACACCTTTTTTGTGTTTTTGTAGATCATTATTTATATTGTGACTTTAAAAATGGGTCTGGTAAAAAATTTGCAATCTTTTTCATTATAGGAAAATTCAAATTACTCCCGAAATACAAATCGTAGCGCTACGACTAAATGTTGATTTAAAGGTGACACATGTCAAAACATCGAAATTGGTTTACTATTTTGAAAGTTATTAGTGGGACTGGAAAGGAATCGTTCATGAGGTACTTGCAGCTGGTCAGATAATTATTTTACAACTCCACTGTGAACAACTAGAGAGATTACGCCAGGTAATTGCAAGCGAACAGCCCGAATTAGAAAAGACCTCGGCAATAATAATGGCACATATTGGGTTTAATCCGTTCTGTTTCCATAACTGGTTATTGAGATTTTTAACACTTTTTGAGTTTCACCAGTGTTAGGTCGCTAGGTCAAAACCTTAACCCCATTCCACGGGGACCGGATAATTTGTGATTGGGATTTTCTTCCTCTAGTCTTTAACGAACCAACGCTTCTCTGCAAGGCAGCAGTTACCCCTCTTCATTTTTGATATGCACACACCAGGTAGACAGAATACAATAATACTCACTCTTGTATCACCTCATACTAACCGACATTTTGCAATTCATTCATAATTTATAATTCATAAGCTCCACATTCTTCTGTCAACGTCCTAGAAAGTTTTTATTCAATAAGTTATGTGTTAATGCCGTTGGTATTTTTGCATTCAGGTATCGTACTTTGCATAGTTTTATCGTAATCTTGAATTGTATCACACCAAAAATATATACCAATAAAAAAAACCTCTGACTTTGTACATCCTACGCAAGGACAACGCCTATCAAGCCGGTTATATCAACTAGGTGTCCTATGATCAGTAGAACGGATCCTATCAACCTTTACCTTGATTTTCTTGATCGGAGGCGCTATCAAGTAGCTTTTCCCCAATGTTGTTCCCGGAGGATGGGTTGACTCCGTCCCATAGACTCCAGCTAGGGAAATTCCCTTGCCAGGCCCGGGACTTGAACCCGGGACCATGTGAACGTGAGGCAGGTTCACTACTCACACACCCAATGGCGCTTTATAATATATACCAGGTGTGACCAAACTTTTAGCTTTTTGGGGCTACTTTTTGAATAAAATATACTCTGCGATCGACTATGGATATGGGCAAATAATTTTAAAATTTTAGAAGATAATTAAAGAAGTCATTATATCGCCGATTTAGATATATGAAAGATATGTTAGTTTTAATTATTATAATAATATTAATAAAAAAAAATTGGAAATGGAAGGGCTGTTATTTTTCATTTAAATTTATAACTTCAATTAAAATAAATACTTCATTTTGGAATGGATATGAGAGGAGGGGGAGGTAGAGGCGAAATTTGGGTAGAGTAGAATAGTCTAGGACTAAACGGTGTTTTGAGAAAGGGAAGCCCTTGGATAATAAGTATATAAATTATCGGGATAAGAAAAATATAAATATATGGTATATAAAAGATGTAATAACATATAGGATGATTATGATCTAAAATTATTTTTTAATAAATTTACAAATAATATCCCGGGTAGCGAGTAGATTCTTTTCTATAAACCCAGTAGAAAAGAATTCTATTTCAGGGATTGGCGTCCCTGCCCTCACGTGAGCTCATGATTTCTTCTAAATCCCTCTTCTACCTGGAGGAATCATGTCCTTTACCCATTAACGCCTTTCCATCCATTCCCTTGAAAAATTGAAATCTTGACTTTTATAGGAGACTCTTTAAGAGTCTCCTATATATATTTGAATTAACCCCCCGTAAATTCACGAGTGAGACATGTCTTATATGCCTCTGAGAGGACCCACCTCTCCAACGCTTCACATTAAAATAAAATTTGGAACTCATATTTATAGCACGCTTTGGAGAATTAGAAAAACACATCAAATCAATGTTTTTCATTTTATTAAAATTTTTGACTAAATCTTGTAAATTGTGACCATAATTTTAGCCAGATTCTAAATAAAATTGATTTTTCGTATCATGAAATGGAAATTTTTAATTAATTTTAATATCGGTTTATTTTTACAAAATTCAACAAAAATATTCACCTCATAACAACAGGTAAATCCTATACGAATCGATTCATTATGAAACGTAGATTATTTTTCACTACTATTATATAATTTTACGGTGCTTCGTTGATTAAATATTAATTATTGAATTTTGACAGATTGAAAAGATTTGCCGCCATGTTGCCTCTCTCCGCCACCTCATCTCACCTCCCACCCTCCCACCCTCCCACCCTCCCTCCTGGTCTGCCTGCCGGTGAGCTTCGAACGTATTCAGTTTGCATTCCCTTTCCACTAGAAGACGTTGACCGTCGTCACCACCGAAGTCATCCCTCAATCAAGAATTAATTGTAAATTTATTTATTCCTATTAATTTAAATGAAGTTTAATAAATTTTAGAAAAGATTCAAATTAAAATTGAATTCTATAAATGATAGATTGATAACTTTTTACTGATATATTAATTATATATATTTAATAAATTTCGCCCCCACCTCCAATGCTTTGCTTCTCGGTGACCTTGAAGGGGACAGCATAGCCTTTGGCTTTATTTTCAAAATAAATTATATTATTTCCCCTTCGTTAAATGAAATTATAAAATTATACTACTTATTATACGACAAATAAATTAATACAAATTATATTAATAAATCGATTTAACCAACTTTTCCATCCCAATCATTCCTTCTTTTTTGTATTTTAACATTGAAACATTTTTCCTGCTATTCTATTCTATTTTCAAATTTTATATTCAAAAATAAATAACTTAAAATAACATAATTATTGCTTGAAAAGGAAGGAAATAATTTTATTGTTTTTATATATGAAGCAGTAAGAAAAAATTGAATAAGTTTCATGAAATGTAAAATTAATTTTTAATAAATTTAAAAATAATATCCTGGGTAGATTCTTTTCTATAATCCCAGTAGAAAAGAATTCTAATTCAGGGATTGGCGTCCCTGCCCTCACGTGAGCTCATGATTTTTTCTGCCTTCCCTCTCCCATGGAAAGATCATGTCCTTTACATTTTAACTTGTTTCTATCAGTTCCCTTACTAGTCCCCCTCTGATCTTTAGTAAAATTCAACCTTATTTCGAGGAAAAAGAATATCACTTATCAATTCTTTAAATAAGAAAATAAGCTTAGTTAGGGGATTAATTATATATACAGGTATATTATATCGTATATAAATTTCTCACTTTCAATTATGAAATATTTAATTTGCAATGTTACTTTCACGTGCATTATTCGACCTGATATAACTATTAGATATCTTCACCATTTCTTAATATAAGAAAATTTCTAACTCCTATATAATATTAATATATTAAAATGGACGAATCGAATGTGAGTTAAGCTAACATACAATTATGTAAAAAACCATATTTACTTTTGTCAAAAAAAAGATTTCCATCTATTTTAAAGAGCATCCAATATAATTAAATTACACCGGACCCAAAACAATATCTTGAGTATAATAACTAAGGCACCTCGGTATCTACCAGTTAGACTATTACATAGAGATCTCAAATTGCGCACAATAGAGGAAGTGATTAAATACATTTCTAATTAATTTGAGGATGATGCTTCTAGTTTAAACATGAAATGGAAAGTATGCATGTACTTCCCACATTACCACAGAGAATTTGCAAAAGTTTTATTGGAAATGCAAATTCTCTGTGGGAATGTGGGAGGTACTACCGCTATTTGAAAAAGTTTTATTGGAAATGCAATTACATACACTATTCAGGAAATGAACGTTTTACAAACAATTAATATTGTAAGGTGAGGAACTTATGGTATGGTAGCATGTGCATTATTACAATATAATTATTAAAATCTGGCGTACCTTGTACCAAAGAATTAATTTGTGATGAATTTTTACATGTAATCGTATATGAAAGTAAAAAGATGGAAGTAATAATTTGTTATCAAACAACTACACTTAATTAATTTATTTATTAAAGCCCCGGACACGGAGATGAAGCCTCTTGAAACACACTTTTGCAGTTCAGAGATTACTCGGCGCTGCAGATGCCCAAGAGATGCATGTGTTGGTTTAAAAATGCAGGTTGTGTGTATGATGCGAGAGTTGGACACGTAATGATAGATTCATGGATTTATTGACTGTTGATTATTGATATATTTATATCGAATCGAATTGGGAATTTTGAATCGGTGCGCCTGAACAATATTTATTAAAATAAAATAAATGCATAATATGTATAATATTTTAATAAATATAATTATTTTATTTTAAGAAATAATTTATACAAACAATGTGGTCTTTAAATAAAAATCCCTTTAATAACACTTAGAAAATTAAAAATAAAATAAAATTAAAATAAAAAAAAATTGTTTCAAACTTTTCAATTTAATTTATCCATTGATTTAAATAAGTGTTATTTATTTGTTTATTAATTTTTTCTTTTGTTTCTTTTTTTCTATTTTGGTGCATATTGAATTGATGAAAATGGTGAAAAAAATGCCATTTTTAAAATTGAATATCTCCGGTTGTTCTTGATCAAATTTAATGATTTTTTTTGTTTGTTTTTGTCTGGTGGGCTGCCCCTATAAGACATAGACTACTCCCGTATAAATTGGGTTAAAAATGAAATTGAAAAAAGTTATTTTTTGCAAGTATTTTGCATTTTTGGCAATTTTGCAAAATGTTTTTGCAACATTTTTATAGAAAGGTTTCACCTACCCACCAAGACAAACAAAATGAGACATTCCCCATCAAAATCGGTTCAGTAGTTAAGGCTGTAGACCTGTCAATGTTGAAAATGACGAAGGATATGAAAAGTTGAAAAAAATGACATTTTTAAAATTTAATATCTCTTGTTGTAATGAATAAAAATTAATGATTATTTTTTGTTTTTGTCTCGTGGCCGGCGCCTATAAGATCTAAAAAAAAATTAGGCCTAAAGGTGCCACCGTTTTTTTGCTGTGAGGGGGTGAAAACCGGTACTTGTCACGTCCAGTATATACGCTAGGCAGGCTCGGTGTTTTTTACTTGTCGCTGCCGGTGCTCCTAGATAAATAGATACTAATTGGCTTATTTTATTGAAACCTTGTAAAATATTTAAATAAATTATGTAAATGAAATTAAATAGGAATGATAATTTTTTGATAAAATATTAATTATTACTTTTAATATTAATTAATATATATTATCTATTTAGGTATTATTATATAATATATTAATTGCATAAAATAAATTAATAAATAAATTTTTAATAATAACTAAATATCTTTTATTATCGGTTATGATAAATGGAAAATGTGGAAAATGTTTTTGAACCAGTTTATATGTAGTTTTTGTACATAATATTTATTAATATATAAGAGATATTTTTAAATGTTTATCTTTATAAAAATTTCTAAATGTTATCTAATCTTGTTTTCTCTCTCTCTCTCTCTCTCTCTATATATATATATATATATATATATATAAGAATTCAAGGATATAATACATAAAACCGACAATATATTTATTTAGTTATCGTATAACTACTTATATTTACACACATTTAAACAAAAATGTTTACTTTGTGTATTAGATATATTAAATCTAAATACTTTTATTTAAATACTTAATTATATAATATAAAAACCTTGAAAATAGTTTTAAATTACCGTTTCTCATTTCTATCTTTCTACCTTTTGTCAATTTTCTTTGAAAATAGCAAATATTAAAATTTCATTATAAATTTTGTAAGAATTATATATCGGTCTATAAACTAATTTAATATTTTTTATAGTTTTTTTTCTTTATCTAATCATAATATCAATATATATTTTTAAATTTTTACATTATTTAGTTATATATAAGAGTTATATGGTAAACAATCATAGTCTCATTAATTACATAATGCAGATATTGTATAGTAGTTTTATCTCTGTTTATTATAGATAGTGTATGTTTATATTAGATAAAATTCACGAGGTTTCGGTTAATCTTTTAATGACCTGTATCAAAAGACTATTTAAACACCTCCTTATAACTTATAACTATACCAATAAGTGGACAATAGAAATCATTAATTTGCCATAAAATTACCAATCGAAACGTCGCAATTCGTGTCTAAAATCAAAGTACTAATTCAATTAGGCTGATTTTTTTAGTGTAGTTTTTTGAAAAATCGAATAAAATACTCAACTTGCATCATATATTCAAAATTGTTTTTGGAACTGATAAATTGGCCTTTGTAAACTTTGATAACTTCATGTAAATGTTGTCCGCGGCTCCGTTTCAAATGGTCCATTCGGAAGGTCCAATTTTGCGTCACTTTTTCGACCATTTCGGCCTGTATTCCACGAATTACGCATGTTATGTTATCCTGTAAGGCTTCAATCGTGTTGGCTTAATAATTTTTCATCCAAAAACCTGTGTTTCATTCAAAAAGTTACGGACTTATTGGCATGCCCTAGTACATAGAGTAAATATAAACATTTTAAGATATAATACGTGTGATTTTTTAAAGAGTTAAATTTTTCAGGTTGGCGGCACAGGTTGGTAATGGCGCCAAACCTCGTGTGTCAAAGTGAAAAGTTTTCAGTATACTCTGCCATTTCATCATGGAAAGACTTACAAACGAGCAACGATTGCAAATTGTTGAAATTTATTATCAATATTCGTGCTCTGTGAAAAATGAGTATCGTTTGTTACGACCATATTGGTCGTCATAATCGACCTGGTGAATCAACAAGTCGTGCTCTTATCACCAAATTTCGCACCAAGTTTACATTGTTGGACATTAAACCATTGTGTCGCATGCGTACAGTGTGTACTGAAGAGAATATTGGAGCCGTAGCGTTCAAATGTCAATGAAATGTCAATTCGTCGCCGTTCTCAGCAATTGAGCATGTGTTACTCAACCACATGGAAAATTTTACGTGTTTGTTTGGGTTTGAGAGCCTATAAAATTCAACTTTTGCAAGAATTGAAGCCAAATGACCTACCACAAAACGTCTAATATTTGGTGAATGGGCCTTAGAACAGCTCCATGAAAATACGCTGATTTATTGTGTTCAACGATGAGGCTCATTTCTGGCTCATCTATATCTATCTCTGTGACTACGGAACTCGAAAGTTCTTGGCCGCAGCAACCACACCCCTCCAAGTATTCCTATTCTGAGCCACAACCTTCCAGTCCCTATCCTCTCCCATCTCTCTCACATCCTCTCCCACATTATCCACCCACCGTGTCCTTGGTCTTCCAAGTGGACGTTTTCCACTCGGTTTCCCTACCAATATATTTTTCGCGATTCTATTTTCTCCCATTCTAGCCACGTGTCCTGCCCATCGTAGCCTTCTCGATTTTATAACTCTAACTATGTCTGGAGATGCATAGAGGTCATGCAATTCCTCGTTATGCAATCTTCGCCATTCCCCGATGACCTCATCTTTCTTTGGCCCATAAATGCTTCGCAGAATCCTATTCTCAAATACTCTAAATCTACTTTCTGGCTCAACGGATACGTAAATAAACAAAACTGTCTCATCTGGAATGATGAACAGCCTCATACCATACAAGAATCCCGAAAAAACGACAATTTGTTGTGGTTTATGGGCTGTTGGCATCATCGGTCTATTTTTCTTCAAAGACGACAGTAGAAGAAACGTTATCGTCAACTGTGAACGATATCGAGCCATGATACGCAACTTATTTTTGTCCCAATTGACCAAGTTGAATTTGGTTGACAGGTGGTTTCATCAAGACGGTGCTAAATGCCACACAGTTCGCGAAACAATGGACATATTGAAGAATGAATTTGGTGAGCAGCTTATCTCTCGAAATCGTCATGTGAATTGGCCGCCAAGATCATGCAATTTGACGTCTCTTGATTACTTCTTGTGGGGTTATGTAAAGTCGTTAGTGTATGTAACTTAAAGCTCTATTCTCTTCGTCCAACGTTTCTCCAATTTTTTTATCTCTTCTAAAAATAAGATTTGTCGAAGACATCTAAATATGTATTGTTTGTGAGATGAATTCACCCTTAGAATCAAATCTCTTTTCAGGTTTGTAAACAAGAAATAGTCACTCGGGGCTAAATCCGGAGAATAGGGCGGATGAGAGAGCAATTCGTATCACAGTTGATGGATTTTCATGGGAATTTACTTTTTTTTATTTTATTCTCCAATCACAAGTCAGCTGATAGAAGCAGTGTTGTCTTTTCATTTAAGAGACGGAAAAGTCAAAACGTTGGGGATTTTTTATATGCCCTCGTAAATAATTATTTTCAAATGATATTGGGTTGATAGAATTTTACCATCTAGAAATACTTAAACTTTTCGATTTTTTTTTTGATTGTTCATTTATTACCACTGCATCTGCTGTTTCCTCTCTGAATAGGTGGTTTAGAATAATAGATGACAACACTCCATAATTTATACAAGCTAACGGCTTCTGTTAGGGAAGTATGACTCACTCGAATGTCTAACAGCTCAAATACCAAAATACAATTTTGCTCAATATAATGCATAAGAGTTTTTATTAAGAAATTAAAATAAAATGTTATAAATTATTTTATTACGTGATATGCACTTTAAATATAAATTATGTAAAAAAATATTCATTAAATATTCAATTTATTAATTAATTTCTTTATTTATTCTTCTAAATTGAATGAATAAATTAATAAAAAGCATTAGCAGAATTAGAATAATTTAAATAGATTAATTGAATTGTGAATATTATTTTTAATTTAAATAATAATTAACCTAATTAAAATTATTATTATTAACTTTTCTAAATTAATCAATTAATTTGTTTTTTTGCTTTCCTTTCTGTTAATCTGTTAAAATGTAAATGCAATTAATATAGAATTTTTATGAGTTATTTTTTTTCCAATGCTGAGTTTTTAATTTTTTTTTTCATTTATTTTTCCTTCTCCTTTTTAATAGAATGGTTGAAGGCCATTAAAAAAAAAATCTAGCGATAACGAACATCATCTATCTAAATGGCTGTCTAGAATATAGAATATCATTGGATGGTTTCAGTTCTGCTGGCTGCAGTTCGAGGTCACGTCGACTCAGCAGGCAAACTCGGGCTTCCATTTCACCCCCCCCCCTCCCCACCACCTCTCCATCGTCTCCCACTATCGTCATCGTTCCATTTAGCGCATGAAATGGTGGGGATATGAATCATGGTAGTGGGGAGACGAGAAGTTGGCCGGCAACGTGGCAATCATTAATTTCCCCTACTCTTCTTCGGCATAAATGAAAGCCCGTTTTATATAAAAATATGGAGTCGGTATTTTTCTCTCCAACCTCGAGTCAATGTACCCTCCTCATTCACTCCCACTCTTTTTCTGTATGATGTAAAACTGGCTAGAGATATATAGATATATATATATTTATTTACACAAAAGCGAATGGGATAGAATGAATAAATCTCTCTCTCTATATATATATTTCATTTGTTAGAAGTTCTGTATTTCGTTCGTTAGGGGAGATGAGGTTGTGTCCCCCCCATCCTCTCCCCTCCACTCTGACAGCACAGAGTATCCCATTAATGAGAAAGTGGCATCTCATTAGCGCTCGACTGTTAATGCCTTGGCTGAAAACATCAAGAAATATATAACCCATTTCTATAAATTTAATATCCTAATTTAATCACATTTTCCTTTTTTTTTGTTTCTTGTTCCAATCTAAAATCACTCTGTCTCTCTCTCTCTGTATATATATAATGTTAATTGATGTGGTCAGGTCAGGTTAGGTTTTTTTTTTTAAATTACTATAGTCTGATTTATTCTGAAACTAAGCATATTTATTAATAAATTTTTATTATATACAAATAGAATATTTACAAAATTACCTAAACAAATTGGTTTTTATAGTATTTAATTATTCTTGAAGAAAACAAACAATAATGACAATTAATATTTTAGATTAAACATAAAATAGACATTAGAATGAAATGATGAGTATGAATTTATTCATATTCCAGCATAAGGGATACCAACCCAATTAAAATAATAATAATATTTATATATATCATTTTATTCAATCTATATTTATATGGGATATAAAGAAACATTTTTCATTTATTTTATTGAATCACAATGATTAATCATTTACTTTTTTTAAAAAAGAAAGAAAATAATTATATTTCAATTTATTTTGTATTTTATTGTAAAAAAAATCGAATTTAAGTTTTAAAATAATTTGAAAATAAAATTTTTAAATCAGCCAATTAATTATTTTCATCATAATTTAATTTATTATAATTAATATATATATATATATATATATATATGAATTTCAGTAGTATATTTTATTATTGCTAGATAGTAGTAATTGATAATAAATGTCTAAAAGCCATGTGTAGATAAGTGCATATTCACACACACACACACACACACACACATACACATTATCATGGTTATGTTTTATTGTCTGTGAACCAAAAAGCTTGACGCTGGCTGCTCTATTGATCGGGGACGACCTTCCCTCTTGGTCCAATTTGGTTCAGCTCACAGTGGGTTGTTTTTGAGGCAACCCTGGTCTACTAGGATCAATAGTAGTGAACGATCCGAACATCCCCACCAGGATTCTCAAGTGGAAACCCGGTGGAGGAGGGAGGGGGAGGGCCCCGGCTCTCCCCTTCATGCATCATCATTTTCAGTTTCAATTAGAGATTGTGCCGAATCCCGTTTCTCCCTCTCCCACTGGCATCGAATTCCCACCCCGAAATACATTCAAAGTCCCGCATTGATCGTGGAGCGTATACTTGGCAACGGCGCTTCGGCCCATAATTCCCCCCTCCTCCTCCTCCTCCTCTTCCCTTTACCCATTTATTCATTTCTCTCTCCATGCCTGCAGGCTTCCTAAAACCGGTTTATTATGATTAATGGAAATGGTAATGAATTCAATTGATATGTAAGAGGATTATTCATTCCATAATTTTTTTTCTCCTATTTATTCAAAAACACAGTCATAAATTAAAACTCCTAATTTTACAAAACTTTCTAAAATAGAAAAATAAGAAAAAAAAAAAAAAAAAGTGATTTATTGATTTTTCTTATGAGATTAAATATTTGGTTGGTTCTTTTCAACGGAGATATCCATTGAACTTTCGTTCTAAAATTGAATGAATGCTTCTAAGCAGGAAAAGATTGGATTGTTTTTGATTTTAGACTGTGTTGGTGAAAGTCTGGTGTTTTCGTTTCCCTTCGTTCAAGGACAGTCGGTCCATGTGACCTGGAAGGGTAAACGGGGACGAGAAAGGTTCCCTACGTGTTGTTGCCTGCATTCGCCGAGGGTTCTGAACCTTGAAGAGGGGAGGAGAGAGGTGGGAGGGGAGCCTTGGGGCTTGTTTTGTGTTTTCGGCCCCTCCGATCTTTGTGCGGCACAAATTCTATTCACAATTCCCCTCCTCACTCAACTCAACTCGACATTCTCTTCGGTCCCGAACCCTCACCCCCCCACTTACCCCTCCTCCCCTTTCCCCCACTCCCTACCAACACTACCTAAGTCCCCTGTTCGGGAAACATTCGTTTCAACCGATTAAGACATCAGAAGACGAGAAGGAAAAAAAAATGTAAATTATTTACAGTTGGTATCTGTAAAGTTTAAAACTCGATTATATGACTGAAATAAAAAAAAAAGCTACTTCGATCCTTTATTCGGAAAGGACTTGTTTTACTTTTCGCCCCTCCCTCGTTTCGTTTATATGCTCCAAACTGTGCCTGCCGCTCTGCGGATATTTTCATTCTCGCTTTACAAAACATAAAAATTTATTAAACAGCCAAGAGAAAAAAAAATGTGCATCTGTAAAATTAAATATGAAATATTACAATACAATTTATTATATTTATATGCAAAGTACAAACATACATTTAAAGTTGTTTTATTATTATTATTTTCCTAAAAAAAAATCTATTTTTACATTTAATAGTTTATATTTAAGAAAATAAACTGATCTTAGAGCATCAAATTACTTTTATTTATAATAAATATCGGATATTAAAGAAAAAAATTAAATTTTAAAATTTAAAAATTAAAATTTTTTTTTTATTTTTTTAAATTTTTTTAATGAAATATTATAATTTAACATTGTAAAGAAATAATAAATAAATAAAAATGAAATGTTCATTTTAGAAAATAAAATAAAAGAAAAAAAATTCTATGAATATTTTTAATCACTTAATTACTTTGGTTAAATTTTAATAATATTTAAAAAATTTGTTATAATAGATTGAATTTATATAGTATGTGCAAATATTATCTTATTTCTTATATCTAATAATTACAGTAAAATGTTTTGTAAATTTTACATTACTCTCAATAGCTCCTATATGATTTAAATTTTAATCTTATCTGAGATTAGTTTTAAAAAAAAATGATGTATCTATACTAGCTGTTATCAACATGTATGATTTCTTTTAATTTTCCTCAAAAAATATTTATTTATTTTTCAATATTTGTTTTCCTCACGTATACTTGTGCCAATACTTTTTACAAATATCAAAACACTTTTATTATTATGCTTGCAGGTATTCTGATCATTTTTTCACTTGAAAAAGGCATTAATTCAGAAAAATTGGTAAAATATAATATATATGAATCAAAATATTTACCATCTTTGAAACATAGCGATACCCTGTCAAAAGAACGATGTTGGTTTGACAGTGATCCAATGATCGATCTGAACAAGTTGTAATCAAAAGGCGCTATGTCTGGCGAGTACGCTGGGTGCGGCAGAACTTTCCATTCGAGTTGCAACAGTGTATTCTTAATAATTCTTGCAAGGTGTGTGACTTTTTGCTTGACAAGATGTTACTCGCTATGCTTGATCTTTTTTGCAACATTATGTCGTCGTTCAGTTAAAGTCGGAAGACAACTGCAGATACAGTTTCATTAGGTTTTAGCAGCTCGTAATACACTCGTAATATACTATCAGCAAGACTTTATGGGCATGAATATTTCGCTTCGGTGTCATGTGGATGGCTCTCCTTGACTAACTCATAACTTTTTGCTTTTAGGATTATTGTTTCATCGTCAGAAACAATAAGAAAACACTTCTTTTTGCTTGGCAAGGATTGAAGCGGTTCGAAATGGCATTTTCAGTCAAATCTTATGGTTTGGCTTTTTTCCCTCCTTTTGGATGTTTCTCATTGCATGCAAACTTCTCGAAACAGTTGATTCATCAACTGTTAAGCTGTCTAAAAATTCTTTGAGTGTTTGAGTTGGGTTCTCATTCAATAAGTATTGCAATTTATTGCCTTCGAACTTTTTTGGTCCTCCAAGATAGAACGCTGTCATCGATATCAAAATCACCATTTTTAAATCGTTGAAACCAAAACCGACAATTGGGTTAGGACGGAGCAGTAATCACCATAAGTTTCTAAAAGTGTTTGCAGAGTTCTTCAAATCAAACAGCAAAAGTAATGAATGTCGAAAATGCAATTTTGAGTGTATCATGATTAGCGTCTATTTACATTGAATACTCAATCATACTAAATGGAAAACTGTTCTTTTATAGAGATAAATGTCAAAATCATCGAATTTAAAAGTTAGGTTAGTTTGTTGCATTGATATATCGCATCTTAACCAATAGATATCGCTGATCAAAATGCTTTCAAGCACCTATTAATAAGCACTTTTATTAATAATCTTGTTTTTTTAGAGATGCAGTCTTT
The DNA here is from genome assembly GCA_963082975.1 of Labia minor. Lineage (NCBI taxonomy): Eukaryota > Metazoa > Arthropoda > Insecta > Dermaptera > Spongiphoridae > Labia > Labia minor. The sequence continues at coordinate 120,891,847 of OY720344.1, read as the reverse complement.
ATCTTTTCAAATTTTACAAATCCCCTTTTGTTCATGGATGTCTTTAGTTTTGAGAACAGAAAATAATCGCAGTGATCTAATCTGGGGAATATGGTGTCTGAAGATCCTATACACAAGCTAGATACGTGACTATCATCGTGCATTATCGTACAAAATGTACGAACATGTTATGCTCACATAATTAAGTGTGTAGGCATTAAAACGTTTTATTTAAGCTTCAAACTTTTTAAAAATATGTTTTTTGGAATATATTTTGAAACCAGAAAGATATAGTGATCGATAATTTCAAAATGACGGTGTAAATATGGGTTAAACTCAGTGGTGCAAAATTAGGCTAGTAGATATTAACACAATTCATAAAACAACTCATTAGATTGCTAATAACCTAAAAATGAATCAGTCAATAGTTGTGAGACAATTACAACCAGGGCTTCGAACCGGAACTGAACCGAAAACCGAAAACCGAAAAAAACCGGTATTTTTGTCGGAACGAAAACCGGAGCTGAACCGAAAAAAATAATATCGGTTTATTTCGGTTCAGTACGTGTTCAATCCAGAGTTGCCACAAGAGGTGTTTTGGCAACACCCAAGCCCGAATTTTTTTCAATTAGTTATGCCTCGCACTGCATGGTGTCGCTAAAAACTTTATTTCAAAAATTAGTGTCCTAGTCATACTCTCCCTTCGGTTGTGTTGGCAGCGTCTCGTAGTCGCAATACAGAATTTAATGTTTTCATCGTTTGTTTAATACTGATATTTTGATTTAATGATAGTATTAATTTTTTAAATTATTTATTCCATTTGTTACAGGGTTATGTATTGATATAAAGAAAATGATTCATAAATATAAATAAAATTATTAAATAAATTTAAACAAATATTGAAAACCTTTGACCAAGTACGAAGATTAGACAGTAAAAAACTTATTTTAGAATTTTGGGAGGAAAATAAAAATACATATCCTCATTTTAACAAAATTGCAATGGTGGTTTTAGGAGATACTGCAACACAAGTTAGTGTTGAAAGAGCTTTCTCTGGTTTAAAGTTTATTTTACGAGACAATAGAAATAGTTTAAATAAAAATATATTGGAAGATATTTTAATAATTAGAGGTATAATTTTCATCTTTTATAATTCTAGTTATAATTATAAGTAAATATATCCAAGAATCCTGTATACTTTAACATTAAATATACGAATTTGTTTCGTTTGTTGAGTGTTTAAAAGTGGAAGGATGTAAAAAAATATTCATACTTATTTGTTCCGTTTAATAAATTATATTAACATCTTATATTATATACTTCTAATTATTATACCTTTAATTAATTATTATTATTTATATTATATTGTATCAATTCATGTAGTATGATTTAGGGTGGTAGCAAGAAATATTTTTATATATTTATGGCAGACTCGGCATACCCCCCGACCTAAATTTCTAATACAAATAAAAGGTCTTTAAAATTAATTAATCGGAGCTGAACCGAAAACCGAAAAAAACCGTTATTTTTGCCGGAACGAAAACCGGAACCGAACTGATATTTTTTTTTTATTGAACCGGAACGAAAACCGAAACGAAAAAAATAACGGTTCGAAGCCCTGATTACAACAATTAAGAATGATTAGTGAGTCTGATGTATAGGTGTCGTATGACTTATCACAAAAAACTCTCAGCAGGCAATTCCTTGCTGAAAGAATATAAAATCGATCTATTCTTGATCAAGGAAGTCGAAAATGGATAATATTAGAATATTGTTATAATATCAGGCGTGGAAGTATCAAACCGGATTTTTTTTTTGTAAATCACACAATTGGAATAGTATAACTTAGAATTCTATTTTCTCAAACTTGGGTTTCTTTTAATTGCATACCTGACCCCTTGTTAACAAAATAAATTTGGAAAAAGGAATATTATCCAGAATTTTTGGATAGATTCAATATTAATTTGATGAAGACACAAGTGCTGTTCCACAAGTGAACTATGGCAAAAATCCATAGATTGGGCCACGAACTACTAATCCTTGAAACTTATTCATCAGTTTTAGCCCATTTCTTGTTCCTGAAGAAATATAGGAATAATAAGAAATTTGTGTGGAATGAAGAGGAGGTCATCACTGAAATAAATACATATTTGCAGTGAGAAAAAAATTACTAATTGGAAAGAATAATTGAAAAAATGTACTAAATATACTAAATGTATCGACCTATTCTGAGAAATAAAACGCTTATTTGCCGAATATTATAACTAAATATTAAGGCACTATTTAAAAAAATCTGATTTATAATTATAATAGATCTATAGATACTATAGATTATATATTTACTACTGAAATATGATTTTTCTATTCTTTCAATTGATTAATTTAAAGAAAATTATTTTTTTTAATATTAATTTATTCTTTTATTATTAATATGTATAAATGAATCATATGAACTTTCACATAAAAATATTTTAAAATTTATTTATTTATCTATTTATTTATTTTGACTATTCACTTGTAGTGATTTTATTTGTTTAATTCTTTCTCCGAAGAAGAGAGGAGTCATTGAGGCCAATGACCTTTACTTCATTTACTCTGCTTTCTCAATCTTCACTCTTCTCCTTCTTCTTTTCCTTTAATATTGTACATATACACTTATATACATAATAGTACTTGTGAATATACCATAAAATATAAAACATTCTCTCTACTTTACTTGAGTAGAATCTATATTTCTTTGCCTTCGAAGGTCTACTCGTACCTTTTTTTTTAGTTTTTGAAGTTGGGCCAAAAACATTTCTTTATTTCTCTTTTTTTGTGTTAAATTTCTATTTAAAACTTTTGGAAATATTCCAAAATTGAAAACATTCTTAATTGTTTTTTTTTTTAAATTTGATAAGATTTTAAATCAAGTTTAAATTAAACTGCAAACTGAATCATTTTATTAAGTTCAAATTAAAATTAAAAATTATAAAACTTTTTTAATAAGAATAAATATTTTTTAATAAAAGGCTTGGTAAAGTTTATTTGCTATTATTTTATATAAATTTCGTTGGTGCACACTTCAGAAGAAGAAAGGTAAAATGCGCATAAAGCAAATATACTTATCAGTAAACTTTATTAAGTGTTATTAGAATCGCTGAAATTTGAAGTTGTACCCCAACCGCCGAATAGCTCAGACTTTGCTCTTTCGGATTACCATCTCTTCCGGTTGAAGCAACATTACCTGACTGACAGGCACTTTTCTAATTACAATGGAGTCAAAAAATGGGTTAATTCATGGATAGAGTCCAAATAGCAGTACATTTGGAATTTGTCAATTGGGGAAAAGTAGCGACGGACAATACTTTCATCCTTGAATATATAACCTATTTTTCAAAATAAACTTTCAATTTTCGGAAAAAATAACCGAACTTATTTATGTATATACCTATTATACAAGGAGTATAAGCTTAAATCCGCTGTTTGCTCATAGATGGTGTTATTAAGCGTATGAAGGTCATCCGCCATTTTTTTTTCTTATGCGGACGTCGTGTCCGCAATCAATGAGCAAACAACATCGCTATCAATTTCGTTAGAAACATTACTTTTTTCGCTAAGTATGAATAATTTTGAACCAAAAAACAGCATTTGCGGGAAGCTCTGCTTTTTTTTGCTTCAATTTAAAGAAAAATCATCGGATGTTATCAGAGGCGTACGGTGACAATGCTCTTTCGGAAAACACGTGTCGAGATTGGTTTCGTAAGTTTAAAGATGGCAATATCGACTTAAGTGACAAGAAACCACGTACTAGAGGCTCTTTTAGACGAAGACGATACCCAATCACAAAAAATGCTTACTGAGCAAAGCTTATTTTTCTTCATGATAATGCTCCATCTCACACGTCGAAAAAAGTAAAAAACTACTTGGAAACACTCAACTGGGAGGTGCTACCACACCCCGCTTATTCACCGGACCTGGCCCAATCTTACTATCATCTATTTTCGTCAATGTGCCACTCGCTTGCTGAGCAGCACTTCGATTCTTACGAAGACGTCCGAAACTGGCTTGAAGAGTGGTTTGCCTCAAAAGAAAAATAATTTTATTGGTATGGTATTCATAAATTGCAGAAAGATGGAAAAAATGTATAGATAGCGAGGGCAAGTACTTTGACTAAATTTGTTTTTTCTTTCCATTGAAAAAAATGTGTTTTTCTCATCAAAATACAGCGGAATTAAGCTTGTACACCTGGTATAACTAAAAATATTTTTATTTTTTTAACTATCTATTTCTTTCTCAGTGCGGTTGGCGACCTTTTTGGCATTATATAGTCAGTCGGTTACTAGCGTTCTTTATGTAAAGACGTATAGTCTTGTCTCCACGTTCTTTATATTAAGACGTGTTTTGGTGTTTAAAGGTGATCCTCCATGTTGGATGGATCTTTTGTGACTCCCATGGTGGAGAATTGATATAATATTCCTTTCAACTTATAATTATACGTTTTCTTTTTACAATCTTCTTTCAATTTAATTTAACTACATCCTTATTGTCCTGTCTCTTTAAATTTGCATTACCCTGAGTATAGCATGGCGCCCAATTAACTTCATCTCCGCTGGACCACTGGAGAAAAGGCAGTTTGGACTCTGCAAGTGCTGGTAATATTTTCCCTCTTCAAGAAAATACCCACTTGCTTACCTATGGAGACCTAAACTCTTTACCCGTTCCATAAAGTCCATTTTTCCCTCTCCCACTTCCCCTCTTCTCTTTTCTATCACATTTTCCCTCCCTTCTCTCCCCCTTCTTCCCTTCTCCTTGTAAGGGGCCTGTTGGCACCCACTGTGGCCCCTTCCCCTTACAATGTAAAATTTATATATTACACAGGCCAACAAAAAAATTTTTTTGAAAACTTTTTTCACGTTAATAGGTGATGTTTATATATTTTTTTGAGCTGAATCCAAATCTGGCCTTGGTTTTTTTGTATCACGCACAGTTTTTGAGGAATCTGTTTTTTAATGATATAGTATACAACCACTTTAGTATATAGGGAAATTAATGAAACGCTATGTTAAATCATAAGCATGGTTTGTATTTACAGTTTAAAACAGTGTCCGAATGTGTGTGCCATTATAGGTTTTTATTGATATTACAGGTTTCACTTGTCAGCTGGAATTGGTTTATACTTCCGTTCTCTTTTTTCTTTAAAGCTTCTTATGTAGCTTTTTCTTCGATGTGTTGCTTGCTGAACTTCACGGTGAAGTGACCAACAATAGTCCCCATCATGTTGGTGTTCCAGCGGCCCTGGTAGCGTTTTTCCATCACTTTAATGTCTTGGTGAAAACGTTCGCCTTGCTCCTCGCTAACATCTCCCAAATTGTCTGGGAAGTAATCAAGGTGGCTATTCAAAAAGTGAACTTTCAGGCTCATCAAACATCCTAAATTTTTAAACTTCTTTAACATGTTAGCTACAATAGAAACATGTTCTGGATCTTTTTTATTCCCCAAGAATTTTTTAACGACTTGCTTGAATGATATCCATGCTTCTTTCTCATTTACGGTCATTGTGGATTCAAAGTTAACGTCAAACATCATTTTTCTAATGTCAGGTCCGACAAAGACGCCTTCTTTTAGTTTAGCTTCTGAAAGGTGTCGAAACTTTTGGCTGAGATACTTAAAACACGGTCCATCTTTAGGCAGAGCCTTAACAAAGTGTTTCATGAGTCCTAATTTTATATGTAGAGGTGGTAGGAGCACATTTTTTGGATCTACAAGGTTTCTGCGTAGAATGTTCTTCTCACCTGGGTTTAAGGACTTCCTCACAGGCCAGTTCTTTCTGCACCAATGTTGATCCCTACCCCTACTATCCCATTCGCACAAGAAACATGGAAATTTGGTAAAACCAGCTTGCTGACCTAGGAGCATGCATGTTACTTTTAAATCACCACATATCATCCAACCATGAACAGAATAGTCTATTTTATTCAACACTATTTTTAGATTTTCATAACTTTCTTTCATATGTACAGAATGGCCAACAGGTATAGATGCGTATATGTTACCATTGTGTAATAAAACTGCTTTTAAACTTGTTTTTGATTAATCCATAAACAGCCTCCAGTCTTCTTTTTTGTATTTAATACCAAACTCGTTCTTGAGACCAGAAATGTCTGAGCAGTATACTAAATCACCTTCTTGTTTAAAATACTTGGAAAATTGCTGCTCTCTCTTTCTATACACATGAATGCTGGTTCCAATGGCTAACAAGTTCTTTTCTTTCAGTCTAGAGCCAAGCAATTCAGCCTTTTCTTTAGTCAAGCCCAGATCCCTAACCAAGTCATTAAGCTCGATTTGTGTTAACACTTTAGGCTCTAAATTTTCAGTAGTACAATGGAATTCTTCATCATCTTGTTCATTTGACTCGGATTGCACATCAGAAAATACTTCAATAGAATTTAAATCATCTGGTGGTTCAGGGACCGGTAAATCTACACTGTGTCCTACTGGTCGGATGGCAGACGGAAGATTAGGATAGCTTATTACCTTCTTGTTTTTTGAGTTATGACCAGTAATATCAACACTGCAAAAATAGCAGTCATCAGAATGATTTTTCGGCTCCCTCCATATCATAGGAACAGCAAATTTAAAGGTTTTTCTCTCCTTTTTTGACCATTTTCTTAGATCTTCAACACAAACATAACATACCTTATGTGGTGCCCAAGATTTCTCCTGATCACCCCAAGTTTAGTTCCAAAATATGATAGATAAACCTTTTTCACAAAGTCTGTAATGTTTCTTTGGTGTTTTTTAATCACAAACTCACCACAAATATAACAAAAACTGTCAGGAGAGTTTTTACAACCACGATTAGACATTTTACTGAGCACATGTACTAGAAATGTTAAAGTGAGGTTTGGTTGACAGTAAAGAAAACACCAGCTGTTTGACCAGCAAATGTTTTTTGGCAGTGCTACCAACATCATCTACATCCATTAGACCTACTTTTCCAATTTACTTATAAATATTATAATACTATAAATCTGTTTAAATTCTTTAAATATCGCTAAACGCAAAAATCTCGAAAAAAATGCATTTAACTATAAAATGTGAAGAAATGGTAGGTGATTCAGTTTTTTAAGCATCATATTTGGATTCAGCAACCTAAAAAACATAATAATAAGGTATATTCATTAAAAAAGTTTTTTCATCGTTGGCCTGTGTTATATATCATTTTCTTTGATTTTTTTGTTCTAAACACGAATAAATTCATATTTCATCGATATCATAATTACTTTTCATTGATTTCATAGAAAAAGCGTGAATTTTTCATAATATTTTAGACAAGATGCTACTTTTACAAATACAAATGTAATTTTTATTTATTGTATATCATTTTCTTTTAGTTTTTATTCTAAACACGAATAAATTCATATTTTATCAATATCTTAATTTTTTATTTTTCATTGATTTCATAAAAAAAACGATCTTTTGTTAATATTTAGGCAAAATACTACTTTTTTAAATACAAAGAATAAATTTATTTATTATATATCATTTTCTTCTATTTCAGATTATAAACACGAATAAATTCATATTTCATCGATATCATAATTTTTTTCATTGAGTTCTAATGAAAAGTCCCGAAGAATAGATATTAATTCCGAGATAATTATATTTATTCACGATCTCCATTAGACTTTGCAATATTCACTTCTAACATATTACACAGACAGTATTCCTCAAAGGCATTTAAACTATGTTGTAATTCCTTAGGAGTATTTGCAAATAAGACAAGATCGTGACCTTAAAATATAGAATTGACCTCTGTGTTGCCGTCTATGCTAACCCCCACACTTCCCCTATCTTTGAGAAACTGATCAAAGTCCCCTATAAATCATGCAAATAGCAAGGGACTGAGTGTGTCTCCCTGGAGAACTCCGCTCTTAAAATTTATGAACGCGCATATCAATCTACCTCTCACCATTCTGAGTTTAATGCCTATGATGGAGCTGAGAATAAACAAAATGTCAGAGTATCTGCGACCTTTTCTGAAACCCGACTGACACTCAGGCAACCTACCTCCTTCCTCAGCCCAGACATTTAATCTAGATGACATGATCTGTGTAAATATCTTTGTAATACTATTGATTAAAGATATTCCCCTGTAATTTTCAGGCTTATGTGGGTCTCCCTTTTTAAAAAGTAGAAACATTTTAATGTCTGACCAAGATTTAGGAAATCTCTCCGCTCTAAATATGATGTCGAAAAAGTCCAATAGATAGTTCTTACCATGTTCATTCATGTTTTTATAGAACTCATATGGTATTTGATCCGGCCCTGATGCCTTATTATTATTAGCATTTTTAAGGGCCGATTCTATTTCGAATAATTCTATATTTTTATCCAAGGTTATGCATTCCGTTCTTGGCGTCAAGCACCGTTCAGAGAAAGTGGGGGTCCGGGTAAGAGAGGTGAAATAATTCTCCCAGAAATCAAGTTCGATAGGATTACATGACCTCCTTCGTCCCCCTCCAGATTTTACCGCCCTCCAGAATTCATAAGGATTTTTTGAATTGCAAAGTCTGCCTGTTAGATCGTTGTTATAAATTTCCTTTTGTTCCTTTAATAGTCTTTTGTATTTTTTCTTTTTAGTTAAATAGTCAAGTCTACTTTGTTAATTCTCTATATCCACCTTCTGTTTCATCACTACCTTCAGGTCCTCACATTCCTTTGGTCTCACCATGAGGACATTTTGTTCACATATATTCTTCTTTAAAATCTCACTAAAGGTTTTATTCTTTTCTTTTTCTTTCTCTCCCCCGTTTCTCAATGCAATCATGATTGTCTTTATCTCCATTAATTCAGTTTTTAAATCCTGAAATTCCTCCATTACTATTTCTTTAACCACTCTTTTGACTTCCGCTTTGCATAGCATCTCGTTTTTTATAGAGTGAACGATATCAATTATTTCTGTGAACTTCTTGTCACTTTCATAATACTTCCCGGAAGGACCAGGGAGCACAACTGAGTTTTTTACAAACTACACACGTATATTCCTGGTAGTCCGACATTATATATATATGCTCACCCATATATATATACAAAACAACTCAAATAGAATTGAACAAAAATATAAAAATAATAATAACAAAAAACAACAGTAATAAAAAAAAAAAATTATTAATAAATTTATTTATATATATTTATTATATATAATTGTCCATTTCTGATTCTAAACATTTAGACAAAATACTACTTTTTTAAATACAAGAGATAAATTTATTTATTATATATCATTTTCTTCTATTTCTGATTCTAAACACGAAAAATTCATAATTCATAGATATCTTTATTATTTTCATTTATATCGTAGAAATAACGTGATTTTTTTAATATTTTAGGCAAAATACTACTTTTTTAAATACAAAGGATAAATTTATTTAATACTAGCTGCTCCGAGCGCCTTCGGCGCTCTCCACACCTAGACGGGGGCTCCGCCCCCTGTACCCCCGAGTGTCCCTATATTCTGAGCTATAACCATCTAACTCCTACCCTGTCCCATCTCTCTCACGTTCCTTCCTACATTGTCCACCCTGTTCACAATTGGTCTTAGGGTCAATTTGTGTCCAAAACATCAAAAGTCAAGGAAAGTCCTAATGATATCTTTTCTTTTAAAAAAATCTAGAACCTTCTGCGTAGTCCGATGGTTTCAAACGTCAGAAGAGGCATTCCAAAAATGCAATTTTGATTGTACCAACAAACGAATTGAAGAGTTGCTTCCAAAGAGCATTCATCTTTATGAGAAATACTTAAAAAAACAATTAAGTCTAAAGCTATCTTTTATTTTATTTATTTCAGTTCTATATGCAAAAGTTAAAAGACAATCATTGTAAATCCATTACTTATGTGTTTTACAACCTTTTTGTACCGGCGCCTCCATTTTTCTTAAAACAATTCTTGCGCCTCCTTACACATTTCTGAAATAATATAGCAACAGGGAGGAACAGTAGTGGTTCAGAATCGTTCAGAGCATCGCAAAATCATCTGACCTTTATTTTTTTTTTAGAACCATATTGGAAAAAAATTGAAAAAAAAATCGAAAATTTCAAAAGTTTGCGGGCACTTGAATTACCTCCGCGCCCTCTTTGCAATAGTCTCGCGCCCCCTAAGGTGGGCGCGCCCCACAGGTTGGAAACTGCTGCATTACTTTCTATTCTTATTTCTATATATATCCAATATTTACAAGAACGAATTTCTTTTCATTTTAAATGTTTCACATTCTCTCTGAGCATTAACAAAATACTTTTGCCCTCCTTTTCTATGTGTACTTAATAATCGACCTTATCTCCATTAGAGATATCTTCTTTTGGGTCCCTTTTGTGTACAAGGTATTTCGGTAAAATAATAATAATAATAATAGTATATTTATTTAAAATTATACATTATTATTGAATATATTTACGTACATACATATTGTATCTATACAAACTAAGTACATACTTTACAAAATATTCAACATAAAAAATTTGATTTGTTTAATAAAAAACTTGATAATGTATAATTTTAATATTTTTAAAATTAAAATTATAACTAAATGATTTAGTTTATAAAATGTATTTATTCGTTTTCTTTAGTTATAGACAAATTAATATTAATAATAATATAAATATAGATAATTTAATCGTATTGTAATTACATATAAATATCTACGTATATATAATTTATTAATAAAATAATTCACAGAAATAAGAAAATAAAAAAAAAATTCGAATTAAAATAAAAATATATAAAATAATGTATTTTATAATTGAAAATTTTCTATATTCTTATAATTTTATATATATAAAATATTAAAAGTAAAATATAATTTTCATATAAAAATTAATTAAAGAAAAATGATTTCATGTTTCAAATTTGAGCGTATATAAAATAAAATAAATATAAATTATGTTTATTCAGAAACTCACATTAAAGTGAGATTGTTATCGACATAAAAAAAAACAAAACAAAATAAAACATTGTGATAATATAGTCCCATGATTATGTGTTTCTGTGATTGTGTCATAAACAGGAAAAAAAACGCACGAACCGTATATGTTGCAATTGATTTTCCATATGATAAATAATGGAAGATTAGTCAACGCGACGCGGAGTAATTCCATTTAGAAGTTATATCCATTGGACGGTTAATTAATGAGTTCTTCAGGGACAGGATAGAATAACAAGCGCATGCGCTCTATGTCAATTGGTAGATTCGTGTAGTTATTATGTAGAGGGACTTAGTGGGGAGAGAGCCAGCCGGCAGCGATGGCATCCACATAACTCTCCCCGTGCCCCTTTTGGGAGGCGGTTCTTTTACCACCCCTCCAAGTCGGGGCCCCTGCGCAAGCGCTTGAATGTTTCTCCTCGAGGCCCCTTTGGACTCTCCCATATGTCTAGACACACAGCCAGCATACAATAGCAAGGACCTTTCTCTTCCCCTCCTACGATATGTGAGGTAGGTGTCGTTGTTGTGCTGTTTGCATTCCATTTCGTACTGAAACGGTTTCAGGACATGTCCGCCATCTTGTTCTCCCCCCTTCGGTTTAATTACAAAATGGCCGGCCGGTTTTAACTCGGTCCAAGCGCCACTAACGCATTCTGGTGTCATCCACGGAGCTCTCAACATCTATTCAAATATTGACGCCACTCTTATTCAATTTCAGGGCAACGGCCATGAACGAGCTTCCTGCACGTTTCAATGGTAAGTTCAATATTGCATTGGATTTATTGAATTTATTTTAGAAACCAAACAACCGGTTCACTCATTCCTATCGGTCAAAACCGATTTCCCCGCCTTTTTTTTCCCTCAATTCTTTTTTCCCCTTCCATTTTCCTACCTCCCCACTTTCTCCTCATTACAATTTCACAATTGTTTATCTCTTTCTTTACTGCTCTTCTATAAATATTTCTTATTATTGGTGTGTATCATGTGTGTCTTCAACAAATCCAATCGCTATCATTTAATATTTGGATTATCTAATTTTTATTTATAAACAAAGAAAAACTATTTTACAAAAATTTTCATCATTAATTAAAAAATAAACACAATTAATTATTACAAATTTAAAATATAAAAAAAAAAAATAATCTTACAACTGAATTTATATATAATTATTCTAAAAAAGAAATTTAAATAAAATCTATAAAAATTTATTATTGGATTATATATATTTCTATTTTTAAATACTATTTAGAGAGTAGATTGTGTTATAAGTTTTTCCACCTCTCTTTTCTTTCTCATCCTCTCTCTCTTTCCCTTCCTCTCTCATTGTATCTGTCAAGCTCGTACTCTTTCTCACACTTTCCCCACTCTGTTTATTTCACTCATTGCATGCCTACTTTATTTTTATTGTTATTTTTTTTAACATTTATCACATTTCTCTCTTTATCTTTTTGTTTCAATGCTTATATTTGAAGTTTGTTTATTATTCTAAAAAAAAACAACAACAATTAATTAATCTTTCATCACATTAATCTTAAACCGAAGGTCATCGACTGAAATAATTAAATAAAAATTTAATTAAATTCTATAATTTTTTTTTTTTCTTTATTTTACATTTTCATTCAAATTTATTATCCATACATATTAATTTTATTATTATTATTATTTTTATAATGTTTTTCTTAATTTCACTTGGCGTTAATTATCTATACAATGTTTCTTTTTTAATATTACGCTAATAACTATATTTATATTACAATTTTAAAGTGTAAATTAATTATTTTTTTTTCTTTGTCTAGGAAAAGGCTATATAAAATAAAAACCTAGACTATACTTTTCACTTGGCGTCTGTCTCTCTGTCTGTTCGCTCTTTTGACAAATTTAAATCGATTTTTCATCGACTTTTTATTGAGATAGACTTGTAAATTTTTATAGATATTTCAATGGATCTCTATAAGAAATATAATTGAATTATAATTAATTAATAGTAATTAATTAGCGATTAATTACTTTTAGTAACTAACTCCTTTTATATTGTTCCGATTAGTTTTTTTCAACGGATTTTGAAACATAAATATTGATTTCAGGATAGATTTTCATTTTGAACGTATTTAAAAAAATATTTCATAGCATTAAAATTAATGATGAATTCTTATTAATCAGTTATATCGCCACACTGAGAAGGGGTTTCTTCCCCTCAGATGGTATAGAGAAAATATCTTTTTTTTTACATTGTATATGACCCCGATAGAAAGGAAAATTGTGTAAATTGTAAAGAATATTAAATTCATTTTAAAATTTGAAAAGACACATCTAACCTATTCATTCACACCTTTATTTTTAATGTTTCTATTTAAAAATAAATGCAAAATTAATAAAAACAATTTCATTGGAAAATATCCTTTATAAATATCTTATCTTATTATACTTACAAAAATTATATATATATATTTGTATTTTTGAAGGATTTTTACCGATCGACGATAGGAAGGGAAGGTATTGTTTTGAAATTCGCACCATAGATATTTTTATAAAGAAAATCGATCCGTATTGGTTTCAGTCTTAGGAAAAATGATCTTTATTAGTATTTTCTTAATTTAAAATAGGAAATTTAAATGATGTCAGCAACTAAGTCAGACAGCGCTTTTTTAAATACAAAATATCATAAATAAAATAAAATTAAAAATATTTATATTATATTCATATCTGTCTTGCAGTGCATTAATTCGTACGTTTAAGGGCTATATGTTTTATTACTATTTTTTTTTTTAATTTATGTTTTTTTAAATTATTTGAACGGCTGCTCGGTGAACCAGGTACTTAAAATAATAGGATAGGAAGGCAAGGTATTATTTTGAAATTCACACCATATATAATTTTTATAAAGAAAAATTGATCCGTATTGGTTTCAGTCTTAGGAAAATTCATCTTTATTAGTTTTTTCTTAATTTAAAATAGGAAATTTAAATGACGTCAGCAACTAAGTCAGACAGCGCTTCCTTAAATACAAAATATTATAAATAAAATAAAATTAAAAATATTTATATCATATTCATATCTGTCTTTCAGTGCATTAATTCGTACGATTAAGGGCTGTATGTTTTATTACTATTTTGAACGGCGGCTCGGTGAACCAGGTACTTAAAATAATAATAATAATAATACATTTTTTTTAATCAGTTCTAGTCCTTATTTAGAACTTGATGTCAAAGGATACGATTCCCCTCAAGTTGTTTAGATTTAAAATTAAATAAGTTCAAATAAATTCGATAATTAATGCATGTTTATATTTTAAAAAATTGTTTTTTAAAATAAAAAACCAATCTGGATTATTAATGCTTATTTGAATTTAATGTTAAGGTTGATTGGGATACTCATGAAAAGTCTGATGATGAAATCAAGTTTCCCCCTGATGAAATAAAAAGGGCTAAAATTAATATAATGGAAGTTGAATGATAATAAAATTTTAAATTCTATGATAAGAAAAACTGATTATTACTTTTCGTACTTTAGATTTATTATTAATATTATCGGAGTATATATATACAGGGACACTCGGTGTGTTATACCGGTAAAATTTTATTTTTGGATAGCTAGGGTCGGACGACACAATAAGGGAATTCACACTAATCCATAGGATCTTCGATAATTTTTAATTTAAAAACTTTCTATTGATGTCTGTTCAAAAGTAAAGGTGAATTTTTCGGATTGTCGAATTTTTCGATTATCGAATTTTTGTTTGTTTTTTGTTATATTGGTACACATATGTTTCTCATATGAATTTAATGTTAAGGTTGATTAGCATTATCAGCCATTTTGGATTAGTAGTTTGTTTTTGGCAACTTAAAAAAAAATAAGGAATATTACAAGGAAGTTAGTTATGCAACGATTGCGTGAAGCAATACGGCTCAAACGATCGGAATTTTGGAAATACAAATCATGGATTCTGCATCATAATAATGCACCAGTTCACACATCATTGCTTATTCGTGATTTTTTTGACCAAAAACAAATCATGCCTCAACCACCGTATTCACCAGATTTGGCTCCGTGCGACTTTTTTCTATTCCCGAAATTGAGAGATCCATGAAAGGAAAGCGTTTTGCCACAATGGATGAGATAAAGTCGGAATCGAAGAACGAGCTGAAGGCCATACCGAGAAGTGCTTCGCCGATTGGAAGAAGCGCTGTCATAAGTGCATTATATCTGAGGGGAATTACTTTGAAGGGGACAAAATGGATATTCATGAATAAATAAATGAATAAATAATTCAAAATTCAATTTTTCTTTTGAACAGACCTCGTATATGGGCATGTCTTTAGTAGAATCCCTCTTTGGCTAGTTCTTATGATGATAACACTGCAAATCTCACGCGCCAACACGTGACGTGGTGCCATCAACAAAAAGCCAAACGTGCTGATTTAATAAATATTATTTTTTAATTTTAATTTATAATTGATAAATGAATAAATTTAATTTAAATATATAATATTCGTATGAGTGTGTTAATTAATCCAATTCAAATTTGCGAGATAGTCGAGTGGAGACACTCCAGCTTATTTTTTAAATTTATTGTTTAGAATTTTGACAATATTTTAAACCAGGGGTTCTCGATCTGGAGACGCGAGCATATCAAGTGCAAGTTCAAATTTTTGAAAATTTTATTGTAAAAAAAAGGGTTAGATGATGTTCAGGTCAAACTTTTCGAACATTTCGACTTTAAATTTTCTTTCAAAATGTTTCTAAAGAAAAAAAAAAGGTCAGATAATTTTGCCCAACAGGAGGGCGTGACTAACGGGGACAGATGCTGAAAGGTTGAGAACCCCTGTTTTTAACAAAAGGAAGACTTGAAATTCATTACATGCCTTTTGAATTTTATGTTTCTCAAATAATTACCCACAAATTCCATAAATACCTTCTCTCCAAATTCTATTTTATTCATCTCTACCCTACACTTTTTGATTATATTCAATCGAACTTAAATTTATAATTTTATTGAAAAAAACTATCAGCATGAATCATATGTTTTGTATTTTTCATATTATTGATAATTTTACTATTTATTTTGATACCTTTGTAAGAGATTTCAGGGTTTTTTTTTTTGAATATTGTCTTTTATCAAGTTGTACAGGAATCTGTTGTGTTTGATTACTTTCAAATCTTACTGATATCATTTGATGTTTTTAGAGGTTGGATACTATTCCAATGTCATTATTTTTTAATTATCCAGGACCTTAATCATTGCATTAGATATTCTTCTAGTTAATTTCTTACTGAATTCTTTCCTTCTCTATTTCTACTGATACTCTCAGTACTGTTTTCCACTTCTATTTTTGCTATCTCGCCAGAGATGATAGTATTGCGATCACGAAAATTTTCGATGTCGATATTTTGATGTTTTTATACGTTTTGAAGGTTCCTGAATCATTTTCACTAAGGTTGAGAAAAATGTCTCTCTCTCTCTCTCTGTGTGTGTATGTGTGTATGTATGTAGACAAGATTACGCAAAAACGGTTTCAGCTAGAATCATGAAATTTGGTATACGGGCATTATTCAAAATTCCAAGTTTTCTATCCACTTTTGAGAAATTTAGCTCAACCGGAAAAGGGTCATTACCTACAACGTTTTGATTTTTTTCCTCTAAAGTTTAGGTTCCCAAAGTGGTCTATTTGGACCCCTGGGAGTCTATTTTAACCTCAAGGGGGTCCAAGGTAGCGAATAACAAATTTGGGGGTCCAAGAAATAAAATGGGGGTCTACGAAACCCGAAAAACATGCCAAGGGGTCCACGACAAAAAAAGTTTGGGAACCTATGCTCTAAAGTGACCGTAAAAATAAAGATATATGTTTGATAGTTTTTCACATGATTAATAATTGTATAAAACTGCCATATATAGAATTTCAGCGTGATTTTATTGCTGAAAGTACCGTAATTAATTTTTTAACACTCCAAATCACGCGCCAACATGTGACGTGGTGCCATCAACAAAGAGCCAAACATGCGCTGATTTAATAAATATTATTTCTTAATTTTAATTTATAATTAATTTAAAAATTTAATTTAAATATAATATATGCTAATTAATCCTATTCAAATTTGCGAGATAGTCGAGTGGAGACACTCCAGCTTATTTTGTTTATTTTTTGCCTTATTGCCTACGAAATTTTCGATTTTTATTTATTTTAAAGATATTCAAAGATCTATAAATAAAGGATTTTATTTGTTATTTTTTAAATTTTGATCTTGAATGGTAATAAGTGTACAATTGTGTCTTTTTTGATCACATTGTAGTATATCATCTCATTTGGTATGTTAGTTTGCTATTGTCTTGAGCCTACCAATCGATACTTACAGATTAAGCAAAATTTCGAGGTGAAATGTCCAGGCAAAAAAAAAAATAGAATTTATGACATAAGAGTATATATCAGGGGCCGGCAACCTTTTTCAATAGTCGGGCGCTTTTTTGAAATAATATAACAGGGGTGAGCACACTTGGTCAGCCTTTACCTTTACCTTTTTTTTTCTTTTCTTTCTTTCTTTCTTTATTTTTTTTTTTCTTTGAACCATATTGAGGGCTCATTAAAAATCGTTCGGGGGCGCCGCGTTGCCTACCCCTGGTATATATATTGTTTCTAAACATAAAAATAAATTTCATAAATAAATTAATTATAAAAGTAATCAATAAAATTAGATATAAATAATTTTATTTAACATTACTGAGGCCGTTCGACTCCTTGACGTAGCCAACCAGACAAGAAAATTAAAAAGGAATAAACCTCATGAACTAATGGATTAAACTGCTCATGTTTGCATGTTTTTAAAATCATTAATTTTATATATTTTCTTTAAATAAATATCACTTATTAGTTAAGGTTTATAACTAGATTGTGATTTGTAAAAATAAAAAAAAAATAAAAATTTAACATCAATTATTCTCCAATTTTGTTTATTTAAATTTCTTAATTTACTCTATTATATGAATTAAATTGGAAAAGTTTAATAGATGCTAGTTCCTTGTTTATATATATATATATATATATATCTAGATATAGGTCATAAAATAGAGAAGGCTGGGATCGGCAGAGCACATGGCTAGAATGGGAGAGGAAAAATTTATTGGTGGGGAGTTCGATTGGAAAACGTCCGTTTGGAAGACCAATTGTGAACAGGGTGGACAATGTAGGAAGGAACGTGAGAGAGATGGGACAGGGTAGGAGTTAGATGGTTATAGCTCAGAATAGGGACACTCGGGGGGGGGGTACAGGGGGCGGAGCCCCCGTCTAGGTGTGGAGAGCGCCGAAGGCGCTCGGAGCAGCTAGTATATATATATATATATATATATATATATAATTTTACATATATTTTCATTTTCAATTGAAATGTTAAATTTCTATATATTTTTTAACATTTATGTTAAAACCAGTAAATGATTAAAATATTTTCTATTATTTTAGTTTCATATTTATTTTATATATATTTTTTTCTCTTATTTTAATTTTAATTTTAATATTTATTCACTAGAAGGATTTAACATATAAATTACTAAAATCAAGTATATAATTAAATTAAATAATGAAATATTTTTAATTAAAAATCATTAACATATTTATTAAAAAATAAAAAAATTAAATAAAATGGATTTTAATATTCAATTATGAATTTGAATACGGAAGTTAAGATCACAAGCTTTCCAGTTTTTGTGCGAGGATTTCATTCTTTTATATTAGATTTAAAAACCATTACCATGATGAGTACCTATCATTAAGGGCATAATCATTGTTATCTCCCTAAATTTTGAATATATATATATATATATATATATTGATTTTTTAAAATTAATCACTAAAAGATTTATGTTGGAATTTAATTAATATTTAATTAGAATTGTGGGAAAGATTCGTTTAATTCCTTTTTACTATCTCGCCAAATTTTCGATGTCGAGATTTTGATGTTTTTATACGTTTTGAAGGTTCCTGAATCATTTTCACTAAGGTTGAGAAAAATGTATGTATGTGTGTGTGTGTGTGTGTGTATATATATATGAAGACAAGATTACGCAAAAACGGTTTGAGCTAGAATCATGAAATTTGGTACATGGACATTATTCAAAATTCGTAGTTTTCTATCAACTTTTGAGAAATGTAGCTCAACCGGAAGAGGGTCATTACCTACAACGTTTTGATTTTTTTTTCTCTAAAGTGACCGGAAAAATAAAGATATAAGTTGGTAAAGAGTAAAAAAAAATGAAAGCAATCCCAGTTTTTACTATCTCGCCAGATCACGAAAATTTTCGATTTTGAGATTTTGATGTATAAGCGCGGAGGATTAAAATTTCAAAGATCCAATCCAATGCTGAATACAAACACTTATTAATTTGTGTTTAATCATGAACTTCTTGAGTGATCCTCAGAAGCAGTTCGTTTGATTGGTAGTCTGACGAAAGATTGGTTAAATAAGACAAATAAACATTTCCTCTTAAACAATTTAATTTATTAAAATTTAATATATGAGAATATTTCTAAATTAACGTAAGATTTAAGGAACTGATACAAAATTCAATTTTACAATGTTTAAAAGAATATTGAAAAAAATATATATTTAAATTGTAATTATAAATATTTATATTAACAATTTAATTTTCCTTAGGCAATTCTTGGGAAAACTTCTAGTTTTCGAGATAAAAAGGATTAAAGATTGGATATAAATCCATTGATATTCCATTTAGCTACCATGTCTTATCAGTTTGACCAGCAGAGGGCGCGGCTAATTTTCTGTTTTTTCAGTTCGGATTGTATATAGAAAAATTAAACAATTAATTAATTAAATAATTTCCCTATTTCCAAACCGAACAGAAAAAACCAAAATTAGTGAATATATGAATAATTAGTGAATTACAGTGGTGCCGCACACAACGAACTTAATTCGTTCCAGGAGCAAGTTGGTTATGCGAAAAGTACGTTATGTGAAACGCAAGGGGATGCAATACAACGGCAGCGTTCGTGGAAGCTCGGGCGAGTTCGTTGTGTGAAACGAAGTTCGTTGTATGAATCATGGAATTTAGTTGATTATGGTTCGCTGTGCGAGGCGTTCGTTATGCGAGGCATCACTGTATTCAATGTAAATTACTTAATGGGTGCATATTTCGACATTCATAACCATCTAATTTGTATCCAATCTTTAATCCTTTTTATCTCGAAAACTAGAAGTTTTCCCAAGAATTGCTTAAGGAAAAAGTTTCTTAGAATTAATCAAAGAATCAACTGCCGAAGTTTTATCAAATTCTGCGAGATGAGAGGTCCCTCCAATATATAGCAATTAATTTCAAATAAAATTAATTTTCTAATGTTATATCAACCCTACAAAAGTTCTCCCTTAAAGGAGGATCCAACTTGAGGAACGAGAGTGAGGGTAACGACCCCATGTCGTGTTCCCAGCTGATTAAAAAAATAAAATAAGGAGGAGGGGTGTTGAATCAGAAATGCCAACCCCTGAAAGTTCTCTTTGCCCCACTTTTTTTTCTATGAAAATTACCTAATTCATTACAGGTTTTTTTTTTCTTTTTTATGGTAAAAGAATTACATAAATAATGATACAAATTAATTTATGAAAATTAATTTTCTAAAAAAAAGGGGGTGGCAAATTTAAATTTGCCAAAAAACATGTTCGACCCTTGCTCGAACACTATGTACTGTATTATAATTAATTCCCTTTTGACCATTCCCAAGTAATGAATTGAAAATTAGTTTCTATTTATATACCAATCTAATAAATTATTATCATAATTATATATATATACTAGCTGCTCCGAGCGTCTTCGGCGCTCTCCACACCTAGACGGGGGCTCTGCCTCCTGTACCCCCCCCCCCCCCGAGTGTCCCTATATTCTGAGCTATAACCATCTAACTCCTACCCTGTCCCATCTCTCTCACGTTCCTTCCTACATTGTCCACCCTGTTCACAATTGGTCTTCCACACAGACGTTTTCCAATCGAACTCCCCACCAATATATTTTTCCTCTCCCATTCTAGCCATGTGCCCTGCCGATCCCAGCCTTCCCTATTTTATGACCTATATCTAGAGATGCATAGAGGTCATGCAATTCCTTGTTATGCAATCTCCGCCATTCTCCTGTGTCCTCATCTTTCTTTCGTCCATAAATGCTGGGAAGAATTCTATTTTCAAATACTCTGAATCTACTCTCATCTCCCAGGGTTATAGACCATGCCTCCCACCCATATAATACAATTAATAATTTAATAATTTTGATCCCCTTTGATAATAATTTCCCGATTGCAACCTCGATTTAAATTCTTTGCAAATATTATTCTCTCTGATACTAATTATTTTGTCTTATCACTATTAATTTCAAACCCCATCACTTTTCCTGCCTCGATTAATTTTTTTATGCTACTTTAAATGTTATTAATTTATTTAAAAAAAGAAACAAAGTAAACATATTAAAAATAAAATATAAAGAAATTAGCATAACACTAAACTACTATAAAAATAATATTAAAAAATATATATTAAAATCTTACGTGAAAATCCAATTATGAGATCAAATTTTCTTAATTAAAATGATTTACTCACATAATCTTAAAAATTAATAGTATTAAATTATAGCCGTAATGTGAATGTTTTCAAAGTTTAAAAGGCCAATAAGATAAATTGAAATATTATAAATATCAATATATATTAATAAATTAAATTAATAAAAATAATTTATAGTTACAACTCAATAGTCGTTGATTTTGAGAACTCGACTTACACTCAACGCTTGCTTTTATACCCTATAGTGGACGCTGAGGGTGGCAATTTGGGTTTTCCCAATAAGGAAGAGAAAGTGGATTCCCCTACATGGTCTTCCCTCCGAGCCCCTAGTAGGGATTAATTTAATTATTTATTATATTTTAAAGGAACAAATCGAAATAAATTTAAGTAAAAATAAATATTTTTAAAAAACACACTTTACTTAAAATTGCACTAAAAAGTAAAAAATAAAATCACTGTAAAGTGTGTGCGCCCAATAGTGGAAGCAAATGTTTTACGGTGTTATTATAATTTGAGCGCACACGCTTTACAGTGATTTTATTTTTTACTTTTTAGTGCAATTTTAAGTAAAGTGTGTTTTTTAAAAATATTTATTTTTACTTAAATTTATTTTATACTTTTTAGTCGTACGTAAATAAATGTAGTCGTTATTTTAAATATTTCTTATTAATAACATGTGTAACATTTTTTACAACCACAGAATAGTTTGACATTTAATTTAATTTAATTCTATGATTGAAATAGTGAACTATTCCATATTCCGCATATGAAAGTTTAGTTAATTAATTACCACTAACAGATAAATAATTCAGTGGATTTTTCAATTGATTCGTGTATTATTAGCTGGAGCAAGCGCGTAGGCAAAATTTCAAGTTGATTAAATGACGGGAAGTTGTTGAAATATCGATTATAAAATGCCGCGGACAAACCGCGTACAAACAAACGGACATCCTGACAGTGTGAGTTAAGTAAAGTGTATTAAAAATGGATGAAAATTCAAATTTTATATATAGTTTTTACCGACCGACGATAGTAAGGGAGGTATTGTTTTCACACCAAATTTCACATGTGGAGATTTTTACATATCTCCACGAATCATGCATTTTCTTAACAGAAAAAAGTATTTTTAGCATGATGTCTGTCCGTCCGTCCGTATAGATGTGTACAGCCTGAACGGCTGAACCGATTTTGATGAAATTTGGTATATTTACTTAAGGCATCAGTGGGATGAATTGATCAACTTTTGGTGTAAATCCGGAAACCGGAAGTGGTAGTATTAGCGATCGACGATAGGAAGGGAAGGGTTATTTTCACACCAAATTTCACATGAGGAAATTTTTTACATACCTCCACGAATCATGCACTTTGTTTTGGTTTTATCCTCGGGAAAATCATATTTATTAGTTTTTTCTTGATTTAAAATTATATGACGTCATCCAGCCATTCATGACGTCACAAACTGGTCTTGCATATATATTATAAATAAAATAAAATTAAAAATATTTATGTTATTGAATGAACAACACGGAGAACTATATATAAACTTTAAATCTCTCTCTCTCCCGCTCACACACACTCTCACCTCTCTCCTCATCCCCTCCACCTCTCATTTCTTAGTTATTTCAATTTCCACAAATTGTCTAATTTTTAAAATATTCACTAATTTACTTTCTATTTTTATTCTTTAATCCTTAAATAATATATTTTCTATTTTATGTTAAAATGTAAATAACTTACATTTTAACATATTAAACTATGACAGCAAAAAAGTAAACGAATTACATACATACATACAAACAGTCTCCTTTATATATATAGATTTATGCACAAAAAATTAATTTACAAAATTATTAATTTAATATTAAAATTTAATTTAATAAAATATTAAAATAATAAAAATTAATAAATTTGTAAAAAAAAAATATATAATACTTAAAAAACAAAATGTGCCTTTGCGAGTTTCGAACTGAGGGTGCAAAGTCATAAGATGACGCTCTAGCTCACATACCTACGAACCATTCTTGTTTGCAAGTCTCCTATTACGATATATATAGATGTCAAATTTTCGCCAGCAGTGCCTCTATGATCTAGCATTGTAACTAAACTATTTTTATTTAAATACCACCCCTGGACATACCTTACCAATTAGCGGTTTAATAAAAGAAGTCTGACATGCCCAGAGACCTACTGAATATGCATAAAAAATTTCATAAGAATCGGTCCAGCCGTGTCGGAGGAGTATAATTTCAAAGTTTTGTGACACAAGAATTTTATATATAAGATATAAAAGGTAATGGAACCTAACTGGACAGGATTGCAAAATTTTTACTTAAAGCAAGATTTATTTTAAAATTACATACATTCCGAATGATATTTCTTAAACTTTGATCATTGGAGTAGTTAAGTTAAATGGTTTGAATAAATGAACAATTTATTGACGAAAGACCAAAATGTTCATATTGAATTTCAAATGATTTGTTGAGAATTCTTTAGGTGAGTTGTCATTATAGCTTTTACTATATATGGTTGGCTTATGTTTTTAAATTATACTATAAGGAGTAGTGCTCACTACAGCCGATGACGAATTCCAGAAACTTCTAAAAAAATTTCCATATCCGAATTGCAATATTCAGCACCGTTGTCGGTTTGGAGAGCCTTAATTTTATATCATTCTGTTTTCGTTTCAGCATAATTTTGAAATTCCTTAAAATAGGATAGGATTCAGATTTATGTTTCATAAAATAAACTTCAGTCCATCTGCTATAATCGTCAATGAAAGTCACAAAGTATTTTAGATGTCGGTGTGTACGATTTCCAATAACGTAGATAACTGCTTCGTTCGTCTCGGAAATGGATTTGCTGTGTTTTTCCTGCAAGACAGTTATCACATTGTTGTAGATCATCTTCTTTGAAATCCATGCCTATTACACATTTTTTTATTTCGCATTAGGACCATATCTTTCCAATTTAGATGTCCGAGACGTCGATGCCAAATTTGACCGTTCGTTGCTGTATCTCCTGCAGAATAAGAAGATTCAATTTTTGGTTTTCTTAAATAAAAAAGATCTCCATCACGGTCGCCAATTAATTTTGTTTCACAGCGGACATCAATTACAAATGCTCTTTTTTTTTAGTAAAGATCACCCGGCTTTTTCTGTCGACAATTTATTATTTTTCTTTGTAATATACTTATATCAAAATATGTATCAAAATTTAAAAGAATTTTTATTAAATTTACATATTATCAATCAAATCCAAAAAGCTTGATTATATTAGAAGTTATAGTGTTACTTGTTAATAAGGTGTCTTAGTGTGGTATGTATGTATAAATATCAATTATAGCTCTATAAAGGAAGTAAATTGCATAGAAATCAAATGAAAACTAAAAGCGCCCTACGTTTTTAGTTGACTATGAAGCAATTCGTCCATAAACTTGAATTGAAATAAATCAATTTCCAAACTATATATATATATATATATTGGTTTATATTTCCGTGAATGTTATTATTATTATTATCATCAGATTTATAGGGATTTTAGGTTGATAGGTTGGGTGGTTTTGTACTCACTGCGTTGCAGTAGACCTCCGGAGAATCCTGGGCAATTCTGAGACTGGAAAACAGTCAGCCTCGGTATTAACCCTTGGTCACACAGACTAGGACCCAGAATCCCAAAAATATTCCCACCTAAATAATCTCTTGAAAATGGCGCCAAAATGGGTGCCGAAATGTCGAGAAAACAATCTCACAAAAATACGTGATTATATCCCTGATAAATCTGATTATAATATATATATATATAAAAGAATAAAAAAAAATTTTTTAAAACTTAAATTAAAATGAATAACTTATATTATCTTAGTTTTTATTTTTAGTTTAATTAATCTAATCAATTATTAATTACTACTATATTTTAAGTGAAATATTTTGGGACAATGAATATAAAATTAATACTTTGTAAACTACCACTTCCGGTTTCTGGATATACACCAAAAGTTAATGAATTTATGCTACTCATGCATTAAGTAAATATAGCATATTTTATCAACATCCGTTGAGCCGTTGAAGCTATACACACGGACAGACATGCTAAAAATACTTTTTTCTGATAAAAAAAAATACATGATTCGTGGTGATATGTAAAAATCTCCACATGTGAACTTTGGTGTGAAAGCAATACCTCCCTTACTACTATCGTCGGTCGGTAAAAATGTTTTTTTAGATTATGAAATACGAGAATAGATTCTTGAAATCACAAATATAATAAATATAAATATATTTATAATATATAATTAGACTAATTATTATTAAAAAAATAAATTGATGATGTTCCTCTTTATTTTTGTAATTGATTGGAATATATTTATTGTGCCTATATAATATTAATAAATTATTATTATTATAATTCAATTCTCTATTCCTACTCAATCATTTATAATCAATAGAGAAGTTTTAAAATTAAACTTAATGAATTGTAGTTTAATTAAAAATACATAAACAGTAATTAATAATAAATAACGATTCAAATTATTTCAACTTATATAATATATAATAAATGTAATTTTCAATATCAATATTTCCATAAATGTTATTAATACTTGCAGCTTCTCTCGTGTTTATGTATATTCAATTAAAAAATTTGGAATTTTTGCATTTTCTGCTTATATATTTATTAGCTGTTCAGACCTTTGACGCCCTTTGTTCACAGTCTGTATGTTTCATTTATTTTATTTCAATCAGTATAATTAAACATTCATTTTCTTTTTGTTTTTCTTATTTATTTTTACGATATCACCAGAGATAGTATTGCGATCATGAAAATTTTCGATTTTGATGTTTTTATATGTTTTGAAGGCTCTTGAATCATTTTCACTAGGGTTGAGAAAAATGTCTATGTCTGTGTTAGTGTGTGTGTGTGTGTAGATAGACAAGATTACACAAAAACGGTTTGAACTAGAATAATGAAATTTGGTATACGGGCATTATTCAAAATTCGTAGTTTTCTATCAACTTTTGAGAAATGTAACTCTTTGGGAAGAGGCTCATTACCTTCCACGTTTACATTTTTTTTTCTCTTAAACTTGTGATTCTCAACCTGGGCGATCGACATCTTAAAGGGGGCGATTATTTGACTATATGCTTTATTTATTAATTTTTTTTGGGGGGGCGAAATTATTTTCAACTCTAAAAACAAGGTAAGATTATTTTGCGATCAGGCTTTTAAACATTTCCGCTTTTTTTCAATTTTTTTCAATATGGTTCTAAAAAAAAGTTAGTTGAATTTGCGATCAGGTTCTGAAACTCGATTTGTGAATATGGCTCTAAGTATCACCAACTGTACCTACCTTATATTAGGGATTATCATGCAATTTTTATCTGTTAAAATTTATAAGGGGGCGAATTATGAAGCCGGCCTTACGAAGTGGGCGTTTGGTCCAAAAAGATTGAGAAACGCCACTCTAAACTAACCGTAAAAATAAAGATATATGTTTGTAATCTTGTGACCAAGCTTCCTCTTACAAATGGTTATGGGCCCAGGCACTTCAAAGGAACTATAATCAAGATTATATATTAGTTGTGAGTGATTTTTTAAAATTTTGAATCTCCATTTTATTTTAAAATAAACAAAAAAAATTTAACATTTGCCTGTAAAACACTTAATTAACAAGTAACACTATAACTTCTAATATAATCAACCATTTTGGATTTGATTGATAATATGTAAGTTTAATAAAAATTCTTTTAAATTTTGATACATATTTTGATAGAAGTATATTACATTGAAAAATAATAAAAGATTAATTTCTTATTGCATGATAAAAAAAATTTGTAAGTTTATGTGTTTAATAAAATGTTTATTATTACAAAAATTTGTGTGACTTGATTTTTCATATGAATAAATAAAACTAAATGCGCCCAACGTTTTTAGTTTAACATGATGCAATTTATCCATAAATTTTGTCAGGCAAATAAACAAGTTATTTTATTCTTTTTAGTCCAATGGAAAAATGTTATTTTATAATTTTTTTTTATATTTATATTATTTTTACGGTCAGTTTAGAGGAAAAAAATGAAAACGTGGTAGGTAATGAGCCTCCCCCCATTTCTCAAAAGTTGATAGATTACTACGAATTTGGAATAATACCCGTGTACCAAATTTCATTATTCTAGTCCAAACCTTTTTTTGTGTGATCTTGTCTACACACACACACACACAGAGAGAGAGAGACAGACAGACATTTTTCTCAACCTTTGTGAAAATGATTCAGGAACCTTCAAAACGTATAAAAACATCAAAATCTCAACATCGAAAATTTTCGTCATCGCAATAGTAAAAATAAAATTTTAATTTAATTTAATCAAACTAAACAGTAGAATATAAATAGAAATAAATTTTGATTATCATTAACTAATATTTTTCTTTGAATCATTTCAATCATTTTCTATTAATCTTTCATGTAGGTATTTTGATATTGTAAAAAATTTACATATACCACATCATATAAAATTTAAAATTTCCAATTTCTTATATTTATTACTATTAATATGAAAATATCTATATAGATAGATAATTATCACTTTATATCTTTATAAAATTTATTTTCCAAAGATAAACGAATCATTTTTTTTTCATTTTTTTTTCTTTTCTTTTTTTAAATACCGTTCTTTCTAATTAATTAATTTTGATTATTTTTTTTTATTTCTAGGCCAAATTACCCTGGAGCCAATATCGAAACGTGATACAACTAAAACTGCCTCCTTGCCACAATCCACGGAGAAGATTGTTCGGGAGGCTGTCACCATTTTACCTGTCACTAAGGCTGTAAAATCCCAAGTAGAACCTGATAAAAGCACTTCTGAGAACACCGTTGACCCGGGCAAGAAGACTAACGGTGACTCGAAGTCTGGAGAGGACAACAAAGGTAACATAATTGAGATTCTTTCACCAAATTTGTAATAATCATCATTTTGAAAACGAGAAAATTTTGAATTTGAACATTCCTTCTCTCTCCCTCATAGGATTAATCAATTTAATGAATTAAAATACAATAAAAAAATAATAATTTTATTTACATTCTATAGCAGGGGTTCCCAAAGTTTTTGCTAGGCGGGCCAATTTAGTATACACCAAAATATTTGCGGGCCAAAAAAAGGAGTCACCTATTTTAAATAAGTAATAATTATATCGTGAATTTTTTATTTGTTTTTTTTTTTATTAATTTACCACATTTAATTAACATATAATTTTATTATCTACCTTTTTACTATTTTTTTTTGTCTAATTAAAATTAATATAAATAAAAATATAAATCATCAGATTGATGTCACGGGCCGCACTCAAAGGGTTCGCGGGCCGTATTTGGCCCGCGGGCCACACTCTGGCGAGATAGTAAAAAAGAGGGATTTCCTCTTACATTATTTTTCTTCTCTAAGAAGATATGTTAGTTTATATCAGTAAATGGAGCATATAAAATGATATATATAAATACTGCTCACAAGTTACATAATCTTAATATACAATATTTATGATAATTGATTGATTGATTGAAGAAGAAGAAGAACATTAATTCTCTTTCAAAATATTTTTCAATATTCACAAAAAATAGACCAAATTATTTTATTAGTAAATATTATTGCTAACTGTTTCAATTTCAAACTATACTAACATTTTCTGTTATGTAAAACTGAGTTATTTATTTAATGTTACGGTGAGTTAATGAATTGGTTCGGTGGTTGTTTCAATCTGACTCCATCAATGACCTCAAAGCTAGCAACTCGACTGCTTTCTAATTAATCATCTCTCTATTTTTACATAATTAACAACACATTGCAAAGTGATGTTAAATATTTATCATAGGACATAAGGCTTAAAGATTATTACGCACTACTCATTAGAATATATATAATGAGTTTATTTACAGTTTAATCTTCATTAGATGTAGGTAATTTATGTATTTATGTATAGAACATGTTGTATTGGTTTAAAATTGGATAAATTTTAAATTTTTGAAAATTAAGTCATGCTTAATATAATTTCATTTTTTACTATCTCGTAAGAGATAGTATTGCGATCATGAAAATTTTCAATGTTGAGATTTTAATGTATTTATACGTTTTGAAGGTTCCTGAATCATTTTTACTAAGGTTGAGAAAAATGTCTCTCTCTCTCTGTGTGTGTATGTATGTATGTATGTAGATAAGATTACGCAAAAACGGTTTGAGCTAGAATCATGAAATTTGTTACATGGGCATTGTTCAAAATTTGTAGTTTTTTATCAACTTTTGAGAATTGTAGCTCAACCGGAAGAGGGTCATTACCTACAACAATTTGTTTTATTTTCCTCTAAAGTGACAGTAAAAATAAAGTTATATGTTTGATAATTTTTCCCATGATTAAAAATTGTATAAAACTGCTATATATAAAATTTCAGTTTGATTGAATCTCTGAAAGTACCAGAATTCATTTTTTAACACTGCAAATCTCACGCGCCAACACGTGACGTGGTGCCATTAACAAAGAGCCAAACATGCGCTGGTTTAATAAATATTATTTATTAATTTAAATTTATAATTTATATTTAATTAACTTTAATTTAAACATAATATATTATGTTATTCAATCAAATTTAAATTGCGAGATAGTCCAGTGGAGACACTCCAGCTTATTTTTTTTGTTTTTTTTTTAAAGCTAAATCTTTTCTTATGAATTTCCTTTGTCTGTCTTGCTATGCTAAATTTCACAAATGTTGAAGTTTAAAATAAACAAATCACCCCAAATGATATTCTATTATGTAGATTTGGAGCAAAATTTAATTTAATTTCCATTAAATAGATATTGAAAGACAATAACGTCCTAAAATATTTTCATTTACGACTCTTAAAAATAAGTTTAGAACAAATATTTAGCCAGGTTTTCCTAAAAAAGAGTGAAGGAAACTCTGGAAGATTAATAGGAGAGAGAGAAAAAAAACAAACAAACAAAAACAACTTCAAATAAGCTTCCAACTTGGAACAATTTCTAAGTTTGTAATTTGTTTAGAAACTTTTTACACTCTAGTCGATAGTTGGAAATATTTTATGGTTCAACTTTTTCTCTTCTATGTCTGTTAACGAATGGAAGTACTTTGTGTGTAAAATAGAGGAGGTGTGTGTGCAAGTATCGATCTTGGAAAATTACGTTTTTGGCACGGATGACATTTT
Source organism: Labia minor (assembly GCA_963082975.1). Classification (NCBI taxonomy): domain Eukaryota; kingdom Metazoa; phylum Arthropoda; class Insecta; order Dermaptera; family Spongiphoridae; genus Labia; species Labia minor. The sequence continues at coordinate 120,861,160 of OY720344.1, read as the reverse complement.
ATTTCTCAGGTTGCTTGTGAGTGATGTAAGTAAGTAAGGGATCCTTCCAACTTACGTATATCCTAAATATGTAGGTAATAATAATAATAATATAATAATATATATTTACTTATTTGGTTAGTTGATTACTAATTTAAAAATTGATAGAATTTATTTCAAATTAATTTTAGTTTAGATAAAAAAACTATTAACTTTAATATTCAAATTTATAATTTTAAATGCAGAAAAATAATTACACTTTTTTATGTTTTATTGAAGTTACCGAAATATTAGTATATGAAATAATTATTGTGTTTTTTTGTTAAGATATACCTACAAGCAATTGTTTTTGGCAACACCTTTATTTTCTCATGCTTCAGAAGACTCAATAAATCTTAAGAAAGCTTGACAGAGTTCACAATGCCTTTTGAGACTTCAGCAGCTCCAACAGCATATTTTCTGCTTCTTTTTCTATCGATTAAGCAACCTTTTGAAGAGGACGAAAAGTCCATCTTCCTTTAGTGGATTCATTTCAACTTGTATATTATTCCTTAAGGCTTAAGCGACTTCTCGTATATTTAATTCTTCTGCTTGACATTTCCGTTTTTCTGCAGCTAAGATGTCGACTATGTTACTTGTTAGATAGAGAGGTCAAGTCAAGTCCAAACCATTTTTATGGCAAGTGGAACAAGCATTCCTAAAACCAAACTGGTGAGAAGCAAGCCTTCACACTTGATACTTTCTTTCAATCGTTCCAACAACTTTTCAGCAAATTGGATGAAATGCTAACATATCTTCGTGGAGATTTTTTGTTGTATTAGCACTGATTATTCTTTGTATCTTTCATTGCTTTGGGAATACTTCTTCAACCCAAGTATAGTTAATTTTTCGAAAAGTATCAGATGCCATTTTAATGGCAGATTTTATTGCTAATTTAGGAAAGTTCATTGGATGCAGCAAGAATTTGGATATTTTTGCTTATGTTGACAAGTTGTATTCAATATCCTGAGATTTTTTATGTAGTGACCTGCAACGAAAAAAATTTGATAGACACTGTCTTAGATCTTTGAGATCTTAGATCTTCCTCGATGTTGCATCATTACACCTCTTCGTAAGTTCAGTTATGAGATTGCATGCCTTTGCCTATACTCTTTTAGTACCCTGCATCATTAATCATTAGTCTTTCTTTCCTTTAATTCTTTAATAGCTTCACATAGAGATTTATCTTCAAATCACCGCTATCCACTGAATGAAGTTCTCAGATTCTTGATATAGGTTAAAACAAATTTTTTTTTATCCCGTTAAAAAATATCGACTTTAAAGCTTCACAGATTTCTTACCTAGAAATTAACTTGACCGATTTCGGATTTTCACCTCCACATTATGCTTGAGGATTATCACGTCAGTTTCGTCTCCTGAACTTGTGAACTTGCTTTATCAGAAATTTTCTTCAATGTAGGTCCGATTGAGGGTTACATTACATAACATAAGTTCTTTAAGAAAGAGGTCCTCCTTGATATGTATATATGTACCTACCTAATGTGACTGTAACTGAAGATATCTACCGCCGTCAATTGAACGACGTATTCTTTGCGAACAGGATAAATTTTCAATGTCGAGATTTTGATGTTTTGAAGTTTCCTGAATCATTTTCACTAAGGTTAAGAAAAATATATATGTGTGTGTGTGTGTGTGTGTGTGTGTGTGTGTGTGTGTGTGTGTGTGTGTGTGTGTGTGTGTGTGTGGCCAAGATTACGCAAAAACGGTTTGAGCTAGAATCATGAATTTGGTACATAGGCATTATTCAAAATTTGTAGTTTTCTATCAACTTTTGAGCAATGTAGCTTAACCACTTTTTCCTCTAAAGTGACCGTAAAAATAAAGATATATGTTTGATAATTTTTCACATGATTAAAAATTGTATAAAACTGCTATATATATATAGAATTTCAGCTTGATTGAATCGCTGAAAGGACCGGAATTAATTTTTTAACACTACAAATCACGCGCCAACACGTGACGTGGTGCCATCAACAAAGAGCCAAACATGCACTGATTTAATAAATATTATTTATTAATTTTAATTTATAATTAATTAAATTTAATTTAAATATATAATCTATGTTAATTAATCCAATTCAAATTTGCGAGATAGTCGAATGGAGACACTCCAGCTTTTTTCCTTAAGTAAAATGAAATTAGTATGTTTATCATACAAGTGTTTAGTTTTTTGAGAAAAGTGATAATTAGCCTAATAAAAAAATCAAAAGTTCAAGTCGATATATCATAAGTGATTTATTATTATTATCCTCATTTTTAATTATCCATGATCATCTTTTTTTTTTAAAAAAAAAAACGAAGTAAGCCACAAAAGAAAATATATATTGTAATTCCCCGTTTTTTTTATTGATAATTATAATTAAAAAAGACTTAACTTTTAAATAGTAAACAAAATTGTGGGTTTTATTATGGTCTCCCCCATTTCAGTTTTATATTCCAATCCAGTGTTTACTTTTTTTGATGATTACGCGTTTTGTAATTGGAAATTAATTAAATTTCCAATTTAAAATTAATTAAATTTTCAATTAAACAACAGGATGATGGTGTTCTCTTTACTGGAAAAACTAACAAACAACAAAGTTTATCAAAATGTTTACTATCTTTGTCTAATTGAGAAGTTAATTTATATTTAATTTAAAAACAGAAACTTTTTCAAGTTATAATATAAGTATTTTCTTTAGAAATTATTTAAAAAGGCCTCAATATAAATAATATGGCAAAAATAAATAAATTTTCAAATCGGAATAGGACCCTACCTAACAAATACTAAAATATATTGATAATTTTATAATGAAGGATGAGCAATCTCATTTCTTGGCTGGCTGCAGACAAAAAAAAAAACAACTTATCTTATTATCTTGTATATATATATATATATATATATATATATATTTGTATATATTTTTGAGATATTTTACCTGTTGTTGGTACCGAAAAATGTTAATGGTTTCGTCAGGTTTTAGTAGCTCATAATAATATATATTATACCCTTTTTACCGACCGACGATAGTAAGGGAGGTATTGTTTTCACACCAAATTTCACATGTGGAGATTTTTACATATCTCCACGAATCATGCATTTTCTAAACAGAAAAAAGTATTTTTAGCATGATGTCTGTCCGTCCGTCCGTCTGTCCGTCCGTCCGTCCGTCCGTATAGATGTGTACAGCCTGAACGGCTCAACCGATTTTGATGAAATTTGGTATATTTACTTAATGCATCAGTGGGATGAATTGATCAACTTTTGGTGCAATTCCGGAAACCGGAAGTGGTAGTATTAGTGATCGACGAAAGGAAGGAAAGGGTTATTTTCACACCAAAGGAGATTTTTTTATATATCACCACGAATCATGCACTTCGTATTGGTTTTATTCTCGAGAAAAATCATATTTATTAGTTTTTTCTTGATTTAAAATTATATGACGTCATCCAGCCATTCATGACGTCACAGCCTGGTCTTGCATATATATTATAAATAAAATAAAATTAAAAATGTTTATATTTATTATTTATGTATCCATATCTGTTTTTTATTACATTAATAGATATATTAAAATTATTTGAAATTGTTTCTGTAGCTGGAAATTAATTTATTTCAAACAGTCGGTCGGTTCGGACCTGGCCACAGGTCAACTTATTTAAACTTATCGTTGGTTTCCCACGTCCCTCGTTTCTCAAGTCAAAAGTACCACTTTTAAATTTTTTAAACCACTCAAAGCATTGAGTTTTGCCAAGAGCATGTTCACCGTATGCTTCGACAAGCATTATATGCGATTTTGCAGCAGTTTTCTTCAAATAATAGCAGAAAACCAATGCTATCCAGAAATCGTAGTTCGTAGCCACAAAACTCGACATGTTTGAGGTTATAGAAAAATAGACCGGTGTATGAAACTTAAGTTATTGTGTGTAGTCAAACTTCGTCACCTGCTAGAGGGAGAAGATGACACAACAGAAGCGGTCTTACGGTCTTTAAAGAATATTAAAAACGCGCGAAAGGCTCAAAAATTAAACAAAAAAAATCTATTAATTTAAATTAACATTATTAACTCTTATAATAAAAACTGTATAATAAAAAGAATATTAAAAAATATAATACTCCATTATAATACGTGTATGTATAAACAATTATTTAATTGCCAACCCATTATATAAAATATATTGTGAATTTTTTCATTATTTTTCTCAATGTGATTTAACTCAAACAACTTTCTAACTACTAAACCAAATTTGATGTTTTCACACTCGAAATATCACCTTTCTAATTAATTAGCATTTAATGGTGACGTTACCTTCTGTATTTCCGCAGTTTCATATGTACAATGTGATTTATTATTATTTTAACTTCATAGAAGCTTAATAAACATAAATTTAAAATAAGTCTCTTATTCTCTCTCTTTGTTATTTATTTAAATTCCAACAAAATTTTTCATAAGAGATGAAATTTGTAGACTAAAATTCTCTATAAATTGGTTCTTCATATAATATTTTCTATAATTGTTATAGTTTTGGAAATATTCCAAAACTTATTTGATATTTTATTAATTTGTTTATTTATGAATATTTCTAAACGAAAATGTTACCAGGTATTTTTATGAATTCAATAGAATCTTATATAAAATTTGGTTAGCAACAGTTTTTTACTGTTTAACCGTTTGTTCACAATATTTGTGCCATACACACACACATTAACGTGAAAAACACTTTTTTTTGGAATGAGAATCACTTGAAACTTGGAGATCTGAAAAAACCCAACGATAGTATATATATACTAGCTGCTCAGAGAGCTTTCACACGTAGACGGGGGCTCCGCCCCCTGTACCCCCGAGTGGTACATAGTATTTGGTTGAAAGTAGTAAACGGTTTTCATCCATTTTGTTTCAATCCGTATATTACACAAAACATTCATTTCTTTTTGTGTTCTTATTTAAAATATATTTTAATTAAATCAGTAAATTAATTATATGTTAGCGGACCAGTGTCTCCCACTCACACGCAAAGAAATTGAAACGCAAAAGATTGAAAAATATAAGATATAAGAGGCACTGGTTGTGACGTCACAAATGACGTCAAAAATAAGAAAAAGTCAGAAAAAAAATATTTTTTCACTTTTCTCCAAAAGTATTTCTTGTTTTCCATTTCACGCTATTAATAGATTAGCACGAGGGCTATCCAATGGCATTGGAATAGCCCAAATCGCATAAGTCGTTTAGGAGGAGTAGGGGATAGAACTGTCTTTTCAATATATAGATATAAGTCATGTTCACACACATGTACCACATTCACATTACCTTTCACCTTACCTCACCCACAGGAGTATAACTATTATTATAACTAATTAGAATTAACAGTAAATAACTTTAGAATATAAAGTTAAGATTTTTCTCTGATAAATGCCAGAACTCCGTCATTAATTATCTATGATGGATAAAGAGAAGTTTCCTCTGAATCCTCACGTTAATTATCTAATGATAAGTAAGTTTTTCTCTGAATCCTGTCGTTAACTATTTATAATAAACCAAGATAAGATTACTGACCTTTAAACCAAGAGCCCTTCCTTTCACTCAAAGCCAGCAACCCTAAAAACATCTCCCTTTTATTCCGCCCCCACTTTTCAACTGGCATAAAAGGGCAGTCATTATCAGCTATGAGTTAGTTGAGAATAATCACTATCAATGATTGTAACCACTTTGTAACAAGCTCACGAATAAACTTCTTTATTCTTTTCTTGACTAAATCTTGCCTTTTATTTATACCTTTTAATTACTCACTATCCCAGTGGGTAAGGTAAACACATAATTTATAAATATATAAATCTGGATTACAATACCTTTACTTTCAAAAAATTATTAGATTGAAAAGTAAAATTATACAAGTACCTATATAATATATATTCTCTTAAATATTATACTATAATCACAAAGAATTTATAATAATAATCGTGAAGAATTTAAATTAAGGTTGGAATTGATAGGGTAACCAGCGTTTTCCAACCTGTGGGGCGCGCGCCCCCTGAGGGGCGCGAATGTATTAGGACCAATTTATTTCCCTCAAATCCATGTTTTTGCTTAATTGAGTGTGTGTGGGTGTGTAATTGTGTTTGTATGTGTTATTTTGTAGCCAATTAAATAAATTACTATATTATGTGAGTATTTTTGAAATTAGATTATTACAAAAATTAAGAGAGCGCAAGAATTTTTTTTAAAAAAAGGGGGCGCCGATACAGAAAAGTTGGAAACCACTGGGGTAACTCCTTTAAAAAGTTAAAATATCTTTTATTAAATTTTTCATAAAAATAGAGAGGAATTAATTATTCAATTTAAAATTACTATAATAATTTTAAATAATAATAATAATAATAATAATAATCCATATGTTCTAGTTTTAATTAAATTGTTTCTTTTAACTTTTTTTTTCCCCTTCAGATGTACCTGATATAAAAAAAGAAGAAACGTGGGAGGGCGGGGAGACCAAGACCTGTGATTACATGGTGAGCATCTCCAGGGAGTCTTCTTGTATGACTTGTATTCGAAATTTTGATACTAAATCCGAACTTCACCAACATTTGATTACTGAACATGTCAGCAAACCTTTGGTGATATTACGTCGAGTGATAGTACCCGATTTTATACACCCATATATTAAAGAAGAAAGTGTAGTGGCAAAACCACCTGGAAAACCAAGAAGATCAGTGGCCTGTAAACGAATTCGAAGTTATCAGGTAAGAATTACAGGAGTCCCCAATCGCCTAATCCATTCAGAAATATTGTTTTTTGTTTTATTGTTTTTTTTTGTTTGTTTTGTATTTGCATTGCTTTTACAATCATAGGTATATAGATATGCAATAATATTGTCGTCTTTATCACACATTAGTAAAGTTATTATTCATAAGTTTACAATTATAAATATGATTAGTTAATTAACAAGGGAAGACATAGAATCTGACGAGATTAAGTTTAGACGAAGATGGGGGCATTGGGGAGAGAGAGGTGAAGTTGAAATTAATATAAATTAAATTATTAAAGCTTTGGTGGCTGTTTTTATATTATAAGGCAATTTTGTAAATATAACCATATATTGATATTTGTTATTGTAAATCTATTCAAAAAAAATACACAACGTTTCGATTGCTACTTCTGTAACCGTTATCAAGCGACTGCACTGTCCGAGCGTCCAGTGACGAATGACTACTGATACTTAATATAAGACCTAGGTCGTCAACCAGATGGCGCTCGGAACGTGCTTACAATTTCAAAATTACAGGAGAAAAAATAATTATTCTTAAACAATTAATTTAAAGATTATAAACAAAACGTGAATAACAATTATTTTATGAATAAATTGAGTTCTTTAATTTTACTTTATTTATTATATTAATATTAAACTTAAGCAAAAGATTTTTGGGGGAAGCAAGCCAGTGTTGCCAATTGTATTTGTCTGGAATTCGAACCGGTGATGCCAAAAGATGATTCTCAACAAATGAAAAGTGTTGAAATATAATTATCTAAACATTAAAGTTTCCAAGTCCTGGCAAATACAATTGGCAACACTGGCTTGCTTTAATATTAATATAATAATTAAAGTAAAATTTAATTTTTTTCTCCTGTAATTTTGAAATTGTAAGCACGTTCCGAGCGCCATCTGGTTGACGACCTAGGTCTTATATTAAGTATCAGTAGTCATTCGTCACTGGACGCTCGGGCAGTGCAGTCGCTTGATAACGATTGCAGAAGTAGCAATCGAAACGTTGCGTATTTTTTGTATTTTTTTGAATAAATTTACAATAACAAATATCAATATGTGGTTTTATTTACAAAATTGCCTTATAATATAAATTAAAATAACATAATACAGTTTTTTTGTTTCAATAAATTATGAGATGAAAATATATTAGATTGAAAGGTAAGTTATGCAGGTTTTGGTATATGTACTTTTATGAATAAATTATCTTAAACTGTGTTCGAGGTATCGCAAAAGCACTTAACATTAACCATACAACCAAGCAACAAAACTTTCTTTCTAACTTAATATTAATTAATAAGAGGAATTACTTGTAAATATTTGTAGTAACAATGTGTACTACTACTTGAAATTTTAACTATTTCGACTTATTAACTTCTTCTCTGTGTCGATCAATATGTTGTTTTCGGTCTTGTAATTCATTGTAATATCATTTTTGTTCTTCTTTTATTATATTATATGTATTATGAATTGTAATATGCGTAGTTAATTTCCTGATATAATTAATATTGGTAAGCATGATTTAAATAAAGGACAATATTTCACTTGATTTGTCGTTGACTTTATGTTTGTTTGTTTATTTTTTACTAACTCGTCAGAGATAGAATTGCGATCACGAAAATTTTCGATCTCGATATTTTGATGTTTTTATACGTTTTAAAGGTTCCTGAATCATTTTCACTAAGGTTTAGAAAAACGTCTGTGTGTGTGTGTATCCGTGTATGTATGTAGACAAGATGAGGCAAAAACGGTTTGAGCTAGATTCATGAAATTTGGAACATGGGCATTATTCAAAATTTGTAGAAAATCTATCAACTTTTGAGAAATGTAGCTCAACCGGAAGAGGGTCATTACCTACAACGTTTGGATTTTTTTCCTCTATAGTGACCTTAAAAATAAAGAAATATGTTTGATAGTTTTTCACATGATTAAAAATTGTATAAAACTGCTATATATAGAATTTCATCTTGATTGAATCGCTGAAAGTACCGGAATTAATTTTTTAACACTGCAAATCACGCGCCAACACGTGACGTGGTGCCATCAACAAAGAGCCAAACATGCGCTGATTTAATAAATATTATCTATTAATTTTAATTTATAATTTATAAATAATTAAATTTAATTTAAATATAATCTATGTTAATTAATCCAATTCAAATTTACGAGATAGTCGAGTGGAGACACTCCAGCTTTTTTCCTTAAGTAAAATGAAATTAGTATGTTAAAAAAGAGGGGCGCCGGTACAAACTGACTGAACGTGTTTACGATAATTTATATATAATATTAAAAAACAGAATGTGCAATTATATATAGTGTTTTTGGAAGTTTTAAATGTTTAATTTTTTTTTTTTTTATTACCGACCGACGATAGTAAGGGAGGTATTTTTTTAGATATGTAATATTAAACTCGTCAAATAAATAAATAATTGGAATTCTTCTGTAATCATAATTAAAAGTCAGACTAGAATATTATACAATATATTATTATATTATTGTATCTGATAAATATTTAAATTTTGCAGGTAATAAGAAATGTTTTTAGAAAATTTTTCAAATCCATTTGACATTCTTAAGGGTTATTATGTTTGTAAAATTTATTAAATATTTTTAGAATATTTGCATCAAATAAAGTTTTCCAAACAATTATTTTAGGTCAATATAACGGTATAAATTAGATCAGTGATTCTCAACCTTTTTTTACCGCGGCACACTTTTAACGGTTTAAAAATTTTGCGGCACATAAAGAATAAGATAAGTGTAAAAGTTTACCATATTGAAAAAAGTGGTCCCAAAAACGGTTTCCCTTTTTTTTAGAACCATATTGAGAAAATTTAGAAAGTCGGAAATGTTTAAGAGCCTAGTCCCAAAAACGTTTTACCTTTTTTACCGACCGACGATAGTAAGGGAGGTATTGTTTTCACACCAAATTTCACATGTGGGGATTTTTACATATCTCCACGAATCATGCATTTTCTTAACAGAAAAAAGTATTTTTAGCATGATGTCTGTCCGTCCGTCTGTCCGACCGTATAGATGTGTACAGCCTGAACGGCTCAATCGATTTTGATGAAATTTGGTATATTTACTTAATGCATCAATGGGATGAATTGATCAACTTTTGGTGCAAATCCGGAAACCGGAAGTGGTAGTATTAGCGATCGACGATAGGAAGGGAAGGGTTATTTTCACACCAAATTTCACATGAGGAGATTTTTTTATATATCACCACGAATCATGCACTTTGTATTGGTTTTATCCTCGGGAAAATCATATTTATTAGTTTTTTCTTGATTTAAAATTATATGACGTCATCCAGCCATTCATGACGTCACAGCCTGGTCTTGCATATATATTATAAATAAAATAAAAATGTTTATATTTATTATTTATGTATCCATATCTGTTTTTTATTACATTAATAGATATCTTAAAATTATTTGAAATTGTTTCTGTAGCTGGAAATTAATTTACTTCAAACCGTCGGTCGGTTCGGACCTGGCCACAGGTCAACTTATTTTTTTAGAACCAAATTTAAAAAATTTTAAAAAAAGTCGGAAATGTTTAAGAGCCTCATAATCTCGTGGCACAATGGTTGAATTAGATAGATACAGATGAGTCTTTTGGGAAAAACAGATGAAAAAAATGAAAATAAATTTACAGCATTTTTCATAGTAATTTACTGTATTATAACTCTAAAGAATAATTTAGTGAATTTAGCATTGAAATAATTTTACATTATTTCATTGCTAAATATAAAAATAAATATTTAAATCAATTTATTTATAAAATTACTTCTTGTTTAGAAATACTTAGCAATGTTATTTTTAAATTTCAATTATGAAAGAATTTAAGTTCTACTCGGTTTAGAATTAATGATATTGACCTTCGGTTAGTTTTGAGAAAAATTAATGAGATTAAATTATTATTAGTGACAGAAAAAAGATGTCAAGCTTTTTTTACTTGTTTATCTTGCCATGTGAGCGTTCAAAATAAAATAAAACCTCACATTTCTAAGTCCTTTTTAGTAAAATATTATATATTATTTTTTTTTATATCGTTAAATATTATAAAAATAATTTCAATGCAAATGCAGTTCAAACAATTATTGAATTTCTTCCATTTATTTGATATAAAATATATTTTTATAATGAAAAATAACGATTATTTTATATTTACTATTGTCTTATTGGCATTTTATAATAATACTAATAGTAGTAATTATATTATCCAAAAATTCTTCTCTTTATATTAAATGGAAGAGATGTGAAAGAAAAAAAATACAATATTTCTTTTAAATTATTAAAGCTTTGGTGGCTGTTTTTATTTATAAGAGAATTTTTGTAAATAAAACCACATATTTTGATATTTGTTATTGTAAATTTATTCAAAAAAATATGTGTGTATTTTTTGTATTTTTAATTTATTCAAAAAAATATGTGTGTATTTTTTGTATTTTTTTGAATAAATTTACAATAACAAATATCAAAATATGTGGTTTTATTTGCAAAAATTCTCTTATAATATTTCTTTATTTAAAAAATGAAAAATAGAAATATTTAGGTTTGTTGATTGAAGGTAAATCCTTAGAAGCCAAATAAATTGAAGGGAACCGAGTTTACAAATAATAATAATTATAATAATAACAATAACATTTAAAGTGTACATTAGATTGATTTTCCTTTCTTTTTAAAGTTAAGCTAATTTTAATTTGGCAAAGAATCAGTTCCCTTATAATTTTATTTGGATGTAGACATAAGTAAAAAATAAATAAATAATAATTTAGTTTAATTTAATGATAAAAGACAACAAAAGGATATATCTCTATATCAACCTTCAAGTTTTACGAATAATCGGTGAGGTAATGAAAATTAAGTTGTTTTATTTTGTTTTAAATATATATTATATATATATATATATATATATCCTATATACTAAAAAATATTTACTATAATTATAAAATCTCCCAGAGGCGCCATAGAAGATACAAAAGGCAAGTGTTTTAGTTACATAATATTTATTTCTATCAGGGCTCGCCAAACTTTTTTGATCATCGATCCCCCTACAATTTTTCGAAATCTCCATCGACCCCCATAAAGGTAATTTTCAGGTAATCAATCAGCCTTAATATTTAAAAAATCAGAAACAATAAGTAAAGTAGGTATAGATTTTTTAACTTCTTTTCACTCTTAATAAATATATGTTTATTATTTTATTTTCTATAAAGAAAATGATAATAAGTTAATTATAAAAAAATTTAAAATTTTACATACGCAGTTAGTCCTTGTGCCAGATCGACCCCTACTGTTGTTAAATAGACCCCTGGGGGTCTAATAAGACCACTTTGGCGACTCCTGATCCAAATAAAGAATATCTTTTTCTAAGAATGAAAAAAACAAATTGATTGACTTATTAAATTAATTTTATATATAGAAAATAAATATTGTTAATTTTTATTTTATTAAAAATGTTTAATATAAAAGATGTTCTTTTAATAGATTATTAATCTTCTCTTTTTACGTTTTTATTTGTTTATTATATAGTAGCCAACAAAATAATTTATATAAAAAATTTATTTTATTTATATATATATATATATTATATTTATTTTAGATTTAATTTAATAATATATATATATATATCTTTTTTACTTTTTTTTATTTATAAATATTTAAATAATAATTATTTGGAAATATAATAAATTTTTTAAGAAATTTCTATTTGATTTATTTTTTTAATAAATTATTTAATTTTAATTCTTATAATTATGTTCTTATATAAACCAGGTAATGATGAAAAAAGCCAATTTACCTAAAATAAACAGTGAATCAAAAAATTCATATGAAAGTGTATTTAATTCATCTAAACATTATTTTGTAAGTTTATAATTTTTATAGATATTATATGGATAAGTTTTGTAAATAATAATTTAAATTCTTTAAAGAAATAAATCAGTGATGGAATGACATTTCACTAATAGTTTTGGCGTGGGTGTCTGCTACCGGATTGAAGGAAGAAAATTTTACCCCTCCCCCTTATTTAAAATTTAAATTTAAATATACAAGAATTCTATAGAATTTTTTAACAGGTATAATAAAAGTTATTGTGATTGTATAGGATACAATAAAAATTTATATACATATATTTTTTACAATATAAAACCAAAATTGTTATCAAAAATTCATTAGAATTAGTTTTGGTTTATTAATACATATTTAATATTTTGAAAAAAAAAAATAATAAATAAAACTTCGGTCTTGAACTAAAACTTTTTACCAGTGGTTTCCAACCTTTCTGTGCCGGCGCCCCCCTATTTTTAAAAAAAATTCTTGCGCACCTCCTTTTGTAATAATGTAATTTCCTTTTTCAATAGTCGGGCACATTTCTGAAATAATATAACAACATGGGTGGGTCAATGTTTCAGAGCATCGCAAAATCATCTGACCTTTTTTTAGAACCATATTGAAAAAAAATCGAAAATTTTCAAAAGTTTGCGGACACTTGAAATTGGTCCTAATACATTCGCGTCCCCTTACAATAGTTTCGCGCCCCCCAGAGGGTGCGCGCCCCACAGGTTGGAAAACGCTGCTTTATACCTTAAAGGTGTACTTTTTTTTAATAACAAAGTCATTTATTACACTTTGTATAATGTCTATTCGGTTAAGTATCTTGTTCAATAAACAAGATACCCAAATTGGTTAGCGCATAATAGATGTGATATAAATTAAAATTATTTTTCGAATTTTTAACTATTTCAGTGTGCCAATTATGTTTCAAGTAAGGAAGCACGAATTGGCATAAATTTCTTTATATCTTCTGATATTTAAAATTATCATATAATATAAAATGGTTATAGATAAAAAGAATTTAAATTTATTATTAAATAGGTAATTACTTTTTTATGATTAATATTTAATATAAAATATCATTTTATTTATTAATAGTTTTTTTTTAATATTTTTAATGATAATTAAATAAAAAAATGATTGATAATAATCCATAATGATTCAGGCGCGGCCTACGGAAACAGTGGTGAGAGAAAATCCTGAAACAGCCTCCAAAGAGAAAGAAGAACATCCTGCACTGAAACTCACCCTCAAGCTGACCGCCAATACAAATACATTTGAGGTATGTATTTCTTAGTTTCTTTCGTGGCCGAGTTCTAATTTAACAAATATTTCTATTAAAACCCTTGCATTCAATTCTCACTTCTATATTAACTAAATAAAATTTACATTTTCATTTTTATTAATAAATAAAATAATTTTATTCTGAATATTAACCCATTTGCCAGTGTTCCCAAATAGGAACAACAGAAAAAATCTAAATAGCGTTTGTAAACTGTTAAATTTCACACCAACTTTGTGCTAGTGAAATCATGTTATAATCTAACTTTTGTTTTAAAAGTTTATTTGATAGCTACAGCAGTAATTAATACTTGCTTGCAACAAAAACAAAAAAAAATTTGAAAAATTAGTAATTGTGATTTTTAAACATATGTAAATTCATGATAAGGTATTATTGATTTATTGTTTTTATCAATTTCTTTTTATTTACAATGTGGTAGTTATAATTAGTTCAAATAAATAAAAAAATTTCATTTGAAGTTTACAAAACATCAAAAAATAAATTGTTCTCATTTGGGAACGCTGGTCTTTCGACTGTTATATAAAGATTTTTATTTTATATTATTTATTTTATTTAATAAGAAATATAAATTAAGTAATTAAGTAGAATTGAATAATAATTTCATGAAATTTGGAATATTTTCTGAAACATGTAAATTTATGAGGTGTACGATCCTTGAACAAAGTGGAATAAAATTTTTTCTTTGTTTGGGAAAACATAATTTGATGTTTTATAAATGCATTTCTTTATTATACTTGCTTGAATGACCAGCGTTCCCAAATGGGAACATTTATTTTTATACACCAAAAACCCTTTCAAAAATATTTTTTTGTAAAAATATATTTTTTTCTATATTTATCTAATGAAAAAATTAAAATAAAAAATTTGATCACTATTGGCTTAATAAAGAAATAGTTTAAATTATTTAATTATGTCTCACAGTTCAGGCATTTAATTAAACAAAATGAAATAGATATTCTATTGATTTATTAATGTTATTTGAATATAAATCATATGAAAATGAATCTTTAATAAAATTCAAATTTCAAATTTTACGCCATTTTAGTGAATAAACTGAAAGATGGCTCTGTTGAGTAACAAAAATAGATAACGTCACAAAAGTGTCATTTTACTTGAAAATTAAAAAATAAATTGGTTTGTATACATTGTTATCTCGCGTCAAGTTAGTCTCAATAAAAATAATTAATTTAGATCTATATATAATAATTAACATATATATATATATATATATATTCTCCATATATGCTCTAAAAGATAATATAATCATAACCTTTATCTTAACAAGATATTATATTTTATATTACTATTTAAATTAATCTTTTTCATCATTTCTCCCATTTGTATGCATGTGTTATGATGAAGAATCCTCCCAAGAAATCAAAGAAAAATAACGCCAAGAAGGGATCTCACAGAAAGTCTTCAGCAAAATATAAAGTATTTTTTTTTTTTTTTTTTTCTTTCACGTTTTTTGTTGTTTATCTTTTTGTTTGTGAACTATCAAATTACAAAAAACAAAAACCTTACACTTAACATTTAAAATGTATAAAATAAATAAAAAAAAAATATATTAATAAAAACCAGTGATGATGAAAACAATGTAACAGTATAAGCGAATTTTGTAAATAAAACCACATATTGATATTTTATATTGTAAATTTATTCAAAAAAATACACAACGTTTCGTCGTTAACGATTGCAGAAGTAGCAAATGTAACGTTGTGTATTTTTTTGAATAAATTTACAATAACAAATATCAATATGTGGTTTTATTGGTTTTATTTACAAAATTCGCTTATAAATAAAAACAGCCACCAAAGCTTTAATAATGTAACATTAATAATTTTTTTTTTTTAATAAGATGTAATTTATATTATTTAATTTTTATAAATAAAATTTTATATTTTCTTATCTGTGAAATAAAAAGAATTGTAAATATTACACATCGCCTAGTATTTTTAAATTTAATTGATAAATTTATTTTCAAAATCATCTCATACTTTAAGATTATCAGCTTGTTTTGGGTATTTTACTTTTTAACCAGATTCACTGTTTTTCATTTAATCATTCTTTTTTTCTAACAGAATATATTAATAATTAAAAGAACAACAAATTAATCTCATACTCATATTTTTTTTATATTTTATATATATATACTAATTAACAATTTTCATTAAGGTGGTTTCAAAGAACCGGCCAGTGGAAACCTCTTCTTCGCCTCCAGCCGTGGAGGCTCCATCAGCAACAATCGATGAGGGCTCCGTCCCAGAGCTCTCAGCCCAGCATGAGGAACACGAAAATGAAAAAGAATTTAACAATGACCCTAATTTGGATTCGGTGACATCTCAACAGAATTCTATTGAAATAAATGACAATCTCAGCAATGATGAAATTTCTGAATGTGAAACTCGTAGAAATTCACCAAGAGATCTTTCTCCACCAAATAGTAAATATATAAAATAGAATAAATTGATTTTTTTATAATTTTTTAATATTATTTATTATATTTATTATTATAAATCAGAGGTGTCTAAAAATATTTAAATTTTTTCAATATGTTTAAAAAAAAAAATAAAGGTAAAATGATATTTATGTGCAGCCCAGCATATTTTTTTTTGCAATGTGGCCTTCAAATGGTCATAGTTTAGACATCCCTGTTATATTTATTTATTTTATTTATTAAAATATTTGATAGCCCTTTGGCTTTAAAAAGGAGTTGAATTAAATAATAATTTTTTAACACAAAACAAAAATAAATTTAAAAACAGAACACAGAGCAAAACAAAATGAAAGTTATTAATTTAATTTTATAAACTTAGTTTCATTCATTTATTATAAATGACGTAGTTTTTAAAGCACCTTTGATAAATAAATAGATGTCCTTTAATTTATCGTGGTTAACAATTTCTAGTATTTTTATTAAATTCTCCTCATTCATTTTATCCTCCTTCATATATCCCTTTAGGTAGTGGTTTCTCATTGGTTTGTAATATACCAATGGACATTCCAACAACAGGTGAATCATAGTCTCTTCTTTCATTTTATTGCATATACTACCAATCACCGTTGTGTCTATTTTATACTTTATGCCTCTCGTATAGATATTTATGAATTTTGCACTCGCCACTCTTAGCTGGCTAACTTAGCTGGCTAGCGGGCTAATTCTTATTTTGCCCAAATTAAATCTATATTTATTTAATATAGACCTCTTCGTTTTTCATTATTAAATCCTTATTATTATTAAATAATTGGATTCCATTTCAAGGTTGTAGTCCAGTTTAAGTTTCATTTTTTTCCAGTCCTCCGTTATCATTGGTGAGAATTTTTTCACTTGACAGCCAATCTCTTAACATGGTTCTCAGCCATGAAGCCCAATTACCTCTGTTATAAATCATTTTGACAAAGAATCTTTGTAGCATAAATGTTAGCGTCGATAACTTGCAATAGAAACAAGACAGGTTCAAATCCCGCTGGGTGCACGATCCTTAGATCCACTATCTAGCCTATCGATAGTGAAAGAGTCATTGTCGTGCTAAAATAATATACCTCTGAATTTACCTACCACTTCTCATTGTTTGTAATTAGAAGAAAGATAGATTCTGGGACAATATTTTATTTTTTTAAAAAACAATAAAATACCATATTGAATTAACATTATAGATCAAATAATATACATAAACTACATTAAATGAATCTACCTGTATCTTAATATACTTTTAAAAAATTAAAATTGATTTTTTTATGAGAGAGATATATTGTGTTTTTCTTAACTTTTTAATGATAAAACATTTGATTCATTTTAACATTAAATATATATTAATTTTTTAACATTATAACATTAAGGATAATTATCATTTTCAAAATTTGTGTATATATTTAAAAAGGAATTATACTTTTCCAGTAGAAGACGAAACTACTCAGGATAAAATGCCAGAGTCTTCTGAGAATATTCCCTTAACTTCACCAAACGATGGAGTTTCTGAAAATGACAGCAATAGTGGAAATACTGCTGTTGGAGATTATCTTTCTTATGATTCAACTGTAAATCCACCAACTTTAGTGGGCAATGATGTAGAATCACCAAATCCAAATACCGAAGTTGAAGAAGACACCATTCAAACTCACAATATTCTTCCTTCAAATTCAACTTCATCATCGGTTGAAATTCCTGAACAGGCCCCAGGAACAATTAATATTCAACCAGCTGCCTTTTCTTCAGAAATTCAGGTGATTACATTTCATTTATTCTTTCCAATTTAATTTTTTTTTTAATTTTTACAATTTCCTAGTGATATTTTTTTTAACAGTAGAAATATCATCTCAATCGTTCTTTTCATTTTTCTTTTTTATTTATTTTATTTTTTTATTTTGATTTTTATGTTTCGAAAATCAACATTATGTTTATAATATGGTATAGTATCACATATTAAATAATAATATTAAATAATTTTATATCAAAATTAAATAAAAAAATTATATATTATACCTCTTAAATTATTAAAAAGAATAAATGAATTCATTTTTTGAATTTAATAGCAAGTTGATTTTTAAAATTTTCTATTTTATTTGAATATGATTGATTGATTACATGTGTTAAAATTTTAACAAAATCAAATATTCTAATTTTTAAATTTAAATACAATTTAATTTTATTTTTTACTAATATTACATCAAAAAAGAGAATATATTGAACATAATAAAAAAATTTCAATTTTGGCTGAACCGATTACTATAAAATTACATCACAATATTCTAATATACCTTTATTTGATACCTCTTCATATCTCTATAAATTTTGTTAATATCTAATTAATAACAGCAGAAATTAATTTTTAAATATAATATATAATGCTCCAGTCTCCTCGTTTAGTGAAGATGTCGATTCATTTCCGACAATGAAAATAAAATAAATAATTCTGGCAAATCCCACACAAAGAATCATAATAATATTTAAATTTTTATTTTAATTTCTAATATTCTAATATCATTTCAATTAAATAATTTAATCAAAAAATCTCAATTTGATTAATTTAATAAAATATTTAGATCATATTTATCTTAAATTATTATTTTTTTAAATTAAATTTTATTAAATTATTTTTTTTGAATATTTCCTCTTTTCTATTTAAAAGAGGGGTATAAATTTTATAAATTTTATTTATGTCTATAAAAAATTATAAAAAAAAAACTGTTTTATAAAGTCAAAAATATTTTTAAAACGTCAAATAAAATGACTAAAATAAATTGTCTTTGTTCTTGATTTTAGTTTAATTACTTAATTATTATTTACCATTGTATTTTAAGAGCGTAAATTATTTATAGATTAGGTATATAAAAATCAACATATGATTTTGTGGCCAAATGATATAAGAGTTAAAAATTTTCTTTTTTTTTAAATTGGGTACATTTTGAAATTTATTTTAAATCTAAATCTTTATTTTATATTATAAATTTAATTTAAAGGTTTCTTTTTTTATTAATTATCTTTAATAAATTATCTGTTGAAAATCAACTTATTATTTAAATTCAGAAATAAGTTCAATTATAGTAATTTACAATTTGTATATTTGTGAATATTTAGAAAAAATTATATCTTGATAAATCTATAAAAAATAATTTTCAAATTAATAATAATACACTATTCGCGTATATTTATAATTAGAATTTCTCTTTCTAATTCTATTTTAAAATTTAAAAAAAAAGTAAATTGTTCTAAAATTTTTAAGTAATTTTAAAAAAAATGATTCAATTTTATTTTTAAAAATAAATAAAAAAATAATTGAGAAGAAACTTAAATAGATAGTATTTAAGGGGAAAAATAAATTTAATACGTTAAATTATCTTAAAAAGTATGAAATGTAAATTTTAATTTTTACCGACCAACGATAGGAAGGGAAAGTTTTTTTTTCTTGTTTTACATATATTGTAAAACATATATTTTTATAGATAAGAAATTAAATTCTTTTTACTCAATTATAAATATTACTTATTTTTTTAACATATTTTTTAAAATATATTATTTAGTAGATCAACAGTGTTAAGTAGTTTAGTTTAGTTGCTTCTATTTATTTTATGTGCAGCACTTTGAAATGGGTTTCTTTGGGTCTACGGGTGTCCAGGCACCATTGGATGCTGAAAGTACAACACAAGGAATACATTGGAACCAAAATGTAACCACTGCTGTTGCACAACATTCTCCGAATCAGAGACAACTTACTCCCCCTATCGGTGCTATGCTTCCACCACCACCAGCTCTTCAATCGCAACCTCAGAATCAAATCCAAAATGCTGAAGGAGAATGTAAATTTACCAGATTCGTATATATATATATTTGTAGTTATTTTTATTTAATGTTACTATGTACTTTTTAACAGCATCCCTTTTACGAGATTTTCTTGCTGCTGATCCTCTTGCAATCGACAAACGAGGCGGGGTGTCAATCGCAAATGTTAGTGCCGAGCCACCCAGTGAGTTCATGTCACTTGATCGATTGAGCCAAGCTTTTACATGTGACGTTTGTGGTGAACGAGCGGCCGATCGTTCAGGTTTAGAAGAACACCGAGTTCGAAGAGGGCACTATCTCTGCCCTCAATGTCCAAATAAAACTGTATGTCGAACTATAGACGAATTAAACAATCATTTAACAGCCCATGCTCAAGCGTCATCCTATTATCCACAAGCTCAGCCCAACATTCAACAACTACAACAACAAGTATTATTAATAATAATATATTTTGGATATGAATTTTCGATAAAATAAGATATTAATAATAGAATTTAATTTTAGGTGCATCGTATTGGCGCAACAAGGAGAACATCGCCTATTTATCGACCTCCTTATAATTACCAAAATCCAAATCAGCCTTATCCTGGGCCCCCACCTCCTCAACCTGCATCATATCCTCCCCAACAAGGTGGTAGATTTATTGTTCCACAAGTAAGTTTATCAAAATAAAATTATGTTTTCTCAATTATATATAAAATAACATTTCATATCCTTTTATCGCCTTATATTATTCATTTAACCCTTTTTTTATACATTCTCTAGTTTTAAATAAATGTTCACTATATATTCTATAAAAATTGTTTAAAATGAATAATTAAATGTTAAAATTTGATTAAATTATGTTTTTGTTGATATTTATAATATGGAGGAAATTGAATTAAAATCAAAATATTAATTTTATTTTAATATCAAAATAAATTGATCTATTTATTTATTTGTTGTAATTTTCAAACCGAAATATTTAAATCGTTAATTATTAATTGTATTATTATAGTTAATAATTTATTTACTATTTTATAACTTCTTATTCAATATTAATAAATATTTTATAGGAACTTCCGCGACCCCGACAAAGAATGATCTCACCTCAACAACCAAGTGGACCCCCATCATTACGACGAATACCTCAAGCACAACCTTCAATGGCACCACAACAATCTACTTCCCCCCAGCAGGTTCCAATGGGAAGAAAGAGGGGACGTTCTGCTTTAGTGCCAGATGAAGAGGTAGGTTTGAAAATAAATGAAAGCATTTCTCAAATAATATTATGAATATCATTTTCATTATTTTTAGGTCCAAATGATAGCTGTTCAAAAACGTACTGAGAACTCCGGACAAACGAACTCCAACTCAGGTGCTACATTGACCAATGGTTCACGTGTAGTTAAAAATGTTCCTGAGACAATTCGTTTGAACAATGCAATTTCTCTTTCAGTGAGGCAACCGAGTACCCCACAGGTTCAACAACAAGGCAAAAAAGCAGATGCTAAGGTAATTTATTATATTTGAAATTGATTTATTTGCGACTTTTCTTAATTCATTTCATTTGATATTTAAGGTGGTAGCTTCGTTGTTATCATCTCGTGGTATCACCGTAACTCCCGCCCAAAATTCATCTCCTGGAAATACACCAGGCCAAACGCCCACGAAACGAATGAGGGTTCAACAAAATAACACTACTGGAACGAATTCCCCTGCCGTCCCTACTTTAAATTTGAACTCTGCCATCAGTATATTACCTGCAGGTATTTATCTTATATTAATTAAATAAACTAATTTCAAATATTAACACGTAATTAATTAATGTAATTACTACAGGATCTTCTCGTAAATACCAGTAAGACTATTTATATAAAAATATAAAATTCACTTTATTTCTTTGTTTTCTATTTTTAAATTATTTCATTTAGAATGTGAAGTTTTTTTATTCATTTATATTAACAATAAATTAATATTTATTTTTTTTATCATAGGAAACCTAATGTTTTAAAAATCTTATTCATATTTAAGATTTATTCCCATTTTTACTTAAAATCTATATTGTACTTTTTTGTTGTTTATTTGCATTATTAAAATTTTGAATCTCTTAATTATTTTTTTAATAATCGTTTGATAATTATAATTTATTCATTTAACAAAAATCCCTTATTTTAATAGGAGCAAATCGGAATAATAATTCTAGTAGTAATGGCGGTAATTTTGTCACTCCACAAAATAGAAGTGTTCAAAGTCAACAGGTGGAAAGACCTCCAAGACCTCCAACAGTGGATCTAACCGGTGATCATCCAGGACCACTTCATAATGCATCTAGGTAATTACTGAATATTTCGTAAAAACTTGTTCATCTTTCTAAATCACAAATAATATGAATAATTTAGTAATTTATTTACTTTATTTATCTCAAAATTAAATTTTCACATAGATTGGGCCAGCCAGCACGAAGAGGAAGACCTCCTGTTCCTTTACCTACCCAAAATAATGTAGGAAGGTTTACATGTCATATTTGCGATAAAACCTTTAATTCTCAAGAAATTCTTAATCAACATGTAGCTCATCATCGTAATATGAATAAGCTACCCTACAAGTAAGACTAATATTTATCATTTATCTTTAATAATTTATACAAGGACAAATTTTATATGAAAAATTATACATATAGTATTATACGTTTAGTTATTAATTGAAAATGATTATGAAATGTTTTAATTTTTCTTTAAAAAAAACAACTAGATTTATAATGAGTCAGTTAATCCAAACTTAATACCTGGCGTCGTTGCAATGATGTAGACATTTTTGAGATGTATAAATGTACTACTTTTTTAGCGAGGATAATTAATAATTATATGCATATTTTTAAGTTGATTTGGATAAAATATTTAATAAAATATATTTGCATGTGGACAAGCCGAAACAAAATAAAATATTGTTGAGCCTGTCTGATCACCTGGGCCATTAGTGAAGGAGTTAAAATAAAAGGAATTCTTAACTCTTTCACACCAAGGTAGCTAGCCCTTGGCGCTATAGGCCAAAATCGAGTATGTGGCGAGGTGATTGGTTGCACGGAATCACGTAACTCTTTTTTCACCACAGCCCAAACAAGATGACCAAGTGCTCGAATATAAATATACAATATATATATATATATATAAAAACTTATAAAAATTATATAAAAAATAAATTGATAATAAAATAACTAAATCTAAATCAGGGAGAGGGTTTAACAGCATGGAATCGTAAATCGTACACCACTTGATCATCAAGCATTTTATATATTTTTAAAACAAATTTTTATTTTAAATAAAAGAAGTAGATCAAATATTAATTTAAATTTATTTAAAATTTCATGAAAAGATTGATTTAAATTGTATAAGTAAAAATGGGAAAATTAACATTTTTCTTTTATAAAATTTTCAGATGTACACTATGTTCAGCACAATATCCAACTCAACAAGGATTGATGCAGCATCGACAATCATATCATAAAGAAGGAGCTCCACCACCACAATCAGCTCCTAATGCTACCCAAATTCAAGTAGGGACCGAAATGGCTCTACCTGTTGTAGATCTCAAACTTCCAGGCGTAGTTGCAAGGTTAAGTCAACTTGGTGTGCAACACTATATTCCATTATCACAATTAATGTCCCAAGGAGGTGGGTTCTTCAGTTTACCTATTGTTAATGTGGACGGTGCGAGAAATCCGAATGTGACTAACTTATCGAGCATAGGTGCCACCAGTGTATTATCCTTAGGACCGATAAAAATGCTACCACGTTAGTCAATCGGTCAATCCGTCCTACAATTAAAAAATAGACTTTTCAAAAAGAGAAAGAATTTTAATTCTTAAAAATGTAAATTTTTTGTAAATAACATGATAAATATGGAATTCAATTTTATCAATGGAATTATTATATATATTATTATAAATATATATATATATATATATGTTCGTTTAGCAAATAATTTCTGACTATTAATGACTATCATAAAATATTTTTATTAAAATATATAATAAATAAATTATACCATTTTGGTATTAAATATGTTATTTTCATAAAATATTGTTTGTTTGTTTAAAATATTATAATTCAAATAATTTTATTTTTTTTCCATTGCAATTCATTTATTTATTATATTAATTTTTATTATTAATATATGTTAAATATATTAAAGATAAAGTAATTTTATAATTTTGTATTTATGTAATTAGTCAATTTTCTATATTTTGTATATGTATAGAGTTAAATATTTGTTAAAAAAATAATTTATTTATGATTCAAAAAAAAATAACAAGTGCCAGTTTATAATTAAGATATAGGTTTAGGAATGAGAATTGTATGGGATTAAAATGAACTAAGCATCTAAAATATCATTAAATTTTCATTCTAATTATTTAACTAAAATGGAAATATTAAATATTATTCCATTATATACTTGATTCTTAATGATCCCAAACTTCTCGTTTCTAAAAAAAAGTATATATATAATACTAAAAACGGACAGTTGAAAGAGGACCAATTTATTTAAAAGTTGATTTAAAAAAAAATATAAATTTTTAATTTCATTATAATCCTCGATCTATGGAAAATAAAGATCATTTAAAAATTTTTAGGAAAATATGTAAAATATTTTAATTATTCAGTGAAATAAAATATTTTTTTTATTTATAGTTCAATTTTTAAAATTTTATGGTAAAAATATTATTAATGAATTAATCCTATTTTCTAAATTTTTAATTAACAATCAAAGTATCTTAGACTTTGTAAAAAATATATTATTATTTTTATTAATATTATTATTAAATTATTATTTAACACGATCCCGCCGGCATGTACCACCGGTGGCTCATGCCGTCACATAAAATAAATCAAATTATTTATCCGATGGGAACGAGTTAATCATAACCTCCAAGTTCTATTGCTCAACTAAAGAAAATATGATCTCCACTTTACATAAACTCTTTAACCAAACATATTTAAAAAGGAATAATTCCTTCATCTTTTTTCTCGTTATCACCATCACTAGTACAATAATATTAATATTAATAATAATAATAATAATAGAACTAAACGAATATTTTAAAGAAATTTATAATAATGTATTTACTCACAATTATTATAAATAATAATAATTATTCTTAGAGTAAATATAACATTTTTAATATCGTTTAAATATTTTTTCATTTAAATTTTTGTTAATAATTTAAAAAGTACATATATGTTATCATTTTTATATATATTCATTCCATAGATTAAAAGTTAATTTTCAATATTAAATAATTTTTTTTATTAAATATTTTAATAATTCATAAATCGAGGACCTGAATATATGAAATCTATATTTTATTTTTTTTTCAACACAACTAATAAGCAAACGGAGATAAGTATTATTTTTCCCCACTTTCTTCCAGGTTGAAATTATTTTATAATAATTTCGAATTGAACCATAATTAAATAGAATCGCATTTAATCTCATTATTACAAAAATTTACCTCCTTGCAAATCTCCACAGAATTTGGTTAAAATTAACCCAATTGCAAAATGTAATAGTACGGCAAGTGCCTCATTAAACATTTCATGGTTATCTCAATGAATATAATTCATCATAGAATAATAAAAAATGGTTCAATTTCTATGTTTATGGATTCATGATCTATCAAGATATTTTTTTTTTCTTGTAAAATTTATAATTTGGAGAAAAAGTTCCTGAATAATATATATATTTAAAGAAATATAAATGTATATGTTATTTATACTTATAATGAAGAAAATGCATATATATATGAGTGGAAAAAATAATGGATATATATCATTTCGTCAATAATACAACTTTAAATTTATTATTTATTTATATTTAAAATTTTTTTTCTAAAATAAAAAATTCATAATTAAATTAATGTATAAATTTTAATTTATTTTTAATTTACTTTTTATTTATACCTCCAGTACCTGTTTCTCGTGAAACATTTTAGATTTAAGAAATTATTTCTCAGATTATTATATATATAAAGGTAAGAATCAAGTTTATAACATTATGTCGTTAAATGAAATAAATTTTTTTAAGTGGATATACATCAATAATACTTACGAGGATCATTCAACATGGCGATGGCGCTGCTATAACAAAAGAGTTTTATCATCATGTAGTACATGCTTTTACTAGGCTACTGTCAAAGTTTCAGTCAATTCCCTTCACTAGTTTTGTTTTGACAGCCTTTGGAAACGAGCGTGTCGATCAGTTGTACAAAAATAAATAACATTATCGTTCGGTGATTAGATTCTTATTTTTGGAAGGGAAAACGGGCAGCGAAATCAAAGATCGCTTGGATGCTGTGTACAGTGACTCTCCTCCTTCGATGGCGACTGTCAAAAATTGGTACGATATTGTCCTTTTTCCCATTTTTGTACAACTGATAATAGACACGCTCGCTTCCAAAAGCTGTCAAAACCAAACTAGTGAAGGGAATTGTCTGAATCTTTGACAGTAGCCTAGTAAAAGAATGTACTACATGATGGTAAAACTCTTTTGTTTGTTATAGCAGTGCCATCGGGCGGTGAGGCTAAGTACTTATTGAATGACCATCTTTTGTGATTAAAATTTTTCAGGGCGAAACTTTTATTCATTCACAATTCCTTGACGTTTTTTTTCTAAATCGAATATTGATAGAAATATTGTTCACGCCTGCGTGAATTAACTAATTAAATTTAAATTTATTTAAACATTCCGCCGAAAATAATGTCGCTAATAACAATAAGTAACAGACTTGCGATCAATAAAGAAGTTCCAGATCATATTAAACACGATAATTGTAAATTGTTCAGATTAGTTGTCATGTCATGGATTTGTTTAAAACTTTACTAGTGGATTCCTTATTTAATTCCAAAGAAAATTTCCTTTTGCGCTTTTAGTTTACGGGATAAAAATTATTAAAATTTGCATGTAAATCCATTGATATTCTTTTTATTAACTACATTGTTTTATTTGACCATCAGAATGCTCCACTAATTTTTTGGTTTTTTTTTCAGATTAGATATTTCAAAATTAAAAAAATAATTAATTAAACAATTTCTCTACATTCAAACCGAACCGTAAAAAAACCCGAAAATTAGGAATAAGTGAATAATTAGTGAATTAGTCAATAAAACATTACTTAATTACATCCTATTTCGGGGTTCATAATAAGCTAATCTGGCAATCTTAATTTATTTATCTCGTAAACTAGAAGAGACCGAGAAAAATTGCATAAGGAAAGTTTATTTGGAATTAAAAATGGAATCTACTGGTAAAGTTTTATCCAAATCCATGGCATGACAACTAATCTGAACAATCCACGACTTTCTTATTTATGGAACTTTTTGAAGATTTTGAGAAATGTTTACCATGATGAAAGTTAATGAGGCAAAATTTAAAGTAATAATCTTCAAAAAATCAGGAAAGGTATTATGATAGCGAGGGGGGAGTTATTTCGACTTGGATTAAGAAATGACTCATTAAATAGAATGTTGATAATGTTGTAAAAAAAATTTGTAATTAAGGCTAGGAAAATTAATTTGTTATTATGAAAATGTATTTTATTTTTATTTCTAATAATTTATAGGACTAAAATGTGTTTTATGTGTAATCAAAAGATTAATTGCAATTATATCTATTCACTATTTTTAATTTAAAATTAAAATAAATTAATATTTATTTTTATTTAATTTATTATTAATAGTCTTAATCAGGGGCGGATTTCGGCTTAGGCAGAAGGTAACTTCCAAGGGCCAGTAAAACGGTTAAAAAAATCTTGAATTATTTCACTTTTTAAACTTTTGTTATCAGACTTTTTTCAACATGGTTCTAAAAAAAAAATGATTTTTGCGATCAGCCTTTTAAATATTTTCGACTTTCTTTACATTTTTGCAATATGGTTCTAAAATAAAAGGTAAAATGATTTTGCGATCACGATTTTTCTGGCTCTAAGTATCACCAAGTGTGCCCACCCCTGCTATATTATTTCAAAAAATTAGCTGGAGTGTCTCCACTCGACTATCTCGCAATTTGAATTGGATTAAATAACATAATATATTATATTTAAATTACATTTAATTAATTATAAATTATAAATAATAAATAATAAATATTAAACCAGCGCATGTCTGGCTTTTTGTTGATGGCACCACGTCACGTGTTGGCGCGTGAGATTTGCAGTGTTAAAAAATTAATTCTGGTAATTTCAGCTAATCAATCAAGCTGAAATTCTATATATAGCAGTTTTATACAATTATTAATCATGTGAAAAATTATCAAACATATATCTTTATTTTTACGGTCACTTTAGAGGAAAAAAAATCAAAACGTTGTAGGTAATGACCCTCTTCCGGTTGAGCTACATTTCTCAAAAGTTGATAGAAAACTATGAATTTTGAATAATGTCCATGTACCAAATTTCATCATTCTAGCTCAAACCGTTTTTGCGTAATCTTGCCTACATACATACACACACACACACACAGACATTTTTCTCAACCTTAGTGAAAATGATTCAGGAACCTTCAAAACGTATAAAAACATCAAAATCTCAACATCGAAAATTTTCGTGATCGCAATACTATCTCTGGCGAGATAGTAAAAAGTACTCTTCAATAATAACTTTTTTAAATGAAAAATGAAATAAATAATAAATTGTATGTTATTTTATGGGTGGGGGGCCCGAAAATTCCTTAATCCGGGCACTGGTCTTAATGTAAAT
This sequence comes from Labia minor, assembly GCA_963082975.1. Taxonomy (NCBI): domain Eukaryota; kingdom Metazoa; phylum Arthropoda; class Insecta; order Dermaptera; family Spongiphoridae; genus Labia; species Labia minor. Next base: position 120,832,223 of record OY720344.1, on the reverse strand, counting down.
ATAAGTACATATTAAAAAACTATCTAGGCAAAAGAGAGGTATTACTAGGAATGGAACAATTCAAGATGAAACATCTTTTTCCCAAAAACCATTATACCTATTATCATAGATACAGAGGTGCAAGATTGGTGTTTAAGGACGCTTCTGTCAGCGCCCATTCTAGCATTTACGCCTCCCCGGGTAATAGAATAAATTGCCTCTTCTATGATCGTAAAATGTATATATATTACATTCATAACCAAAATACCGCCCTTCAGATTTGCCGCCCTGGACAAATACCCGGTTTGCCGCCCTCTAGAGCGGTCCCTGTTTCAGTAGTGGGGGCGGGACTGAAAGCTCATTAAGGGGTCTGTAAATTTATTATATTTATTTTACTTATTTTTAAATTTTCGATTAAAATTACTTCTTATTAATATTTTTAATGACCGATCAAAATAAAAAAAATCTTAAATTTATTTTTAAGGAATTTAATTATATTCAGATCAAAAAAAAGTTATTTTTATTTTTAAATAATTTTATAAAACTCTATTATCTTTTAATATTATTATTTATTCAAATACTAAATATGATATATAATGCATAAATCTAATGAATCAGGGAGGTAATGAATATAATAATTTTATAAATATTATTTTTTTAGAACAAAAATTAATTAAATTTGTAATTTTTATAAATGAAAGAGCAATTTTAGTTAAAAAAGATGAGTGAGATTGAAAGAAATAGAAATAATACAAAGAATATTATGGATGGTCTGTGATGTTTATGTTTTAGGATTTTAGGAATTTTTTGGTTTGTTTTGTTGGCATGGGAAGCCGCCCCTCCCTTTTGCTAACCTCCCACCCCTTAATTCTCCTCAGGCACGGGCTTCACACATTTAGTCAGTTTCAGTTGCCTGTCAATTGGCTTCGTTCAATCTTTCTACCACGAATGTCCTCTGACCTTTTCTTTTTTCTCTCTTTTCATTTCGTTTGATAAATCGATTCTGCCCACCAAAGATGATCTCAAAAAATGCCACAAGTTTTCTTGCCCTCGTCATGGGCCTGTATCTTTTATTCGGAGGCATTTGCTTTTCTTATCTTTTTAGTTTTATCTTAATAATATTCTTCGCTACAGAAAAACGATATCGATGGCTTTATATTGCATGGAAAACCTTACCACGGGACCTTTTGTAAGTTAACCATTTAATTTGATTTATTTATTTATTTTATATTTAATTTACTCACAATTTGAGGGGGGTGGGGTTGAAATCAACATGTGGTTGAATTGAGATAAAAAGAGGAGCGTAGTACATCTTTTTTTCTATCAAAGAGTATATCTATTATCTAATAGTATATAAAAATGTAAATACCCTCCCCCTTCCTTTCTCTCCCTCTCTCTTTCTATTTTTATGTATATATACATATTTAATTTATTTTATATTGTAAATACTAAAAAAAGATGTTTATTTTTCATTTTATTTTTTCCTCTCTTTTATATTTTCAAATAAATTTATTTTGAAAAATGAAATAAATTTTTTTTTTTAAAAAAAATAATTGGTTAAATATTTAATTATTATTTTAAGAGAAACAAATATTCAAGTTCAACACCCCCCCCCCCTCAACTCTCATCTTCCAAATGTATGTATATAAATTGACGAAAATTTGATTATTTTAAAAAATTTTCAAAAAAAAAACACAAAAATCTCTCTTCCCCTTCTATTTAGAATCAACAAAGAAAAAATTAATTAATTATCTATTAAATAAAAAGATCTTTTTTAAATTTATGTAGTTTTTCAAAATATTTTCTAGGTTTTAAATTGTTTCTAATGAAATTTGTATTTATACCTGACTAGATTTTACCTGAAGTATTTTCTAGAATTTATCGAAACAGCTGGACCTTTTTGAATGAAATTTGAACAAAGCTATTTTTTTTTATTTTGACCAATAGAAACCAGGTAAATGTGAACAAAAACACATTTAATTTTTGGCATTAGGTAAACAAAATAAAAAGAGGTTTTTTTATACATGCCTAGTACAAATAATTACATAAATATATATATATATCGTATATATATGAAAAATGTAAAGATTAAAAATTTCGTTAATTATATAAACTGGTTAATTCCAAATAAACTTTTCTTATGCAATTTTTGCGGGTCGCTTTTAGTTTATTATTTTTAAAATTTTATTATTTTTAAAAAGATTAAAGTTTGCATATAAATCCATTGATATTCTATTTAGCTACCATGCTTTATTAATTTGACCATCAGAGAGCTCCACTAATTTTCTGGGGTTTTTTCAGTTCGGATTAGATATATAAAAATTAATAAAATAATTAATTAAACAATTTCTCTATATCCAAACCGAACCGGAAAAAACCGAAAATTAGGAATAAATGAATAATTATTAAATTAGTCAATAAAACATTACTTAATGACATCCTACTTCGAGGTTCATAATAAGCTAATCTGGCAAACTTTAATCTTTAAGTCAAGAGATGGTGGGACTTTAAGGGGATCGTTCACCATGAGGTACCGGCCCGAATTAAATCATAGGAAAGGCGTTGTCATCCATCATGACATCCACACTTCTATTCACTTCTGTCAAAAATTGCAAGAGTTTGGTTGGGAGTGGCTAGAATGGGAGAGGAAAGAATGGCGAAAAATATATTGGAGGCTCCCCTCCCAGTGGGAAACGCCCGCTTGGAAGACCAAGGACGCGGTGGGTGTATAATGTAGGAAGGGACGCGAGAGAGACGGGAGGGGGTAGGGATTGGAGGGTTATGGCTCAGAATAGGGACACTTGGAGAAGTGTGGTTACTACGGCCAAGAACTTTCGAGTTCCGTAGAGCCACTGAGATAGATAGATAGTTTGGTTGTGAAGTTTTAATGCACCCTCCATATAGGTCGGACATAGCGCCCTCTGACTATCACTTATTCCATTCTCTTCAGAACTGATGGCATCATGGTTATGTGCCAAAAATGGCGAAACATTGTCAATAATAATAGAACATATTTGGTTTAAATAAATTCTTTTCATTTATTAATACAACGTTTGAATTTTACTAAAAAAAGGAGTTCAACATTTTACCAGACCCATTAATATATAATCAAATTATTATTTAATTTTTGCCAGCACATGAATGTATAAGCTTTTCAAACATTTTTATTTTATTAATAAAATTTAAGAAAATAATTTTAATTTTGTAAAATATTTAATTGTTATTTTTATTAATTCTGAAATAATTAAATTAAAAAATAGCAACTTTGAAAAAATATTAAATGAATAATTAAACCAATTTCTTTTTATCCTTGATATTATTGCAATTAGTTTTTCTAAGCAAATCCATATAAATTCAAAATAAATTTTATAATGAATATATATACAGGGTAACCCAAAATGAAAGAGCAGATTTCAATTTCGTATTACAGACAAATTGGAATCTGCTCTTTCATTTTGGGACACCCTGTATAATAGATTTTTAAAATTATAAATTTTAATAAATTTTTCAAAAATAGGCTTTTCTTGGTCAAGAAAATAGCATTATATATAAATAAATAAATATAGTGGATACTCACAATCAGAAATCGTCGCATTTGCATGTCGTCTCTTTCAATACTCGTTAAAAATTCATACCTAGCTCTCGTCGTTTACTTCAATTATCAAAAAAACGTACACAAAATTTATTTTGATAAATTAGATCAATTGTTCTTCAAGTTTATTTTGCAATAAAAGTTTTGAAAAAAATGTACAAAAATAACATCGAGTACGATGGGACAGAAAGAAAACGTCCAGGGTAGACTACGTTATACTTATATGTCCACGATCTTGCTTTACTTTGTTTTTTTTATTATCTTTATTATTTATTTATTTTTATTTATTTATATTTCTTTTATTAATAATGTAATTTATCTTTAATTATTATAATCTAGCACTAAAATTGTTATAATCTTGGTGAAAATAGCATATACTTGAGTGATGTTGGGGGATTTGGAACGGATTATTTGGTTTTAGTTATTTCTTATAGGAAAATTCAATTTGCAGATGTATAATAATTAAATGAAATGAATTTCTATATGGGAACAAATATTGTTCATATTTGATAGTTTGTATCTTAATATAATAAATAATATTAAATAATTTTGTATGTACTTTGAAATTCTTATATAAATATTTATGTGAATGACCTCAAGTAAACTTTCTTATATTAGGACTCTTAGGACTCTTTCTTATATTTATTTATTTATTTATTTATTTATGAAAGATTAAAATAAAACACAATCTTAAAGTATTCTATGTCAATAAATATTATTGATTATAATTAAAAACATAATAATAATAATAATAATATATATTGACTCTTATAATCGTATATGAAATGCTAATTTAATTCCTAATTTGAAAAATAAATTTATATATTCACTTCACATGTGGATTCATATACAAAACATGTATGTACTTTGTATTGGGAAAAACTAATAAAAATGTAATTAAAATTTTAAAAATAATATAATTATTTTATTAAAAAATCATCTAATTAATAAAATTAATTTTTATTATATTATTAGCTAATAATATAACTTACTAGCTACTCAGACCGCCTTCGGCGCTCTTCACACCTGGACAGGGGCTCCTCCCCCTTCTACCCCCAAAAGTCATTCAACAAGTAATTAGCCTCACCGCCCGATGGCGCTGCTATCACAAAAGTTTTACCATCATGTAGTACATGCTTTTACTAGCCTACTGTCAAAGTTTCAGTCAATTCCCTTCACTAGTTTTGTTTTGAAAGCCTTTGGAAGCAGCGTGTCGATCAGTTGTACAAAAACTGAAAAAGAGAACAATATCGTACCAATTTTTGACGGTCGCCATCGAAGGAGAAGTCACCGTACACAGCATCTAAGCGATCTTTGATTTCGCTGCCCGGTTTCCCTTCCAAAAATAATAATCTAATCACCGAACGATATTGTTCTCTTTTTCCATTCTTGTACAACTGATCGACACGTTCGCTTCCAAAGGCTGTCAAACAAAACTAGTGAAGGGAATTGACTGAAACTTTGACAGTACGCTAGTAAAAGAATTTACTACATGATGGTAAAAGTCTTTTGTGATAGCAGCGCCATCGGGCGGTGAGGCTAAGTACTTGTTGAATGAACCTCGTACATAGTATTTGGTTGAAAATCAGTTTGCAAAAGGTTTTCATTCATTTTATTTCAATCAGTATATTAAAACATTCATTTCTTTTTGTGTTATTATTTAACCTCTCAAGTCGATAATTAAATTTTCCTATGCCAGCGCTCTGGCGGGAATTAGTTAAACTCTCGAAAAAAAGAGTTTTTCTTCTTTTAAAGAAAATGTATTCGAACAAAAAACTATAATTGAGTGGAAAAATGAGAAAGTGTAAATATTGTAGTTTTAGTACGTACAAAAACTTTCAAAATTGATCAAGAGAAGACAGAGGAATTAAAATCTATATAAACGCTGGAAGTCGACGAGGACGGACTCGGGCTCCCGCCGTTAGGATAGATTTTGTTGCTCAAGTACGTACTCGGGTTCCCGGCTTGAGGGGTTAAAATATATATTAAATTAATCAGTAAATTAATTATATATTTTATTGTTTATGTTATAATACAGTATAATATTTCTTAATCGTTTTGATATTTTAATTTCATTGCAAGATTTTTATTGAATATTTTTAATGATAATGAAATTTAAGTACATCTAAAGTTAAAGGCTTGAGACATTTTTTAAAAAGTAAAATTAATATTTTTAACTTTCTATCTATAGATAAACTGAAAATATATCCATTCATTAACAATATTAATTTAGATTAATTGATTTATTTGTTCTTTATTATTATTACTTCGCTAGAGATAGTATTGCGATCATGAAAATTTTCGATGTCGAGATTTTGATGTTTTTATACGTTTTGAAGGTCCTTGAGTCATTTTTAATAAGGTTAAGAAAATTGTCTGTGTGTATGTGTGTGTATGTAGACAAGATTACGCAAAAACGGTTTGAGCTAGAATGATGAAATTTGGTACATGGGCATTATTCAAAATTTATAGTTTTCTATCAACTTTTGAGAAATGTAGCTCAACCGGAAGAGGGTCATTACTTACAACGTTTTGATTTATTTTCCTCTAAAGTAACCATGAAAATAAAGATATATGTTTGATAATTTTTCACATGATTAAAAATTGTATAAAACTGATATATATAGAATTTCAGCTTGATTGAATCGCTGAAAGAATCAGAATTAATTTTTTAACACTGTAAATCTCACGCGCCAACACGTGACGTGGTGCCATCAACAAAGAGCCAAACACGCGCTGATTTAATAAATATTATTTATTAATTTTAATTTATAATTTATAATTAATTAAATTTAATCTAAATATAATATATTATGTTAATTAATCCAATTCAAATTTGCGAGATAGTCGAGTGGAGACACTCCAGCTAATTTTTTTAGTCCACAAACTGATGGTTTCTCAATTGGTCTCTCCATAACCAAGTTTCTTGCTTGTCATTTGCCCTCTCCTAGTCACTTGATCTATATATTTAATTTACATTTGTTTGATTCATTATATTAAAATACAAATTTTCATTTTGTTTATTTATATACGTTTTAATTTAAATTGAGTCATACACTTTGTCACGACACTGAATAATTTGTGTACAAAAATATTTAATGTTCTTAGCGAGATTAGATTTAATCTAATGTTATCCGATTCGGTCTGAATCCGCATTGATATTCTCCTAAGATTAGAACAAACTTGTAAATTGTCTCTTCTTCCAACCCAATTCATTTACCCATCCATGTTGCATGAGGCATCTAAATTTCTTAATTTGGCCAGAACACTTTCCGTTTTTTTAGAGAGAGATTCTAATTATATTCAAATATTATTATTATTTTTTTTTATAAATTTATCAATATATACATACCCCTATTTTAATATTATAATTAAGTATACAAATTTTAAAGATTTATAATTATTAAAAAGTAAAGGGTGTTTCATAAATTACGCAGTTTTTAAATATGCAATAAATCAGCCAAAATCGAAGCAAAATTTATGACCCACCCATAGATACTTTATGAAACACCCTTTATTATAATTTATACAAATTCAAATATCCTAATTTTTAAATTTCTTTAATATATATTTAATATTAATATTATTTTTTATTAATATCACATCATAAAAGATAATTTATTACAATTATAATATAATATAATATTATTGGATTTAAAACAAATTTAAAATAAGTTGACCTGTGGCCAGGTCCGAACCGACCGACGGTTTGAAGTAAATTAATTTCCAGCTACAGAAACAATTTCAAATAATTTTAATATATCTATTAATGTAATAAAAAACATATAGGCATATAACATAAATATTTTTAATTTTATTTTATTTATAATATATATGTAAGACCAGGCTGTGACGTCATGAATGGCTGGATGACGTCATATAATTTTAAATCAAGAAAAAACCAATAAATATGATTTTCCCGAGGATAAAACCAATACAAAGTGCATGATTCGTGGTGATATGTAAAAAATCTCCTTATGTGAAATTTGGTGTGAAAATAACCCTTCCCTTCCTATCATCGATCGCTAATACTACCACTTCCGGTTCACGGATTTGCACCAAAAGTTGATCAATTCATCCCACTGATGCATTAAGTAAATATACCAAATTTCATCAAAATCGGTTGAGCCGTTCAGGCTGTACACATCTATACGGACGGACAGACGGACAGACGGACAGACATCATGCTAAAAATACTTTTTTCTGTTTAGAAAATGCATGATTCGTGGAGATATGTAAAAATCTCCACATGTGAAATTTGGTGTGAAAACAATACCTCCCTTACTATCGTCGGTCGGTAAAAATTTACCCCATTTTAAAAAGGCAAAAATTCAGATTAATGGAGTATTTAAGAATTTATGGGCTAAAGAAAGATGAGGTCACCGGGGACTGCATAACGAAGAATTGCATGATCTCTATGCATCTTCAGACATAGATAAAGTAATTAAATCAAGATGGTTGCAATTGGCAGAACAAGTAGCTAGAATGGGTGATGATAGTTCCAATAAATTGGTGTGGAAATAGATTGGAAAATGTCCGTGGGATGTGGTGGGTGGATAATGTAGGAAGGTTCGTGGGAGAGGAGAGTTGGATGGTTATAGCTTAGGTTAGGGATACTTGCAGCAATGCGGTTGCTGCGGCTAAGAAATTTTGAGTTCTGTAGAGCCACAGAAATAAAATATTATCTAATTATTGTATCTTCAACTTGCTAACAGTCACCATAAAACAACAACAGTTGCTATTCTAATTTGAAACAGAGATGATATTGAAAATGATAAGCTGGAGTGTCTCTACTCGACTATCTCGTAAATTAGAATTGGATTAATTAACATATATTATATTTAAATTAAATTTAATTAATTATAAATTAAAATTAATAAATAAAAAATAAAAAGGTGGAAGGTAATGACCCACTTCCGGTTGAGCTACATTTCTCAAAAGTTGATAGAAAACTATAAATTTTGAATAACGCCCATGTACCAAATTTAATTATTCAAGCTCATACCGATTTTGCGTAATATTATCTACATACACACACATACACACAGAGACATTTTTCTCAACCTTAGTGAAAATGATTCAGGAACCTTCAAAACGTATAAAAACATCAAAATCTCGACATCGAAAATTTTCATGATTGCAATACTATCTCCGACGAGATAGTAAAAATAGTAAAATTCTTTTATGTTAAAATTTTGTATTTAATTTCTTTTGAATTTTTTTTAGGGACATTGAAAAAAGAATGACATGAACATCTGGTTTTAAACAAAAAGTTTTAGTTTAAAGATAATTAATTATCTTGGACCCTCTTAAGTGGTCAGAATTGTGATAAAATGACATCTAGGTTCATTTTTAACTTTTTGTGTTGATATACATATGCCTATTTTGAAACAACCCCCAAAAATCTTTAGTTTCCTATTATCTTCCTCTCTCTCTCTCTCATTCCCCCCCTTTCCCTCTCTCTTTTTCTCCTTTCATCCAATGACTGAATAATACTTATAATACTAATCAAGGCAGTGGTTTACAACCTTTCTGTACCGGCACCCCCCTTTTTTAAAAAAAAATTCTTGCGCCCCCCCCCCCCCCTTAATTCTTGTAATAATCTAATTTCATAAATACTCACATAATATAGTAACTTATTTAATGGACTACAAAATCACACATACAAACATATTATAGATTATTATAGATTTTAGAAAACAAATTGGTTCTAATACTTTAGCGCCCCCAGGTAGGGCGCGCCCCACAGGTTGGAAAACACTGTTAAGGGGTGAAAAAAAAAATTAAAAAAAATTACTAAATTTATATTTTGTATGTATATGTCTCTTTCCATTAGAATGTTGAATATTGTTTTGGAAATTATCATTCAAATTGTAATTGTTCTATCATTTGATTTTATTGAATGATTTTATTTCTCTATACATTTATTTTTTTTACTCCATAATATCTTTTATTTTTCAAATTTTACTTTATAATATATCGATTTATTTTGTATTTTTTTTAAAATTATTTCAAAATTCATTTGAATTATTTAAAATAAGTGATTAAAATTCTTTAGAATTAAAGTGATGATTTAATTTTTTTTTTTTAATTAATGATCATTAACTAAACATAAACTCATTTATTTTATGTAAAACATTTGATTGAAAAAAATAAAATAAAAAAGTTCAATTGTTCAGACTACTATATTATCATAAATGTCATAATTTTTATTGATATTAATAATAAATAATTAATTGAAGAAAATTATTATAATTATTATTTAAGATAAATCTTATATATAAAATAATATATATATATACATATTAGGTTGTCCCATAAGTTTTTTCTGCGTCACGCTATGAATGATTCTAACTGCCTATGTTTATATATATATATATATACAAATATGCAGGCTTATCTCTTAGCCGATTATTACTTGTTCCTCTCCTTAAAAAATTCCTCCTTGGTAAATATTTCAAATCCATAATCGAAATAAAAACGCACCTAAATGATTATTTTGAAAGTAAGCCTCAACTATTTTGGAAAGAGGTTATAATGAGGCTTCCTGGGAGACGGAAGAAGGTTATAGAACAGAATGGTTCATACATAACATATTAAATCAACCTTAAACAACAAATATCGTGTATTCATTTCACATCAAAATAAGTTGACCTGTGGCCAGGTCCGAACCGACCGACGGTTTGAGGTAAATTAATTTCCAACTACAGAAACAATTTCAAATAATTTTAATATATCTATTAATGTAATAAAAAATAAATATGGATAGAACATAAATAATAAATATAAACATTTTTAATTTTATTTTATTTATAATATCTATGCAAGACCAGGCTGTGACGTCATGAATGGCTGAATGACGTCATATAATTTTAAATCAAGAAAAAACTAATAAATATGATTTTCCCGAGGATAAAACCAATACAAAGTGCATGATTCGTGGTGATATATAAAAAAATCTCCTCATGTGAAATTTGGTGTGAAAATAACCCTTCCCTTCCTATCGTCGATCGCTAATACTACCACTTCCGGTTTCCGGATTTGCACCAAAAGTTGATCAATTCATCCCACTGATGCATTAAGTAAATATACCAAATTTCATCAAAATCGGTTGAGCCGTTCAGGCTGTACACATCTATACGGACGGACAGACATCATGCTAAAAATTCTTTTTTCTGTTAAGAAAATGCATGATTCGTGGAGATATGTAAAAATCTCCACATGTGAATTTTGGTGTGAAAACAATACCTCCCTTACTATCGTCGGTCGGTAAAAAGCGAAGAAACTTATGGGACACCCCAAGTATATATATATATATGAAAAAAAACTTTTTACCTGGTTAGATAAATATTATATTGGATGAATGAATAACAGAATTACTTACAGTTAATGTTGTTTAATAATCTAATTTGTCGTCTCATACAGTTTTTTTACATACTTAATAAATTTCATTATGGGCGTCCTTAGTCGCTCGACAAATGTCCAAAACGATAATCAACTTCTCTCCAAACATTCGCTAACATTTCTTCGGTTATGGTGTTCATTGCTTCATTAATCCTGTTTTTTAAGTGGTTCAGGTCGCTAATTTTTTGTAAATAAACAATGTTTTTGATGTAACCCCACATGAAAAAATCACAAGGTGTCAGGTCTGGACTCCTTGTCTAATTAGTTCAACTGTTTCGTCTGGTACACTTGGTCTGCCGGTTGATTTCCGTTTCTGAACTGATCCAGTTTTTTCAAATTGTTTAAACCAGCGTGTTATGTTCTTTTTTTGTGGTGGATCTCTTCCAAATTCACGTCGGTACGCACGTTGAACTAAAATTACGGATTTTAATTCAGCCATCAATGAAACACACTTTGCTTTATCTTTAACAGAGAACATAGTAACTCACTAAACTCACCGCAACAACAGTACAAGAACTGATGTTGAAGTTTGAACAGTTTATAAACAAACTTTTGGGTTGTAGGCTTTCAGAGATACCAATATAACATTTTGAAATTTCCCTATAATCTTCCTACGAATTATTGAAACCGCACCATTCTTTTATGATAACCCTGTATTTCTAAATATTTATACATAATATATATATATATATATATACTAAATATAATAACATATTAAAAAAAGGTTTTTGTCTTCATTGTGGCTAAAATTTTACTGCAATCTTATGTATAATACTTAGGCTAATAAATTTTATATATAATTAATCAAATAACCCAGAAAATAATTTTTTAAAATATATTAAGTCCAACAAATCTTAGAAATAACTTAATAAAGAGCGTTCAAAAATAAAATTGAAAAATATTTGATTTATTAAAAAAAAAAAAAAAAATAAATAAAATTAACCAATTATAAATCGTAATAGTTTATACTTGTACTTACTACTATACAAATTTAAAGCTTAGCTACTTAAATTAACAGTTGTAAGTTAGCGGTATATTTTTCTATAAATAAAATAAACTCGGATTTGTTCTACTTTACTAGTTTGCTTAGATTTATAAATATTTACCTGAATTTTAAACTATCAATTGTGTATTTCTATTATTTCAATGAATATAATAAATTAATATTTCTCTTTAAATATATACCTACACGATATATTATTACCGACCGACGATCGTAAGGGAGATATTGTATTCACACCAAATTTCACATGTGGAGATTTTTACATATCTCCACGAATCATGCATTTTCTTAACAGAAAAAAGAATTTTTAGCATGATGTCTGTCTGTCTGTCTGTCCGTCCGTCTGTCCCTATAGATGTGTACAGCCTGAACGGCTCAACCGATTTTGATGAAATTTGGTATATTTACTTAATGCATCAGTGGGATGAATTGATCAACTTTTGGTGCAAATCCGGAAACCGGAAGTGGTAGTATTAACGATCGACGATAGGAAGGGAAGGGTTATTTTCACACCAAATTTCACATGAGGAGATTTTTTTATATATCACCACCAATCATACACTTTGTATTGGTTTTATCCTCGGGAAAATCATATTTATTAGTTTTTTCTTGATTTAAAATTATATGACGTCATCCAGCCATTGATGACGTCACAGCCTGGTCTTGCATATATATTATAAATAAAATAAAATTAAAAATGTTTATATTTATTATTTATGTATCCATATCAGTTTTTTATTACATTAATAGATATATTAAAATTATTTGAAATTGTTTCTGTAGCTGCTAATTAATTTACTTCAAACCGTCGGTCGGTTCGGACCTGGCCACAGGTCAACTTATTTTATAATAAAAATAATAATTGATAATTATTTTATTATTCTTTTAATAAATTTCCTAAATTTTTAAGTCTCTTGAAGGTTCCTTGAATTTTATTTTTATATATATTTATTATAATTATTTATTATATAAAATCTCTCTCTCTCTTTCGCTTCCTAAATGTTTTTGTTTTTTATTTTAATTAGCCTTTGGGATCTTTGCACATTGAGCTAAACTACGCACTTCCATATTAACGATTATCATAGGATTACGTTTAATTTTTGAAAACTTGATGGAGTTTATGTTAAAATTGATACATTCGTGAAAAAAATCGAAACTAGAATTGGAGGGATTTTATTAATGAAATGAATAATTTTAAATTTTTAGAATTATTTAATTAAAGTATAATATTTATTTCATAAACTTTTTACTATCTCGCCAGGGATAGTATTCCGATCACGAAAATTTTCGATATTGAGATTTTGATGTTTTTATACGTTTTGAAGGTTCCTGAATCATTTTCACTAAGGTTGAGGAAAAATGTGTATATATATGTGTGTGTGTGTGTAGACAAGATACTCAAAAACGATTTGAGCTAGAATCATGAAATTTGGTACATGGACATTATTCCAAATTTGTAGTTTTCTATCAACTTTTGAGAAATGTAGCTCAACCGGAAGAGCGTCATTACCTACAACGTTTTGATTTTTTTTTCCTTTAAAGTGCCCGTAAAAATAAAGATATATATTTGATAGTTTTTTCACATGATTACAAATTGTATAAAACTGCTATATATAAAATTTCAGCTTGATTGAATCGCTGAAAGAATCAGAATTAAGTTTTTTACACTGCAAATCAACAAAGAGTCAAATATGCGCTGGTTTAATAAATATTATTTATTAATTTTAATTTATAATTTATAATTAATTAAATTTAATTTAAATATAATATATTATTTTATTTAATCCAATTCAAAATGTCGAGATAGTCGAGTGGAGACACTCCAGCTTATTATCAATATATAATATATTTATATATTTTTATTTTATTAATTTATTGATTTATTTATATATATATATATATATATATAATGTTTCACTCTGGACATAGAAAAAAATTTTGAATGTCATTCATTATAAGTTACCCAATTAAATAACAGGTTACCTTTTAATATACACCTGAAAACATGTTGCAACCATTTTATTATAAAAATTCCTTATGAATGAAATCAAAAAAAAAAAAAAAATTATTAAAATACATCTTTTAAAATTCATTCCATCATATTCATAAAATTGGATTGGTTTTAGAATTAAGAAATACTTTTCATATGATATTGGTAATTAAAATCTACAATTATAATATCTACGTAATTTCAGCATCGTGAAGGTCATTAGGAAAAAAATAAATAAAATAAAATACTTGACTCTTAAACTAATAAATGTCTTATCAAACATAATCTAAATGTATAAATCGATAATAATTCATTTTTCCCTTAGAATATGAAAAATAAATATTATAATTTATCATAGATAAAAATAAAATCATTCTCAATATTCTATCTGTATACATGTATGCATATATGTACATATTATATGTTCTTGTCTTATTTTTTTCTGCTTTTTCTATATTTTAATATTGCATTTAATAATTATTTTATTTATTTCAATTTTAATTTATAAAATAGAATGAATTAATGTAAAAAAAAATTTGTTTACCTTCAGGACAAATTTTTTATTAAATGTATTTATATAGGTTATAGAAATGAGAATTAAATTATAAAAATGTAAAAATCTTAATGAATAAAATAAAAATAGAATAAAATATTTACATTTATTAAGTAATCTTTAGAAAAAAATTTATAAAATTAGATAACAAAATGGTTATGTTATCTTCTTTTTTTTCGTTATCTGTCAAGAACCTTTTCTTAAAATATCTTTTATATATATATAATAATTATATAGTCCAAGTGTATTATAATATATCTAAACATACAATCAATTTTAATTTTTCAAAAAGAGACAAATCTAAAAAAAAAACCTCTGACTTTTGTACGTCCTACGCAAGGACAACGCCTATCAAGTCGTTTATATCAATGAGGTGTCCTATGATCCGTAGAACGGGTCCTGTCAACCTTTACCTTGATTTTCTGGATCGGAGGCGCTATCAAGTAGCTTTTCCCCAATGTTGATGTCGGAGGCTGGGCTGACTCTGTCCCATAGACCCCAGATAGCGAAATTCCCTTGCCAGGCCTGGGACTTGAACCCGGGAACATGTGAATATGAGGCAGGTTCGCTACCCACACACCCAATGGCGCCTTCTAGACAAATCTAATATGTTGTATATTTTTTTTTATTATTGAAATTGATAGATTTTTAGAAATATTTTATTTGGTAATAAGATAATTATATTATATACAGTTAGTTGTAAGTAAAAAAAAATTAAAAATTATATAGAAAAACAGAGATGAGAGATAATAGTTTTAGTTTAGATTATAATATAATTCAATGATATTGGGTTGAATAACTTGAAAAAAACAGAAAGAAAATGATAAATAAAATCCATCATCGTTATCAAACAAAAATGATCATTCATTCAATGAATGACTTCTTTTAATAATAATAATAATTTTGTGCACTTTAACCCAGATATACTGACAATATGGTAATTTTTTTTTTTTGATAAAAAGTCAATTAAATCTAAAGAATACTAAAGATTCCTATCACTTTTTTCCATCAATATTCAATAATTTAAATCATTTGATAGTATTTTATTAATTTTTAATTTAATTTATATATATATATATATATATATATATTCTCAAAATACACAATAGAATAGCTAATGTATGAATACATTAAAATCAAGGAAAAATAAATTTGAATTGTCATTAAAAAAAATAAATAAAAAAATGTCCATTCTAAGTTTGATTCATAAATATATAATAAATATATTAATATAATTATATTAAATGTTCTATTATAAAGAAATATAACTTGAATTATTTTGATTATTTTTTGTTTTTCATACTATTAATGAAATTAGAAATTAAAAATGATACTATATATATATAAATATATATATATGTGTGAATATTTAATAATTTCCTTTCTTATTAATTTCTCTCAAAAAAACAACAAATATAAATTTGTTTTAATTTTGCCTATATTAGTGCCTGGTTCACCCAGCCGAAGTTCACATAATTTTAAAGAACGTAAATTAAAAAAAAAGTCATAAAACATACAGCCCTTAAACGTACATATTAATGCATTGAAAGTCAGAAAAATATGACCTGTGGATATAACATAATATATATTTCGTAATTTGATTTTATTTCTATATATAATATTTTGTATTTAAGGAAGCGCTATCTGACGTAGTTGCTGACGTCATTTAATTTTCTATTTTAAATTAAGAAAAGACTAATAAAGATGATTTTTCCCGAGGCTGAAAGTTGTTGTAGTAGTCGTACTTTAAAAAAATTATTCCTTATTATCTATGAATATTTAAGATTAAGATTATTATTTAAAATAAATACCAACAAAATAAATGAAACAATTTAAAATTATTCAAAAAAACATAAAAAAAAAATAGTCATAAAATATACACCCCTTAAACTTACATATTAATGCACTGAAAGTCAAAAAAGTTCAAAGCTGTGGATATAACATAATAATCGTAAATATTATTAAAATAAATATTTTTTCGATTTATTATATTATATTATATTATATTATAATTTATGATATTTTGTATTTAAAGAAGTTCTTCCCGGCCTTACCCGGTGCCATTTTTCTTATTAATAAAATTCCTATTTTAAATTAAGAAAAAACTAATAAAGATGATTTTTCCCGAAGCTGAAACCAATACAAATCGATTTTTCTTTATAAAAATTATCTATGGTGTGAATTTCAAAAAAATCCTTTGAGCGGTTTAATATTTAAAAAAAAATATATATATATATATATATATAATTTTTGTTAGTATAATAAGATAAGATATAGTATATTCACCTCTTTATTAACTATTAAAATATTTTCACTAGAAATGTAATTCATATTTGCTTAATTGATTCATTATTCAAACAAAAAACAATAATAAATGAATAATTTGACTTACCCATTAGGTATATCCAATTAAAATATTAAAATAAATAAAAAAAAACTAATATAAATATCCAAATCTTTGCAATTTAATTTTCACACATTATATAAACATACAATATATTTACATATAAACACAAACTGTTTTTATTAATATTTATTACATTTTTTTTTTATTAAATATCTCGTTAATTAAAAAAAAATTTCAATACTATTAAGAAGAAGAAAAAGAAAACATTAATCTATTTTATATATGTTAATTTTTTATTAAAATTCATTCACATTAATATTTATGAGAATTGTGCTGTAAATGGGTAAATTAATCAAATGCATTTGGTTGATTATTTCAATATATTTATATAAGTACATAAAATAAATTTGAAATACAATACATAATATGCAATTATTACAGATATATAAAAATTAAAAATAAGAAGAAGAATGAAATTACGAGGTTATGATGAAGAACAAAAACATGGCGAATAATAAATTAATCAGTAGATTTAACAAACTAATTCATGTATATAGTGAGATTTGAAGTTTGAAGAGGTGAAGTCAGGACAATCTGTATTCTTAGGCGGTTTCATTTATGAAAAAAAATCATTTTAATTATTTTTTTCTTAAAAAAAAAGCTCTGACTGCTTCCTACGTAAGGACAACACCTATCAAGTCGGTTATATCAATGAGGTTGTCCTATGATCAGTAGAACGGGTCCTCTCAACCTTTGCCTTGATTTTCTTATCGGAGGCGCTATCAGGTAACTTTTCCCCAATGTTGTTCCCGGAGGCTGGGTTGACTCTATCCCATAGACCCCAGCTAAAGAAATTCCCTTGCCAGGCCCGGGACTTGAACCCGGGACCATGTAAATGTTAGGCAGGTTCGCTACCCACACACCCAATGGCGCCTTTTTCTTAATTAAAGTAATTAATAACATATGTCAATAAATCAACCAAATCATAAACCTAGATACACATTGATTCAAGGTGGCTTTGAAAAAAATAATTATTTCACATTTATATGAATAATATTGTTATTATTGTTGTTATTTAAATAATCACTTAAACTCTTTAATTCATTCTTTCATTTATTATGATAAAAATTAAAGAAGAATATCTTATCTTATTTCAATTAAAATAATCAATATATATATATATATATATATATATATATAATCTAATAAAATAGTACTTATATTCGATTAATTGTTAAGGATTAGAATAAATTAAATCATACATATTTATATTTATTATCAAAAATTAAAATTTATATGTTTTTATAATTCTGGATGGAAAGTGCTAAAATTAATATTAATAATTTTATATTTTTATATTATTTTTTCGAATGATGTATGAACAGGTTCTTCTCTGAATAGAAATAGTAGTCAACGAACAGAAGTTTTTCTACTAAATAATATTTTTTTTTAATAATAATAATAATAATATATATATATATATATATATATAATGAAGGCGTCATTGGGTATGTGGGTAGCGAACCTGCCTCTCATTCACATGGTCCCGGGTTCAAGTCCCGGGCCTGGCAAGGGAATTTCGCTATCTGGGGTCTATGTGACAGCCTCCGGGAACCACATTGAGGAAAAGCTACTTGATAGCGCCTCCAATCAATATATAACCGGCTTGATAGGCGTTGTTCTTTCGTAGGTCGTACAAAGTCTGAGGTTTTTTGTATTTTTTATATATTTAATGGGTCGTTCGGAAAGTAATTTCGTTTTTATCAGAGCGATGCCCCTTAAATTGATTTTGATTTTTTATAAACGATTTACATAAAAAATCAAAAAATGTGTCAAAAGCCATGTCGGAAAAACGATTTATCTTTTTTTTTTAGAGACAAATTCAAAAAATCCATCGTGGACCCCCTTTCCCTCAGTAGACCCCCATTTTCATTTCATGGACCCCCAAATTTGTTATTCGCTGCCGTGGACCCTCTTTCACTCAGTAGACCCCCATTTTGATTTAATGGGCCCCCAAATTTGTTATTCGCTGCCGTGGACCCTCTGGAGTTTAAAATAGACCCTAGGGGTCCAAATAGACCACTTTGGGAACTTATGCTTTACACTTATCGTTTTTATTTTAATTTTCTATATTAAATTAATTTCTCTCTCTTATTAAATACATATTTTGACTTTTCAATAATAACTTGAGTTTCATTTCTTTCGTTTATTTGATTTATTATATGATTATTTATTATTATTTATTTATTCAATTTTTCTATTGATTCATTAGCCATTTTGGTGGTGGTGGTGTTCTTCTTATTTCAAATATTTCTCAATCAACTGAATTCTATAATTTACTAAATTCTACAAATAGTTTATATTGTATACATACTTTAAATTTCTTAAAAAATTTTATAATTTTTTTTAATTTTTACTATCTCTGGCGAGATAGTATTGCGATCACGAAAATTTTCGATGTTGAGATTTTGATGTTTTTATGTTTTGAAGGTTCCTGAATCATTTTCACTTGCCCTGGTTTAATAAATATTATCTATTAATTTTAATTTATAATTTATAATTAATTAAATTTAATTTAAATATAATATATTAGGTTATTTAATCCAATTCCAATTGCGAGATAGTCGAGTGGAGACACTCCAGCTAATTTTTAAGCATCTATTGTTAGTAGTATATTTACTTTTATATGGTCTTTAAAATCAGTATCCTATAAATTTTAAATTTATATCATTATTTTTTTATATGATTTTTAAAAATCAATATATCTAAATTTGCTTGTTGCTTGAATCAATAAAAAATAAAAATTAAAAAAAAATTGTAATAAATAAAACTTTTTTTTTAGTGCTGCCTACAAGTTTATTCGATTAAATTTAACGTTATTTCACTGGGATCGAAATAAAATGAGCGTGATTGATGTATTTGATCGTTTAGTGAAAAAGCATCCAGATAAAATTGCATTTTTATTTGAAGACAAAACTTGGACATTTAATCAGGTAATTTTAAAATATATGTAAAATATGATATGACTAGAACAATAATGGATTGACAAGTTATATTTTAATAAAAATTAATAATATTTTATATATCTATCAAAGTTCATTGAAATCACAAAATATGTAAATATATGCACTGTTTTCCATAATTTCTCAATGTGATACCACATAATAAGAAAAATATGCTAATGATAATCGACCCATTCTTTTTTTAATGTAAAAGTAGACGAATACTTTTATTCATAAATATATTCAATATTATCCATTTTTCTTAAAATATAACTTGTCAAAGAAACAAAAAATTAAGTTTATTAAATTATAATTGATTTGTATTATAAATAAAAATTTCAAATAATTAATGAGTATTTTTAATTTTTTTATTATTATTATTTATTTTTTTATGTTAAAAATATGCCGCCTGTTAATTATGCCATCAAACTATGCTATCTGAATAATGGTTGCATAACTCACAGGCGATATTTTACATATTTTAGATTTTAAACTTTTACTACGATTAGATATATATTTTAGTTATTCTTATTAAAAATACTTATTTCTTATAATTTATTTTTTATAAATAAATAATTTATTATTTAAATATAATGCACTTTTTTTATTTTGAAATGAATATATCAATAATATACTAATGAGAAAATAAATAAATAAATAATAATATTTACTTAATACATTTAAATAATATGAATGAAAGACATAATTAATGAATAATTAATAAATTTAAATGAAAAACAAATTTTATTCATCGAAATTGAATTAGATACAAATAAATTAATTAAAATTAATCAGATTCAAGTTATTTTTTATAGTTTATAGTTTATTATACCAAGTACCAAGTGGACAGACAAAATTATTATAAAATTTTAATTGGTAATTAGTGATCAGAAGAATAATATTTTCGTGTAATGGCAAATTATTTCTATTTCTATTTCTATAGACAATTTAATTTGCATTACATTATACAGAAGCAAAATTTAATTTATTATGAAATTATTTTATTAATTATTTATTTTAATATTTTATTCGAACCATATTTATTAGAATATTTATAATTGTCATTAACAAATGATTTAAAAGAATTATGTATTTACAATGGAAAGACTTTTGGTTCAACATGTAAAAGAATTTTAAATATATATAATAAAAATAAAGTACAGGGTTGTGCAGAGGCCACGCATGTTTTTCAATATTGAATTACTGGGACACAATGGGTTGAAAATAATAAAAACAAGTATTAAATGATAGGTTTTTTAATGCAGTTTTTGAAATTACATACCATATTTAGGTTCGGAAAATAATGTCTTTGAGATGACGTCCTTCTTGCTGGATACAAATTTGGATCCTCTTCTGAAAATTACGGACGGCTGCTCTCTCCAACATTTCATTCAATTTCCTGACGAATGGAATTCTTAAGGTCATCGAGTGTGCGATGCTTGTTGATGTACACTTTTGATTTCAAATGAGGCCTTCAGCGCCAGAACGGCCTAACCCACATTTTTCACTTTTTTGCTTTTATGTCTTAACATTATTATCGTAACTTATATTTTAAAATGCCGTAGTAGCCATCACCAAATCTCGAAATCACATGTCCTGGGAACATTTGTCGAACCACTTCCATGGATGCTGCTGAAACCAAATGTTCACTTGACGCCTTTCAAGTTCTGGACGAAGGAAGTTGTTTACAATCCCCAAATTTGAAATGCAGCACCACACTGTTACCTTTAAACTGTGCAAAGGTCTTTGGTGTAATTCTTGTGGATTCCCCGATGCCCAATACCGACAGTTTTGAACATTGACGTAACCGTCAAGATGCAAATGTGCTTCATCAAAGACATTATTTTCCGAACCTAAATATGGTATGTAATTTCAAAAACTGCATTAAAAAACCTATCATTTAATACTTGTTTTTATTATTTTCAACCCATTGTGTCCCAGTAATTCAATATTGAAAAACATGTGTTTCCTCTGCACCACCCTGTATATATGAAATGGTATGAAATAGATATAATGAAATGACCAAGTAAGTTTAAATACTATATACGTATACAAATATTTATTTATTTATATTTGAAAATTGCATTTCTTCTAGATATACCTCCTACTATATTAATATTAAAATTAATTATAATATTTATTATAAACCACTATATAGATATAGATTTATTTTTTTATTTATTTATTCATTTTTTTTTTTAGATAGATGTTTTTAGTGATAAAGTTGCTTCTTTTTTATTGTCAAAAGGATTAAAATCAGGTGATTGTATTGCACTTTTCATGGAGAATCGACCAGAATATGTATGCTTATGGCTTGGAGCAGCCAAAATTGGATGTTATACTGCATTAATTAATACAAATTTAACAAAACAATCATTAGATCATTGTATTAAAGTAGCCAATTGTCGTGTGATATTATATAGTGCTGATATTGAAAGAGGTAAAGAAAAACATACAACATTTATTATTATTATTATTAATATTAATTAAAAATTTCCAGTTTTTTTTATAATTAAAATTAATAATTAAATTAAATTATTATTACTATAAATTTATTTTATTCTATTTAACTAACTGGTTTTTAATATTTAAAATAAATTTTTATTGAAATTTTGTCTTTTTTATTGGGAGAGAAAGAGAAAAAAAAATTAATATAAATTGATTTGAAAATTTTTTACATTCGCTTGATTTATGAAAGAGAAATAAATAAAAAAAAATTAAAAGTATAATTAGGACTAATCACATATTTTCAATTAAATATATATATATAAAACCTCGGACTACTTCCTACGTAAGGACAAGTCAAGCCAGTTATATCAATGAGGTTGCCCTATGATCCGTAGAAAAGGTCCTCTCAACCTTTGCCTTGATTTTCTTGATCGGGGGCGCTATCAAGTAGCTTTTCCCCAATGTTGTTCCCAGAGGCTGGGTTGACTCCATCCCATAGACCCCAGCTAGGGAAATTCCCTTGCCAGGCCCGGGACTTGAACCCGGGTCCATGGGAATGTGAGGCAGGTTCGCTACCCGCACACCCAATGGCGCCTTTAAATATATATATATATATATATATTCATTTAATTTAATTTTAAAAAAAAATGTATTTTGTTTTTAAGTAGATTTTAGATTTAGTTTGTAAAATTATGCTACTTTAAAGAAATTTTATATGAAACACATTATAAGTGAGTTAAAGAGAGAATTGATCTTCTTACCAATTTGAAAGTATTTTAATGAATATACATATTATATATAATTTAAAAATTTAATTTAATAAATAATAATAAAATTGGTGATATTTTATAATAAATACTACGATACATAGTGTAAATTTTTTAATAGTATAATACCAACCATAGGGTGCTTTATCAATTGTTTAAAAAAATGAACTTAATTTCATAGGATTTTTTTTTAATTGTAATTTTCAATTTCCTTTGAATTAATTTCCGCAATCAATGACTGACCGACAGTAAAGTGCACATGCACTAAAACGTGGTGACCACAACCATTCGGTTGGGACCCCACCAATCCGTTTCATTTCTTTCCTCTACCTCCATCATCTCCTCTGTATTAGTAGTAGTACTAGTAGTACTAATAACCCGGATCATTTCATTTGAACGGAAGCGTTCGAGTATAAAGGTCGCGGTCACGTGCTATGATGTTAACCAACGAATGCAATCCATTAAAGCTTAACAAGGTCCATATTTTAAACTAGAAGAAGCAATCAGATTCAAAATTCTTCATTCAATGATGAATTTTATAAATTTTTTAAATATTTTTTTTTTAATGATATATATATTAATAATTTACAACAAAATAATGTTTTTTATTTGTCTTAAACAAATTAAACAAACACAATCAAATATTAAATTATTAAAGCTTTGGTGGCTGTTTTTATTTATAAGGGAATTTTGTAAATAAAACCACATATTGATATTTTTTATTGTAAATTTATTCAAAATAAGTTGACCTGTGGCCAGGTCCGAACCGACCGACGGTTTGAAATAAATTAATTTCCAGCTACAGAAACAATTTCAAATAATTTTAATATATCTATTAATCTAATAAAAAACAGATAGGCATATAACATAAATATTTTTAATTTTATTTTATTTTTAATATATGGCTGAAGTAGCCGGCGTTGCCCGTGATCATAAGGAGACTGTGACGTCATGAAGGGCTGGGTGACGTCACATAATTTTAAATTAAGAAAAACATAATAAAGATGATTTTTCCCGAGGATAAAACAAATACATTCGTGAAGATATGTAAAAATCTCCACATGTGAAATTTGGTGTGAAAACAATACCTCCCTTACTATCGTCGGTCGGTAAAAATACATCAAAATACACAACGTTTCGATTGCTACTTTTGCAGTCGCTTGATAACGAAAGGCATTCAATGATACATCTGTCCTGGGCATGCCACTTCTTTGTTGGCCTCGATGTATGATCCTGGCACTGTCGTATCACGTAGATGATGTCTCTCTGCCCGCTACTTCTGCAGTCGCTTGATAACGATTGCAGAAGTAGCAATCGAAGCGTTGTGTATTTTTTGTATTTTTTTGAATAAATTTACAATAAAAAATATCAATATGTTATTTTATTTACAAAATTCCCTTACAAACAAAATCAAATGTTTTATAAAGAAAAATTTAATTTTCAATCACATTTCATTCAAAGAAAAGGTGATTACAGGAGGAGGAGAAGTAATAGTAAATATTAATATATTAACATAAATATTAATATAAATAATAAACAATAATAAAAACATAACAATCATGTATATATATGTAACAGCATGTGTATATATATTTATATAAGTATAATGAAAAATTATAACTTAAAAATTAACTATGAAATAAAGTTCATTTATTTTACTATTATTAATATATCAAATTTTATACTTGTTTAGCAAATGAAAATTATAAAGGGTCGACCACTTAGCTGTTCACTATTACTAGTATAAAGTTTAGTGCCAGGCGAGATAAGTGTTGATTCTTGGGACGACTCCTTTCCCATCTGTCCTGGGCATGCCACTTCTTTGTTGGCCTCGATGTATGATCCTGGCACTGTCGTATCACGTAGATGATGTCCGCTACATGCCAAAGAATGACTTACATTCTTATTTACATCTAACAGAATAACTCATAATCGTTCCTAGCGGCCCTTGGCTACTTTTCCAATAACTCAATTAATTTAAGAGCCTTGATAAGGTAGAATTATGACAACAGGTTCCATTCATCAATCGATCCTATTTCATTTACATTGTCATCTTTTAGGTAAAATGGATGTACGTGAGGTTTTGAATATTTGTCTTAAATGTTTATTTATGGTGACTTTCCCCTATTAAAAGGCATTTTTATGCTTATATATTACAATATATATATTTACAAATAGATAATTTGAATATTAATTAGCTAATTAGGTAGATTTTTATTCTTATTGGTTACTCCCTAATCTGTCTAATTATTAATTCTAATACTTCTTCAATTAATCTATTTCGAATTTCAAATGTTTCTGATACTTGATTCACAAATTTAATCCTTCCCTTCCATTATTACCCACGATACAAATTTGAATCATATGAACATTTTTTTTTTTTTAGAATTCCTATTAAAAAATTAAATCTTTATGTAATTTTATTCTAAATATTTTAATATAATAAATATATTTTAATAATTTAATTAAATATACATATTTGCAAATATTTTACTTTAACTTATTTTTCGAAATTTAATAATAGCAGGTTGATCTTCAAAAATTTTCTAATTTTAATTCATTATAATATTAATTTCAAAATTGTTTCAACATTTTTTTAATCGTAAATGCATAATTTAATAAAATGCTTTTTCACGATGACCCGTGAATATACTATACTTATAAAAAAAATTTAATTTCTAATCAAGTTGTGTACAGATAAAAAAACTTTTATATTATAGATTAACACTTAATAATTACAATAAATAATTTTGAAAATAAATTTTATTAAATTACATTAATTTGATTGATTATTATTTATCTTTTAGCAATTCATGACTTGAACTGGAAAGATACTCCTTTATTTAGACTTGATTTTGATGGTAAAGGAACATCAACACATTCCAATGGTAACCAAATTGTGGATATAACAAAAACATTAAAAGAGATTGAACCTCTTCCTGTAAATAAACGACATCAATCAACCATTCAAGATAAATTGATTTATATTTATACATCAGGCACAACAGGTTTACCAAAAGCAGCTGTTATCAAACATTCCAGGTGAGATTCATTTTTATTTTATTTATTATATTATTTACTTATTTTTTAATTTTATTTTTTTTATTAAATTAAATATTATATATATATATATATAAATGACACGAATATAATCCATTATAATTATAATATATTTATATGATTTAATATTTGTTGAATTTTGAAAAAGAAAAATTTCTACTCTCGTATATAAATTATATACTATATTTAGATATATTATATATATATATATATATATAATATCAAGAATGTGTCTTTTGGGAAAATTTTTATTCGTTTTTAATTAAAATATAATAAATTAATTAATATAAAGTTAGTGATTTTTATTTATTTATTTATTTATATTAAATAAAATCAGATATATGAATTTTTTTTTTTATTAAATATGTACATATACTCTTACTATATATTTATTATAAATTATATTATTATTATTATTATACATGAAATTTATTTATAAATTACTTATATACAAAAATTTGAATGAATTTTAATTTGGAGAATTTAAAGAAATATATATATATACTAGCTGCTCAGAGCTCCTTCGTCGCTCTTCACATCTAGACGGGGGCTCCGCCCCCTGTACCCCCGAGTGGTACATAGTATTTGGTTGAAAGTAGTAAAAGGTTTTCATCCATTTTGTTTCAAACAATGTATAACATAAAACATTCATTTCTTATTGTGTGATTATTTAAAATATATTTTAATTTATTTAGTAAATTAATTATATATATTATTATTGAATATGTTATATCTATCTACTCGAAAGTTCTTGGCAGCTACAACCACATTTCTCCAAGTGTCCCCGGTGACCTCATCTTTCTTTGGCCAATAAATGCTGGAAAGAATAATCTGAATCTACTCTCATCTCCCAGGGTCATAGACCATGCGTGGCTCAACGGTACTCGAAAGTTCTTGGCAGCTACAACCACATTTCTCCAAGTGTCCTTATCCTGAGCCTCTGTTCCATCTCTCGTACGTCATTCCCTGATGTACTCATCTTTCTTTGGCCCATAAATGCTGGGGAGAATCCTATTCTCTGAATCCACTCTCATCTCCAAAGATCATAGACCATGTCTAACACTCATATAATACAACAGACAAAATAATTGTTTTATATATTTTAATTTTCATTCCCTTTTATAATAATTTTGATGAGATAAGCCTCTTTACTGCATGATAACAGGCGTTTTCCGATTGCAACTTCGATTTCAATTCTTCTCAAATATTATTATCCTTCGTGATTACATTCAATTTTTCTACATATTCAAATTCTACATTTTGTATGTTAATACTGCTCCTGTTTGTTTCTAAATATATTTATTTATCATTATTAATTTCAAACCTCATCTCTTTT
Source organism: Labia minor (assembly GCA_963082975.1). Taxonomy (NCBI): domain Eukaryota; kingdom Metazoa; phylum Arthropoda; class Insecta; order Dermaptera; family Spongiphoridae; genus Labia; species Labia minor. Next base: position 120,804,742 of record OY720344.1, on the reverse strand, counting down.
CCTACCTCGATTAATTTTTCCTCGCTATCTGTAATTGCAATTGCCGAATCTCCTATTATATTTAAGTCGTCTGGGTCACCTAATATTTTACAATTGATTTCCACATCTTACTCTTTCTTTACTACCTTCAAGATAAATTTTAAGATCAAAATTTGAAAAAGTTTATCCGGATCTATTGAGTCATGCGTAGGTTTTACTAAAGTCTACAAATAATTAGTGAACAGAGATATTGAATTCGCGGTTTTTTTAATATCTGTCATAATGAAAATATCTTAATTAATGTTGATCGATTTGGCATGAACCCGCAATGATATCGTCTAATATTTCCTCCGCCTATAGTTTATAAGTATTGTATATGTTATAATAGAGTATAATATTTCTTGATCATTTCATTTCGATATTTTAATTTCATTGTTTGATTTTTATTGAATATTTTTAATTATAATAAAATTAGAGAAAATGCAAAGTTAGAGACTTGAGACAATTTATAAAAATTAATTTATAAAAATTAACGGTATAAAAGTATTGATAAAACTAAAGATAAATTAACAATATATACATTCATTAATAGTATTAATTTAAATTAATGGATTTATTTGATTTTTTATTATTAAGTTCATTTATTAATTTTTTTAGATCATAGTTAATTCCCTCCCTTAAAATAAAAGAAGTACCTATTCAAATATGGAAAGAATAAATACAAAATAATTTAAGTTAAATATGATTTAAATATTTTATTATATTAATTAAAATGAGAACTTTTAGAATAAATTATTTAATTGAAATGATATTTGAATATTAGAATTTAAAATAAAAAGTTAAAATTTATAATAATTCTTTGATTGCTAGTTATATACATTGTGTAAAATGAGTCCGCCAGTCAGTGGGCCACGCCTGGCTCTTGAATGAACAACACGGAGAACTATATATAAACTTTAAATCTCTCTCTCTCCCGCTCACACACACTCTCACCTCTCTCCTCATCCCCTCCACCTCTCATTTCTTAGTTATTTCAATTTCCACAAATTGTCTAATTTTTAAAATATTCACTAATTTACTTTCTATTTTTATTCTTTAATCCTTAAATAATATATTTTCTATTTTATGTTAAAATGTAAATAACTTACATTTTAACATATTAAACTATGACAGCAAAAAAGTAAACGAATTACATACATACATACAAACAGTCTCCTTTATATATATAGATATATATACAACAAAAAAATTCAATCATTTTAAAGATAATATCATTAAAAAAAATTCATTTTTCTAAGTTTTATAGGAAAAATATTAATTAACCAGTTGTTTTGTTGAATGTATTCTAATTTAAAAAAATTAAACTAAATTAAATTTATTAAATGGTTATTGATTTTTTTCTTTTCTATATTTCATGTTAAATTTTATTGTTTAGATTCTTTTACTATTTCTAAATACATTTTTTTAAATAGTTAATTAAAATATATATAGGGTAAAGTATACACTCGTTGGCCCCGGGGCAGTCATTGGCCCCCTATCACTTTAACACAAATAATAAGAGATTTTTATTTTAAAAATTACGCTATTAACTATGTAATCGTTTGTTCTATGGTTGTATAATCACTATAGAATACCTAGGTCAATAACTATAACAGGGGGTCAATAACTGTATTTTTTAGGATTTTTTTTTTTTAAATGGTGCTTGAAAATGTCATGAGAAAATTATTTTTTTTTTTATTCATCAAAATGCTCCTATGAGTATGTATGTTGTGAAAACCTAATTTGACACAGATTGTTTCGCAATTTGCCCAAATATGCATTAAAGACTGCTAGGAATTGATTAAGGGGGCCAACGACTGTATCCTTTACCCTATATATATATATATAAAGAACTAAAGAAAATTACATTACATGATTGAAAATTCTACTATAGGTTAATCGAAAGATGAATTGTTTTGTTTTTATCATACTCGTATATATATATATATATAAGGCGCCATACATTCTCGTGGTCCAGGGTTCAAGTCCCGGGCCTGGCAAGGGAATTTCTCTAGCTGGGGTCTTGGGACGGAGTCAATCCAGCTTCCGGAATCAACATTGACTAAAAGTACTGATAAACTTGATAAAAAGTATCGCCTCCGATCAAGAAAATCAAGGTAACGGTTGAGAGGATCCGTTCTACTGATCATAGGACACCTCATTGATAGAACCGACTTGATAAGCTTTGTGTAGGACGTACAAAAGCAGAGGTTTATATATATATAATAACAAAATTTTTATTTCACATTATCACGTATTGAGAGAGATAAGAGAGGATATAAATTTATTAAATTATTTTTAATTTTCCCAGATATATGTTTATGCAGTGTGGAGTTAAAACAATGTTAGGTGTAACTGAAGAAGATCGTTTATATACTTCATTACCTTTCTACCATTCGGCTGGTGGTATAATAGGTGTTGGGCAAGTTCTTCTCGGTGGATCTAGTATGGCTATTCGACGAAAATTTAGTGTAACCAATTTTTGGAAAGATTGTGTTAAATACGACTGTACGGTAATTAAAATGAATTAAAATGAATTTATAAAATACTTGTAATTAAACCTTTTAACAATTTAAATAATATTTTATAAATTTGAATATTAGAACTTAATTAATAAAATTAAAAATTAATGTTTATTTGATTATTTTTTTTTTAATTATTTTGTTATATTTTATTGTGTTTTTTTAGATTGGCCAATATATTGGCGAAATTTGCCGTTATCTTTTATCAGGGAAACCCTGTGATGAAGAACGACAACATCGTATTCGTTTAGTTTATGGCAATGGAATGCGTCCACAAATTTGGAGTCAATTTGTTAAACGTTTTGGTGTAAAACAAATTGGGGAATTTTATGGATCCACTGAAGGCAATTCTAATTTAGGTTTGTTGAAATGAAAAAATTAACAATATTTATATATATATATATATATATATAAACTATATTAATTAAATTCTATTAGAGTATGTACGAGGGTGGGATGAAAAGTTTCCGGCCTGACCAAGAAAAACGATGTTTTTAAATTTTTTTTTTGCTTTATTTTTCAACATTCAAGATAGCTGAACGTGTGCGAAGTATTTCGCTCGACCAGTTGAATATGGAAAGCTGTGTGCAACGTGGGTGCCGCGTTTGCTAACGTTAGACCAAAAACTATTTCGAAAAACCATTTCTACCGACAATTTGACGCTGAAGGCGTAATCCAAACGAATTTTTGCGTCGATTCATAACTGTTGATGAGACTTAAATTAAATTAAATCAAATTTTAATAATTAATTAAATTATTTAGAACACCGTTATGAGAAATGTATCAGTGTTGATGGAGATTATGTTGAAAAATATAGCAAAAAAAAAAATTTAAAAACATCGTTTTTCTTGGCCAGGCCGGAAACGTTTCACCCCATTATTCTCATGTCATTTTACAATAAACTTATAATATTAATTAAATGTTCATCAAGAGATCCTAAAATATGTTTCAATTTATTTCATTCTCTTCTTTAATCTTTACATTTTAACAATTTAGAAAAAAATTATATTCTCTCCATTTGCTCGATTGAATGAAAAATAAAGTTTATCGATTGTTTTCTTGTATTATTTTAGTTAATATTGATAGTAAAGAAGGTGCAGTAGGTTTTATTCCAAGAATGGCTGTTGGAGTTTACCCAGTCAGTCTAATCAGAGTAGATGAACAAACTCTGGAACCAATCCGAGGTCTTGATGGATTATGCATCCGTTGCGAACCAGGTATAAGAGCTTTTTTTTAAATTGATTTAAAAAATAATATAATAATAAATAAGGATATTTTTATATGCATATTTATTAATTTGATTCTTTTTGTTTTAAGGTGAACCTGGAATATTTGTTGGAAAGATTAATCCAAAAAAATCATTTCAAGATTTTGAAGGTTATGCTGATAAAAGTGCTAGTGAAAAAAAAATCATACAAAATGTATTTACACATGGTGATCGTGCTTTTAATTCAGGTAAATAAATATATATATATTAATAAATATATCCAATATATTTTAAACTATAAATATTTTTTTTCTTGTAGGTGATGTTTTAGTTATGGATGAATTTGGTTATTATTACTTTAGAGATAGGAAAGGCGACACATTTAGGTAAAAATAATAAAATATTATTAAAGTAATATAATAAATTAATTACTAATAAATAATATTTATTTATTATTTTAGATGGCGAGGTGAAAATGTTTCTACATCAGAGGTTGAAGCAGTGATTAGTAATATAATTAATCTTAAGGATTCTGTCGTTTATGGCGTTGAGGTATTATTATTATTAATATTATTAAAATATTAAGAACTAATGTTATTGTTGTTTTTTAAGATTCCAAATGTCGAAGGTAGAGCCGGAATGGTGGCCATCGTGGATCCACAAAATTCACTTAATTTAACGTCACTTGCAGAAGGAGTACGGAACGATCTACCCTCCTATTCACGGCCACTTTTCGTTCGAGTAATGCCTGAATTACCTATGACAGGTAAATATATTATAAAATATTGAATTATATATATTTATATGGATTTTAAAATAGTTGCATCTATTGAGTTTTTTGCAAACCAACATTTTTTTTTTGTTGTTGTTAATATCGAGTTTTTATTTTAAATTAATAATAATCGTTCAAATTGGATAAATTTAATCTTGCACCAATCTTACCATTTAGTGTTTGTTTTTGAGTGATTTGCATACAAAAGTTACTTTATTTTATCAACATCAGCTTTAACTGGTCTCACAGAAACTGGTTCAAAATTTACAGAATAAAATTTTGTCCACTTTTGCACACATTTTTTTCTTGTTTGAGTACAAATTATACCTTTCGATATTAAAAAAAGAAAATGTGCTAAAAATGGTGTTTTGGCTTGTATTTTTGATAGAGCGTCAAACATAAACTAAAGCAATTTTGTTATATCAGTTGTCTAAATATATTTAGACATATATATAAATATATATTTGTAAAGTGTCTTAAGTTTGAATTTGACTTAAAATAGTTAAGAATAATGATTTAGAATGAATTATTAATTTGTTAAAAATATTAATATTACAAGGTTAGTTAGTTTCATAGGTTACGATAGTATAATGGGAAATAAAAAAACCTAGCGAGAAACTTGTTTAAGGAAGCGGTCATCAGATAATAAATATAAGGGAGGGGCGTGAGAAAGTTGGCAAAATATGAGTTGGATGGAGGTAACTCAGGATAGAGGAATATGGTTGCTGCCATTAAAAACTTTTAAGTTTTGTAAGACACGGAGATAATATATATAGATAGATAGATAGATGTAATTATTTTTAAATTTAAGAGATTCATTCATGTCATTTTTTTAAAATAATTTTAATCTTTCTTTAATTAATATTATTATTAATAAAGACAAAAACAAAAAAAAACAAAAATTAATTTAAAGAAATAGAAGAAATAATTTCGAGTTATTTTTTTATATTAGGGTGCATTTATTAAAAATACTCTACACTATATTTAAAATTTGTTTCAGCTACTTTTAAAATGAAAAAGATGGATCTTCAAGAGCAAGGATTTAATATTCATCAAATTAAAGATCCATTATATTATTTAAACTCTCGAGGAGTGTATGAACCAATAACGAATGAAATTTATGATAATATAATTTCTGGAAAAATAAGACTATAAAATTTTAATTTTATTATATTTTGTTTTGATTTATTTTTAACTTATGTACATAGTTTTGTAAAATTATATACAAACATTACGATACGATAGGAGAATGAGATCGGAACAATAAATAAGGTTTTAATCCTTGTTACCTTTTATTTTTAATTGACTGTTTTGTAAATAGATAAATGTTTCCATCATATCTATTTTTTATAATGATTTATAAAACAAATAATTGTTCATCTTGCCTTTGTATTTTTATTAAATTGTTAATAAATTTTTTTTAATATTTGATATTATAATATGATTTTCTTAAAAAAAAAGAAAAATATTAAAATAATTAAACAAAAAGATTTATAGACCATATGTATATTTATTTAAAAAATGTTTTTTAATTTTAATTCTGAATTAATTAACATTCAAGTGCAAATTTTCCAATTTTGAAAAAAATGCAATTTTTATTATAATTAGGGTATTTTTTTAGAATTTTAAAAAACATAAAAAAATATGTAAAATTTATATTTTTATATTCTATATCCTGTTCTACTCTATTTTAATGATGCTTGATTGAGCACTTGGAAAGGAACTTTGTGATTGCGAGTTATTATTAATTCTTGCTGGTCCATCATTAATCACCATTGAATTACGATGAAGTGTACCCATTTGACCCTCAAACATGATTTCATTTATAAATTTTTTTGCAAATAATTGTTGTTGAGGTGTCATCCCTATGAGTTCTGTAGCCCAAGTTGTTGCCAATTGGAGCTCATAAGGAAGAGGTTCTTGTAACCGAGTACATGCCAATCTAATTAGTTCATCTCTTGGTAAAGGCCTCTTTTTTCTTGGGCTATTACTAACAGAATTTTCTACATGATCAATTTTCAAAAAGTCATTTACAGAACCCTGGAAATTTTTGAAAATAAAAATAAAATCATTATCTTTTTATTTCTAAATTAATATATATAATCTAAAATTTTTAATCCTAATAATTTTAACTTACATCACATTCATCTTCGCTAATTTTAAGAGAATCATTTGTTGACTCTTGATCTATTAGAAATTTCATTGATTCAAAATACCACAAATTCGATTCATAGGTTTCCTGCCCCAATTTTTGTGAATCATTAATTTTTTTCAACTCTTTCCTGAAGTTGGTTCGGAGAGAATTGAATTTTTTAGTCAGATCTAATCTCGTAGCATTAGGGAATTTTATATTATAAAATTTAAGCAAAGTTTCATATGCTTGGGCTTTTTTGTTTCTATCGGTATAGCCCTCAGACTTTACTTTCCATAGAACAGGTAATGATTTGTACAACTGAAATGACATACAATATTCATATTTCAATAATTAAAAATAAGAAGGCTAGCAGAATGGAATTTCTTTCTATGTGGGTCTTTTAAAAAATATATTTGGGAGTTAATACAAAAAATTCCCTCAATAATAAAATTTAAATTTTTCAGGGATTTTAAATTAATTTTAATTTATTTTAATCATGCAATTGCTTCATCTTAATATAAATAGTCAGATATCAAATATAAAATAATTGACTGGCCCAAAAATTTTCATTATTTTTATTACCTATGGGTTTTTTAATATTCAGGAACTAACTACATTAGAAATAAAAATTATTAGATTTAATTTATTAAAATATGTCAATTAGCACTAATATCAATTTTATGTTTATTAATAATTATTATTATAATAATCAACTATAATTTTTTGGGACACTATTGGAAATCTTTGTATTTATGTTGTTGTTTTTTGATTATTTTAATTACTTATCTATAATAGTTGTACAATTTTAAAACAATTTTTTATTCTGTTTTCTCCAATTTTTCAATTTAATTTTGATTCAATTATTTTTTAAAACTAATTATTACAACTGTTTTGTTGGTAAACCTTCATTCAATCTGCCATATATTTTTCAGAATAATTACTTTTAATTTTTAAGATTGATATTGAAATAAAAAATAAATTAATTAAACTTTACAAATTTAATGTTATAGTTATATATTTAACAAATTATAACCTTAAGAGGTTATTTAAAAAAAAATTAGATGATACAAGCCAACAATTTGTTTACATTGTATTAATTAAAATGAGAGTTCTTACCTCTATGCATTTAATAATAAAATCTCTTTCATTTTCTTTATCTTTTGAAATCATATCTTTTTTAATAGGCCTTTGTAGCCTTTTTTCCATTGCTATTTATTATTTAACACTATAGTCTGAAACGATATTGCGCAATATACTCAACTCAACTTAAGACCCCCTTCCATTGACATTATATTGATTCAATATTTAATGTTACGCAATATATTGACGTTTTTAAGGGAATTTTGAAACATAAAAATACGAACTAGACTAAAAATATTCTATTTTTAAAAATAAATATTTATAATTTCTTTTTTATGCTTATTAATCTAATATGTTTTCATTTTATAATCATAGTTTTATATTTAAATAAAATTATCATTATCTATATCTATATCTATATCTATATTAACTTTTCTGCCAAAGACCTTATGAATATAAGTTAAAAAACAACATTAGTTTCTCTTTAATATTATGTAGATATTTTTAATTATATTCTTTTTTTATTTTTTATTTTGAAAATTCGAATGTATATTCATTAAATATGTTGCCACTTTCATGGCATAATTAAATTCTAGATACAAGTTCACAGGCAGTTAAATGGATATTTTAAATATGTTTTTTTTATCAATTCAATTGATTAGTGATATCAAATACCATTTAATTTTAAATGATATTTTCTAGGAATTTTACTTTGGCGAAAAATATTTTCCGAAATATATAAAGTAATGTTCACTTTTCCTACCTAATATTTTTTTCTCATTCAAATCATTTTACAAGATAAATTTTGCAATTATAAAATAATAGAAATATTAAAATATCGCTCAAAATGTCAGTACTTATACCTATTGATCCATTGCCATGGAAAGAGTTTATCTGCGGATGGGGCTCTGCTGTTATTAATATCACAATAACATATCCCATTTATAAAGTAATATTTAGACAGGTAAATTTATATTAAATTTATGCTTTTTCTTTTATTATTAATTTATTGTTTATTATATTGATGTTAAATTGACTGATTTTAAGATGAAAATGAATATCAAAAAACCGGTTTTATACCTTAATCTATTTATAGAAAACAAATTATAATTAAAAATTATTATATTTTTTATTATAATATCTATTTTCATTCAAATATTATTACAGAAAAAAAAACTTTGTAGAAAAAAAAAAATTTATTAAAAATTATTTGTTATTTAATTATGAATTGAAGGACAAATATTAATAGAATATTAATAGAAAATAGTTGTAATTTACAAATTTTAATAATAAAAAAAATAACACCTGAATTTGGATATATATATGCATATATAAACCAACATTGTTACAAAATAATAAAAGAATAATGTTTCAGATGCTTCATGGAGTGGGAATGGGCAGTGCATTTAATCAGATAACAAATGAAGGTCTATATTTTCTCTATAGGGGTATTTTACCTCCTCTATGTCAAAAGGGCCTTTCTGTCTCTATTATGTTTGGAGCATATGGTGATATATATAAACGCTTACGTGTTCAAGTAAATGATCAACTATAATCATATTTATTTAAGGGATTATATTAATTAATCATTATAAACTCTAGGGATTATCTTATGGATCATCTCTATGTCTCGCTGGAACTGGCGCCGGCTTTCTTGAAGGGCTCTTGACACCCTTTGAACGAATGCAAACCCTGCTTCAAGTTTCAAAATATCATGATAAATTCCGAAATTCAAAACATTTATTTCAAGTTATTATTAAAGAACATTCAGTTAAGGTAAATCATTTGATTTTTAAAAAATATAATTTTCAATAACAAGGTCCTTTATTAAAATATACTTGTATAAATATTTTAAATATATCTTATTATTATTACTTGGCATCATTAAGCAGTAATAATAAGATTAAGAAATATATTATTTTTTAATTTAATAATATTGATGAGTTTTAGAATAGGCAAATTAATATTTAAAAAAAAACTTATAATATATTATAAATATAAGAAAAATGAAATTTCTTGAAATTATTTTGATTCTCAAAAACAATAAATAAATATTATTAATTTTATTTTATTACTGTTTGTAAATTAGACATTAACAGGCTATTCTTAATATCTAAAAATATTTTTTGTGAATATATCTTTGTTAAATACCAAAAATAAATTTGGCAATGAATTTTGAAATTTATATAATCGTTAAAAAATGTCAATTCAAAGGAATTTTTATCTAGCAATTTGTTAAAACAAAAAATATAAATGAAAATACATTAGAAATATAAAAAAAAAATTATTGTAAATTGATTATATTCATTTTCTTTAGGAATTCTACCGTGGATCTGAGCCAATTTTATTGCGAAATTCTCTTGCTAATATATTATTTTTTTATCTTCGTGATGAATTAAGGGAAATGTGGCCAAAATCTCTACCTCGTTCAAAACTTGTACATTACTCTTTAGAATTTGCAAATGGAGCACTTATAGGTGCTTTTATTTCCACTATAATATATCCTCTTAATGTTGTTAAAGTACAATTACAATCAGAAATTGATGGTCCATATCGTCGCTGGATGCCCACCTTAATTGAACTCTATAAAACACGGGGACTAAAAAATTTATATAGCGGTGTCCATACAAATTATATAAGATCTTTTATCAGGTATTTAATTCATTTAATGTTTTTCATAAAATTATTTTTTTTTTAACATTTAAGTAATATTTTTATTTCATCTAATTAATCAATTTAAATAATGCTTTTAGTTGGGGAATCATCAACGCCTCCTATGAAATGTTACTTCAACTATTTTGATTGGGTTATCCAACCCCCCGACACGCAATGCTAAATTCGTGAAACAGCGTTTAGCGCTGCTGCTAAAAAGTGGCCCCTATATGAACTATGATGTAAAAAAACCGGCCTGGCACCATTTTTAAATTCCATTTTGAATCATTTGAATGAGAGCGGGAGGAATGAAAAAATTATGAAATTTTTCAATTGAGTGAAAAATTATTTATTTAGAGCTAAAACTGACATTTCAGAAATAAATTTTTTTTTTCAGAAAATTGCTGAAATGTTGGTCTTATCCTCAAATAAATAATTTTTCACTTAACTGAAAAATTTCATAATTTGCATGTCTAGAAGAAAAGAATAATGTTGTATGTGACATATTTATTTGAAAATAGATTATTACAAAAAATCATTAACAATAATGATGTGTATCTCATTTGTAAACAAATCTTTTATACATATTTTTCTTTAAACATATTATATTAAATTTCTCACTTAAATAAAAATTACACAATTTTTCAATTATATAATTATATAAATTGCACATCTAAAATGAAAAGAATAATGTTCTATGTAACCTATTTATTTAATAAATAGATTATTATTGTGACATGTTTTTAAACAAAATTAAAAAAAAATTTTCCTCTGTTTTCCCGACCTTGGATATTCCATTATTAAATATCACAAAACCTACCATCTTGATTTATATATATTCAAGGGTTAATTAATTTCTTCTTTTCAGGTGTGTGGAAATCATAATCATTAAAATGAAGTTTGCATACACGATATTTTAGCAGACAATTCTTATGAATACAATCTAAAAACTGCAAAATCAAAAATTTATTTATATGTACATATATTATATAACTTTATCAATATCAATAATAGTAAAATTATATTAATTATACTTACTTTATTATTATTCATATTGATCGCAATTGGAGGGTGTCGGATCAGTCAGATAATATAATATTTACAATTGTTTCAAATTGTTTAGGTTAGACAATCAGATGTTTACATGTTTACGACTGTTTACGACACTTCACAATATTTAAAATGATTCAAATGGATTTCATGAATTTAAAAATGAGCCTGGTGCGGCATCTGTTGGTTGTTTTATGAAAAACTTTCGGATTTAAATTAGTGCCAGCAGCGCCTCTTGTGGCCCCTATGTCCTTAGCATGTTTTCAAAAGCTCTGGGCCTGTGTCGGGGGGTTGGGGTTATCTTTTGGAAGAGACTGTAGGACACGTCATGGCCGGCAATCTTCCACTTCTTTTCTAGAAAATAATTTGTGAATAATTTTAAAATATCGCCAATATGAATTTTGAAATGTGTAAAAATATAAAAATTTATTTTTTATTATATATTTATGTTTTATATATGTTATATACACCAATTGAAGGTAAATGAAAGAATTCTCTATAGATTGTAAATTATTGTTTCTATATAGAATTTCAAATGTATTATTATATAAAGAATATTGTTAAATAGTATTATTTAGTGAGATTTAGTATAAAATAAAAAAACTATCGAATTTACTGAGCATTACAAATTGCGTTTTATTTTTGATAACCAATATATTTTCCCATATCTTCATATATTAATACAACTGTCATTTAGAAATATTCTTTCTTTTAACAATGAATATAAATAAGAAATAATTGATGTTAGTTATTTTAATATTTAATTTAATTGATATTTAAATATTGTTAATGTTTTAGTAAGGATTTTCAGTTAATTATAATTAAATATTACTTTTTTTAAAGAAATATTGAAACTTTTTAAAAATTAGTCGCAATAAATCGTAAAATGTATTATTAGTAGAAGTATTTTTAATAAAAAATATATTATTTTACTATTGTGGTATTTTTAATGTTTTTTTTTATTATATATAATATATTATATATTTCAGGTAAAGGTACTCAATTGGTAACATGCGGATCTGTAGTTAAATTAATTAATACAGATCTTAAAGTTCGCTTACATTCTCATGATGTCAAATATGGAACTGGAAGTGGTCAACAAAGTGTTACAGGAACTGAAACTAGAGAAGATGTCAATTCACATTGGCTTATTAAGAATCAAACGGGTATTGGTTGCAAAAGAGGGTATGTTCTAATCTCATTTGAAAATTATTCACATTATTCAAATTATTATTAATATTTAAATAGGGAACCTATCACATGTGGATCACAAATTCGTTTAGAACATTTAGCAACATCAAAGAATCTTCACTCCCATCGATTCCCTTCGCCTTTAACTAGCAATCAAGAAGTTTCGGCTTATGGAGATGATAAAGGGGAAGGAGATACTGGGGATCACTGGATTGTTTTGTGTGATGGTACAACATGGAGAAGAGATAGCGAAGTATATATAATTTTCCATTATTGTTCTTTTTTTTTTAAATTAAAATATGGATAAAGTAATCTTAATAAATAAGGGAATTTTGTAAATAAACCACATATTGATATTTGTTATTGTAAATTTATTCAAAAAAATACAAAAAATACACAACGTTTCGATTGTTACTTCTGCAATCGTTATCAAACGACTGCACTGTCCGAGCGTCAAGTGACGAGTGATGGACTCGAATATCAATATGTGGTTTTATTTACAAAATTCCCTTATAAATAAAAACAGCCACCAAAGCTTTAATAATTTAATAATCTTAATAAACAAAAATTTTTTTTTATTATAGGTAATGTTACGTCATGTCGATACGGATATGTATTTAGCTGCAACAACTCGAACTTATGGACGTCCAATTCATGGTCAATCAGAAATTGTCGGAGTTAGTTCAATGAATGGCGGCTCCACTCGATGGCAAACAATCGAAGGCCTATTCGTTCATCCTAGCACATTTGATCCTACACAAAATTCTCATCATAGTTCATCACATGATGAGCTATAATTTAAAATCATTTCTTTGTTTCCTAAATTTGATCTCATCCAAAGACTTAAATATTTTCATATTGTTTGTTGATTATTCAAAAAACAAATATTAATATTCATTTTCACTAGTGAATATTTTAAATATAAACTTGATTTGTCTAATCTCTTTATTCTAAAAAATTATATTTTATTTATTTAAATTCCATTCACATTTTGTAAATCTTTCTATATCTGTAAAAAGAACATAAATAGTATAATTATTAAATAAATTATTTTATTTAATAAAAATAAATTATTCAACTTTAGAGTATATATGAATTATAATATATATTATCATTATCATCTTCTGTATTAAAATTAAAATAAATTGAACTAAAATTATTGTTTAATTTTTTTTTATAATCATTGATAAAATTTTTCTTAAAAAAATCAACAGTTAATTGTAAATTTTAATCAATGATTAAAAAGAGTTTTTTTCACAATATTATCCAGTGTTTATGGTAGCATAGAAAATTTATTCATGGAAAAGAATAAAAATATATGAGAATCTTATTATCTATTAAATACTATTATATATATATATATATATATATATATCCGTTTTCACTTTAATTTACTATAAATTATAATTAAGATGTTATATCGTTGAACAAAATATATTTAGGTTGTCGAAATCTAAATTTATTTTTGGTGCACCTCTTCGAGTTTAATTAGTTTTAATTATTTTATTTTCATCAATTGAATTTTAAATAATTTTAATTTTAAAACACTTGTTACAATTTAATATAATAAATTTGGAAAACATCTTGAAAGAGGAAAGAAGAATTAATAGAAAAATTCTTGGACCAATAAAAATTAAAAGAGAAGAAAAACGGAAGGAATTTGTAAAGGCCGGTCCAGACGCTCCGTTTTGCACAACGTTTTAAATCCGCGCAGTTTTAAGACGGAATGAAATCGTTGCAACTTTGAGCGTCCAGACGGTACAGTCTTGACGGTGCAGTCTTGTATTTTCCGCTCAGTTTTGTGTGATATCGCCATGGAGGAGGTTCTCCTGTGGTCAATTTTCGCCTGCTGTATTGTAAAAAAAAAAAGATTGGAACACATCAGAGGAACCGTTCGTTCAAAATGGTCACGGAAATGGCTTTTAAAAAGGCGGGACTTTTCCCATATAAGATTATTGCGTGAATTACGTGATATAGATTCTAAAACGACCGACCGACCGACCGATATACGCATGCGCAATACGCCAGAATGTTAGACTAAACTTCTGATACATTCTTTACAAAATTTTACATATTTACCATATTAAATATTATTATTTATATTTACATTAATAATCAGTATGACTAAATTATGTATATATAAAATAAAATATTTTAATATATTATTATGTGTTAAATTATATTAAATTAATTTCTAATATATTTATATAATTTAAAATTAATTTCAGAATATATATATATATATATATTAAATTATATACTATATATAATATATTATATAATATATATTTTAATAAATTAATTTTGTGTGTGTGACCGTAAAAATCAAGATATATGTTTGATAATTTTTCACAGGATTAATAATTGTATAAAACTGCGCAGGTCACGGTTTTCAGAGCTCATGAGCTCAGTTATCGCTGCAACTGTGCAGTCCTCCCGACGGACTCAAAACTGCGCAGTTTTCCGGTCCGCACGCAACGTTTTGTCTGCAACGTCTTGAACTGCGCAGACAAAACGTTGTGCAAAACGGAGCGTCTGGACCGGCCTTTACATTAGAGAAGACCTATAAGTAGAAGAAAAGATCAGAAAATGATTAGCTTTGTGTGATTCTTAGGGTCTATCCGCAAATAATAATAATTAAATAAATTCTATCATTTAAGTGTTAATTAAATTGATTAAATAAAATTTAAGAAAAAATATTCAATAAATTTTGTCTTTTTTTTAATCATATCTATCTCTGTGACTCTATGGAACTCGAAAGTTCTTGGCCGCAGAATCCTATTCTCAAATACTCTAAATCAGGGCTTCTTAAACTTTTTTATATAGCGACCCCCTTCAAGCTTAGGAAATTTTACACGACCCCCTCCTCCATATAATGAAATATATATTAACCGTAGATGTAGATGTAATATCGCACTATTTTACAATGTAAATAAAATAAGGATTAAAGAATACATACCCATTCATTTCACATATATATAATTTAATAATTTTAAAATTTTATTTATAATGATTCAAAAGTATCAGATCTTTGCGACCCCTTTTCAGTAGTCTCGCGACCCCCATGGGGGTCGCGACCCACAGTTTAAGAAGCCCTGCTCTAAATCACCTATGGTCAGACCATGCCTCACACGCCTATAATACAACCGGTAAAATAATTGTTTTATATATTTTAACTTTTATCCCCTTTGATAATAATTTTGATGCGATAAGCCCCTTTATTGCATGATAACAGGCGTTTCCTAATTGTAACCTCGCTTTTAATCTCGAATATTATTATCTTTCGTTATCACAGAACCTAAGTATTTAAATTTTTTTACATTTTCATATTCTATATCTTGTATATTAAGATTTTGTGTGTTAATACTATTCCTCTCTGTTACTAAATACTTTGTCTTAATATTATTAATTTCTACTCGCACCTCTTTTCCTGCTTCAATTAATTTTTGTACGCTATGTTTAATTTCAATTGCCGAATCTCCTATTATATTTATATCTTCTGCGTAATACTTGAATTTTTTTGTTTAATTCGATTCCGTTTGACCTCTCCCTAATTTGTCTAATTACATATTCCAGAACTAAATTAAATAAAATTGGTGATAATGCGTCACCTTGTTTTAAACTATTTCGAATTTCCAAGGTGTCTGACAAATTAAATTTTTAATCATATTTAGTATCTAATATATAATCTCTTATTCATTTTAAATTTTGCGGTCAATAAAGAAATAGAATGGTTGAATTTAATTTTAGATGTAAAAATGATAAAAAAATATATTTATAGTAAAATAAAACAAATATTTATTTTTTAATCAATAAAAAAAGGGATGAAATTATTTTTTTATATATATAAATTGATATTACCCGGGTATAAATGTTTAAAGACAAAATGGACTCCGCCATTAATTTCAATTCTATTTACTAGTATATTAGTTATAAATTATTTTTATTACATGAGATGTGACAAAAACATTATTGAAAAATTCATAAGACAAGGTTTCAAAATATAATCCAAATGGATTATTTTGTCTATATTGGCAAAAAATTATAATATGGATGTGGATCAAACATTACTTGCGCACAATTGCCGTCTTTGTTTATCAAATGATCCAACTAATTTATTTATATTTAGTGATGTCGGACAAAAATATGAATTCCAGGCTAAATTTTTGAAGTTATTTCGTTTTTGGGTAATTGTTTTGTTTTATATATATGCTTAAAGTTATTTATTATAAATAAACAAATGTCAAAGTTTGACAAGTTTGACGGTGTTTATAGTTTTTTTTTTACTTTGTTTTCCTAATTATAAAATCATATTTATATTATACTAAATAATTCATTAATTGTATTATATACTTTTATATTCTTAATAAATATCTTTTTATTAATGACTATAACACACTTTTATATTTTATTAAAATAAATTTATTTTTTTTTAAATAGGTTCGACCTGATGACACTTTACCTAAACATATTTGTTGTTCTTGTTATAATCAAGTGGAGAAATTTCACTGTTTTGTATTAAAAGTTGAAGATTGTCAAAGAAAATTAGGGTCACTTGTAAATGGACATTTGGATATTTATGATGATTCTCAACAGGACCAAAATACATATGAATATTTTAAAAATGAATGTGAGCTTAGCACATTTGAACAAGAATCATTCTATCCAAGCAATCAACCCGATTCTAGTTTTCATTCAAACGTTGGTGAAACATCATCGGAACCCCCTCAAGAGGTAAATACAGCATCATCAATTTCCCTTCTTGAGCTTCCTCCTTCTAATCAGCCTATCGAAGAAGTGATAGTAAAAACTGAAGAAATTAATCATGATGTTCAAAAAGATGCTTCTAAATCATCCAAAAGTGTTGATATTGATGAAGTGGAAAAATTGGAAAACATACCACTTGCACAAAGGCAACAAAAATTAGAAAAAGAAGATTCCTCAAAAAAGGTAAATATCTATATTTTAAATTATATTTATTTATAAATAATCACAATTTATAGATACTGTCTTTGTAAATATAAAAAAAAAACCTCTGACTTTGTACGTCCTACTCAAGGACAACGCCCATCAAGTCGGTTATATCAATGAGGTGTCATATGATCAGTAAAACGGGTCCTCTCAACCTTTATCTTGATTTTCTTGATCGGAGGCGCTATCAAGTAGCTTTTCCCCAAGGTTGTTCCCGGAGGCTGGGTTGACTCCATCCCATAGACCCCAGCTAGGGAAATTCCCTTGCCAGGCCCTGGACTTGAACCCGGGACCATGTGAATGTGAGGCAGGTTCGCTACCCGCACACCCAATGGCGCCTTCTCTTTGTAAATAAGATTTTTATATTAAATTTAATTTATTTTTTGTTGCACTTATTCTTTTTTTAGGCATACGGCACACGGATCAAATCAAATCACCTGGCGAAATTCTACGGATATGAATGTCAGATATGTAAACAAAATGGTAAAGAGGTGATAAAATTTCGTATGTTTGGCCAATTGTGTGAACATTATACATCGGAACATGGACAACGGGGATATGTCGTGTGTTGTGGACGAAAAATTTATAGTAGAAAATCAGTGAGAACTCATTTTCTTAAACACCAAAGACCAGAACTTTTCAAGTTAGTAATTTTTTATTATTTCTAATATTTCTATAATTAAAATTAATAATGATTGGGAATATTGAAAAGATTTTTCATCTATTCATGAATCGATTTTATATATTTGAAATTATTCTTATAAAATTTAAATTTAAATATCATTAGTATTTATTTGAAAAAAAAATCTCACTATCTATAATCTCTTTCTCACTCTCTCTCTCTCTCTATATATATATATTTATACTCCCGAGCAAGGAAATCGACCCACCCAATTTAATTTTATATTCTTCTAAATAATTTGTATAATGGATACGGGACCAGTTAATGCTGCCTCTTGTGCTGTGGCACTTTTAAAAGCTGGCCATAGCAGTTTTGTGGCTAGAGAACTCAATTAGGAAATAAATTTTTTTTTCTGCATTTTTTCCTTTTTCGTTTAAACAGCTATATTTTAAAAAATCTGGATGATTATGCTTTCAAATGTTTATATTGAAATCCTTTTTTAATAAGCAATCCAATAAAAGCATAAATATCAGGCATTTGGATTTTTAATTGAAAAAATATCAATGGAATTGATTTTTCATGGGTGGGTCAATTTTCTTGCTCGGTAGTTTATACTTATATATCTATATATAGAGAGGTTTTATTTGCATATTGCTCAAAATTTAATATATTTTACATATCTTTCATATATAAAAGAACACGTTGGGCTAGAATAAGAGATGGATCGAGGTGGTAGTTTTATATTAGGTTAAAAAAAGATAGTTTTAGTTTTATAAAATATCTCTTGTCTATATATTTAAATTTTCTTTCATTTCATTAATTACCAATCGTTCAGTTATAATAAAAAAAATTTATAATAAAATGAATATTAAAAAATATTGTATCCCATAATAACATTTAAAATAAATTATATAATTAATTTCGTGATTAAATTAAAAAATAAATAATTAAACAGAAAATAACTGGAGATTTTACTACACTAATTGAAAATATAATAAAATGAAAAGCCTTTACATAGATTTCAACAAGATATTATGCATCATTTTAAGGGCACAGAGGGCCTAGGTGCGAAGAACACCGAAGGCCGTCTGGGTAACTAATCTATAATAAATTTTTATAAATAATTAATTTTTTTTTAGATGTGATCTCTGTGGCAAACAATTAGCTAATAAATTTTGCCTCGAAACTCATAAATTAAGGCATCGACCAGAGAGACCTTTTAAATGTACCACTTGTGGTAAAGGATTGGCTACATCTGGCGATCTTTATAAACATGAACAACTACATTGGCCTGAGGAAGAAAGACTTCGTTATGTTTGTGACACTTGTGGAAAAAGGTATATAATAATTATTAATGTGAAGGAAATGTGAATAAAACTGTATACTTTTAAATTATTCAATTAAAATATATTTTATTTATAATTAATATTAGAAATACTTTATTTTATTTACGCGTAAGTTATATATATATATATATATATTATACTTTATTGATTGATAATTTAAATGAGTTTGTTATATACATATAGGTATTAAATATTTTGTGAGAGGAGATGGTAGAGTTGTCACTTTGCACTGAAAATCAAATGTACGAATCCAGTCGTGAACAAAAAATTTTAATTTAATTCGATTTAATATAATAATAGGAAAAAAGCCACTCATTGTAAGTTCTAGAACATGCTTGTCTAAAGTGCGGCCCAAAACCCTTTGAGATGCGGCCCAAACGCAAATTATGAAAATATTTAAATTTACTCATTTCTACTAAAAAAAAAATTAATGTTTGCAATATTTTTCATGCTCATTTATAATTTTATAAATATATCTAATTCAATTAAAAAAAATTATAATAAAAAGTAATTATTTGATTTTAATAAAACTATATATACAGTAAAACCTCTTTATAAGGATATTCTCAAAACACTGTTAAAAACAATGTTTATTGTGAATTAAAATGAATGAAGTAACTATTAGACGAGTCCTTATAGAGAGGTTTTACTGTAGTTAATTTTATTTCCATTTGTTGAAAAAATATTTATGTGCGGCCCAGTATAATTTTTTTTTTTTTGCAATGTGACCCTCGATTGGTCATAGTTTAGACATCCATGTTCTAGAGATTGACTATATCAATTATATTTGTTTTTGCAAATTTAATTTATTAATATTCAAGTTATTTTACAGATTTAAACATATAGCAAACCTCAATTATCATCGTAATGCAGTTCATTTGAAAATTACTGAAATTTGTCATATTTGTGCCAAGACATTTGCATCACGATCGGGATTAGAAATTCATATGATGTCACATGAAGCTGCAGAGCATCAAGTACAATGCACTGTTTGTGGAAAATGGTAAACATTTTCATTTATTTAAATTATTTATAAATTATATTATAATTATTTAGTAATATTATGTACACTAAAATTCAACTTAAAAATAGAATCTTTAATAACCTTTTGACAGAAATGCGCTTAAAACCAATGTTTGAATAAACTTGAAACTTCACATAATATTTATACTATTTAATTAAAAATGGAAAAAAATTATTCTTATTAAGGTTATATTTTTAAGTTGTTTTTTAGTGTACATAATATTACTAATATATCTGTATTTTTTAATCTTTCATTAAAAATAATTTTTTTAATTATTTATATTTTTATCATTATCATTATATTCTATAAAATTAAAAATATTAAATAGGTAGGTTTTCATAAAAAAAATACTTCTCCATTTTTAAAACAAACTCCTTATTTGTTAAGGTTGTTCGTTTTATCCTTTCTCTAAATATTTTATATACATAATGCATTTAGAATATGTAAAGGCGTGATAATTTTCTATTTAATAATTTAGAAATTTATCGATAAAAATAAAAATTATCAATCAATATCAAAACATTTAAAATTCAGTTTTTTCTTTTATTTATTTTTTTTTTTGTTTGTCTAATTTTTTATAATATAATTGCATTAATTTTATTATGTTTTTAAGGATGAAAAATAAATTAACCATGAGAACACATATGAAATCACATCAAGATTCAGTCGTTTTTCCTTGTCCGTATTGTGATCGTGTATATAAAGTTAATTCCCGACTTTCAATGCATATTAAAAGTCATAGTGATGCAAGACCTCATCAGTGCCATTTTTGTACCAAATCCTTTAAATTAAAGAGTACCTTAAAGGTAAGTTTACCGTATTTATTTTTAAATATTTTTATGATTAATCAAGTATTTGATATAACATAAGAAACAGCGAATTCAGCTTTCCTATTTATTTCTACTTTTGGCTGTAAATTATATGAAAATATGGAGTTGAATGAGAAAAATATTTTTGGTCAGGGTATCCTTTTAATTTAAACCTCTGAACAAGGTTTTAATATTGACCTCTTAGTAAATTTCCATATCAGAAATAAAAAAAAGATGTAAAAAAAGATGCATATTCTCAGCTAGGGCTTACAATACCGAACTAAAATCTGAATACCGGTATTTGGTATTTGAAATTTGAAATACCGGGATACCGGTATTAATACCGGTATTATTAATAATAAATTTACTAGCTATATTTCTTCTTACCTCAGTTGTTATATTGACTTTTTAACAAATAATATATGAAATCCAATAAATATTGTTCTGAAATGAGTAGATATTATTTATTTTATTACATAGAGAGAGTAGGAGTAGATACAAAAAAACGTACAAGTAAAATAAAGTAAATATTAAATTCTATGTTACATTTAACATAAATAGGTTCGTATGGTATTATATAATTAAAGAATTAAATATAATTAAAGAAGTAAAAAATATAAAAATATAAATTGAAAGTATTTAATCTTAATAACTTGCGTTTTGTTTATTAAAGTTTGCTCTTAAAAAACACAACGAATCAAGCGTTTCATCATCAAGCGAGGACCGAATTTTCGTACAAATATAACCAGCGGCCGAAAAAGCTCTTTCTGATTCTACACTTGTCGGCACTATTGGCATTAAAAAATCATACACATTTTGTAAATTCGTAAATTCGTAATACCAAAATACCGGTATTTTTACATAAATACCGGTTTTGAATACCGGACAAAAATCGTCCGGGATCCCGGTATTGAAAGCCCTATTCTCAGCTGGTCCAAGATTCTAATGTTGTATTAAATCTGAAAACTTAAAATTCATTAATTTTATTATTATTATACTTAAATGTTTTTTTAATGGAAATGTAGAAGAAAAAATGTATATTTCTATAAATTCAGATATAATTAAAATAGATAAAAAATAAATAAAATAAATTTTAATTTAATTATACCTTTTTTAAAATTATATTAATTTAATAATATTAATTAATTATTATATGAGTAATATTAATATTGTAATATTAATTAATTAATTAATTAATTAATATTAAATTAATTATTTTAATTTTAATTATACCTTTTTTTAAAGGCTCACTTGGTCCAACATACCGGAGAGAAACCCTACCAATGCCCCCATTGTCCCAGGACATTTGCAAGCGGTGCCAATTTTTATACTCATAAGAAACGGATGCATGGAGATATTGCTTCCACTGCAGCAGCCGCAGGATCCACAAATTCTCAAGCATCCAGTCCATTGATCTCATCACAACCTTCCACAGTAGCTCCGAATAATCTCTTGGAGACGCAATCGCAAACAAAACCAACACCAGCTACATCACTTTCTGTGAATAATACCCAATATCTATGTTATTATAATCCAAACCAAACACTACCTCCTCCAACAACAGTCAATGCTCAAACCACCGAAACACCCAGCTATTATTCTCTACTTTAATTAACTCTCCCTATAATTTTCTTTATATTCATTTACTTAACTTTTTGTTATAAGATTAAAAGATGTGATTATTATTTAAGGAAATAAATTTATAATTTTTTTTACTGTACAAATAATATTAATGAAATGAAATTTAAAATATTAAGACTTAAAATTGTAAATCTTAATTTGGATTTTATTCATAAATATTCTATTAGTATGATATTCATTTGATTTTTTCATATTTGTAATTTTTTTTTTGTTTTTATTATCACACTGAATATTAAAGAAAATAATATAATAGATATTATAACAAAATAATAAGCAGTCTATTATGTTTTTTTTTCAACAATTCATTTTCTAAATCAATTATGAATTATCATTATAATATTAATGCATAAGTTCATTCGAAAATAATAAGTAAAGATTAAATATTTATGATCATTAAATATTTATTTTTTAATTAATGATTTAATTATTTATTTTAATTTTTTAATTAAAATTATATCAGTATTTTTTATTATAATTTTTTTTATTATACTCTTATTTTGATACATATTTTAATTATGTATAATAAATGTGACAATGAAATAGATTAAAATTAATGTATAATTTGTATACAATGAAATGATATAATCTTATATAAATAGGGATGGACAAATTGGACTATTTCGATATTTAAAAAATTTTGGACTTTCTTGCCTCTTATATGTATATATATATTTTTTTTAAAAAGAGTTCCCAAATGAATTAATTTTGTTTACCTTTAATCATAAGTTTCTTTAAAATATTTAATTAAAATCTATTATTATTATTATAGATTTAATATTACTTATACCAATTTCAACATTTCTAGTCAAATGATTAAATTTAATAAAAAAAAAATATTCTCAATATTACAAACAGCAATAAACTAAATATTATTTTCTTAAATTTTTTATTACATCCATCCAAATTGAATTTGTACATTTTTAAGTATGTACTTAATCCTTATACATCGTATAATTAATTATACGAGGGTTATATTTCTATTTCTAATAATTCTAATATTGAAAATCAAATCTTATGATTTTAATTGATTTTATTGTTTTTCAAAATATTCTCAATCAAGATCAATATAGACTTTTACATGCTTTAAAACCAACCAAGCACTTTTTAAGATTGATTCTGGTTGTATATCACCTTACATCAGGGGTGTCAAACTCATGGTACACTTGGACCAAACAAACAAGGTTTAACTTTAGGCAGGCCGCAAAAAGTCGGAAATGTTTAAAATTCTGATCGGGAAAAACATTTTAACTTTTTTTTAAGAGACAAATTGGAAATTTTTAAAAAAAAAGTTGAAAGTTATAAAATTGTTGTCGTGGGCATAATGCGGCCCGCGGGCCGCGAGTTTGACACCCCTGCTTTACATCATCTGAGAAATGTTTAAAAAAGGGTCATGTCGATTGTTACAAAAAAAAAAAAATGTTGGAAAAAAAATATGTCCAATGTGCATCAAAGATTGTGTATAACATTTACGATAAATCTATAAGAGACGAATCATGAATATTCATTCATAGGAGCTCGAAAAAAACAGCACCTGAAACAATGGTTGAGGGTTTCAAAATGCAAGTATGTTTTGGAGTAAACTCAATCATTGGGAAAGGTACTTCGAAAATTTGTTCAAATGCATGTTTATATTAATCTTGGTCGAGAATATTTTGAAAAGCAATAAAATCAACGAAGATTTGTTTTTTCTATAGAAATAGCAAATATCGGGAAAACTAATAAGATTATTTTAGAGTTGGATTGTATTACTCTCTCTCTTAGAAAATAGTAGTGCTTTCTTTTTTAAAATTACAATTTTTCAATGTTAATTTTTTTTTATTTCATTCTCATCTAAAATTAATTTTCACTTATGTTTTTTAGAAAAAAAATATGTATTTGATATAAATTTTTTATATTGAAATTATAAGAAATAAAACATTTTTTATACCATTATAATAATAAAGAGTCATTATTCTTGTTTTTTAAATTAAATTTAAAAAAAAAATCTGGAGTGTCTCCATTCGACTTTCAGGCAAATTTGAATTGGATTAATTAACATATATTATAATTTAATTTAATTTAATTAATTATAAATTATAAATTAAAATTAATAAATAATATTTATTAAATCAGCGCGTATTTGTCTCTGTTGATGGCACCACGTCTCGTGCTAGCGCGTGATTTGTTGTGTTAAAAAATTAATTCCGGAACTTTCAGCGATTCAATAAAACTAGAATTCTATATAGCAGTTTTATACAATTTTTAATCATGTGAAAAATTATCAAACATATATCTTTATTTTTACAGTCACTTTAGAGGAAAAAAATCAAAATGTTGTAGGCAATGACCCTCTTCCGGTTGTGCTTCATTTCTCAAAAGTTGATAGAAAACTACGATTTTTGAATAATGCCCGTAATTGATAATCAAGAGAGATCAAGAGGTAAAGCTAAAGTATAACCTGAATAGATATTAACAAAGTAGATTAAAAGTTAATTAAAAGGATTGAAAAATATAAATTAGACAATCAACAATTATAATATAATTTTTAAGAACAAAATAATTATGATTTCTTAAAAAAATATCAATAATAATAATAAAATATAGGAAAAAATATATAGTAAGACTTATTAGAAAGATTTTAAAGGGTAACGGGTAGTCACTTCTCTATGATCCCAATAGAAAAGATTTCTACTTCAGGGAGTAGCGTCCCTGCCCTCACGTGAGCTCATGAAACCTTTCTTCGATAGGAGAGGAATCATGTCCTTTACCCGTTGACTCCTTTCCATCCATTCCTTTATTCTTACTCTCCCCCCCCCCTCCCCCTTCCCTGATCATTCAAAAAATCAAATTTATTTGGATGAAAGAGAATACCTAGCATAGATTCATTAAAAAGAAAAAAAAAACAGAATTCTTGACTCTTAGACGAGATTCTTAGAGAATCGGGAGGTTAATTCAAATATATCCTGATTACGCGCATTTTCTGACTTGCAAAACCTTGTAATTGACAAGTAAGACTCATCTTGTAAGTGAATCTGAGAGTACCCACTTACACTTCATATTAGTAAATTATAGCTAAAGTGTCTCTACTCGACTATCTCGCAAATTTTAATTCGATTAATTAACTTAAATTAAATTATAATTATAAATTAAAATTAATATTTATTAAATCAGCGCATGCTTGGCTCTTTGTTGATGGCACCACGTCACGTGTTGGCGCGTGAGATTTGCAGTGTTAAAAAATGATTTAAGGTACTTTCAGCAATTCAATCAAGCTAAAATTCTATATATAGCAGTTTTATACAATTTTTAACCATGTGAAAAATTATCTAACATCTATCGTTATTTTTACGGTCAGTTTACAGGAAAAAAATCAAAACGTGGTAGGTCATGACTCGTGACCCTCTTCCGGATGATCTACATTTCTCAAAAATTAATAGAAAACTACGAATTTTGAATAGTTTCCATGTACCAAATTTCATTATTCTAGTTCAAATAGTTTTTGAGTAATCTTGTCTACATACACACACACACACACACACACACACAGAAAGACATTTTTCTCAACCTTAGTGAAAATGATTCAGGAACCTTCAAAACGTATAAAAACATCAAAATCTCAAAATATAAAATTTTCGTGATCGCAACACTTTAGGAACCTATGCTCTAAACTCTAAACTATTAAATCTAAATATTATAAGTATGTCAAATATATAATCTTAAAGAATTCATTTTAAAAATATATTTTATATTGCTTCTTTAAAATATATTTGGACAGAGGGAATATAATAATCTTCTGGAATAAATACATCGGTAAATGCCTCTCGGTCATCCATAATATTGTTTTCTGTTAATGTTTTATTCATA
This sequence comes from Labia minor, assembly GCA_963082975.1. Lineage (NCBI taxonomy): Eukaryota > Metazoa > Arthropoda > Insecta > Dermaptera > Spongiphoridae > Labia > Labia minor. The sequence continues at coordinate 120,777,860 of OY720344.1, read as the reverse complement.
TTTAAACCTTTTCCTCTTACTTTCCACACGTAACGTAAGGCATTACTATTATACTGCATATATCTCTCCATAATACGGGAAATCTTGTCCTCCTCACATACCTGCAATAAACAGGAAACCCATTGAACTGTTTAACTAATCTTTATTTAAATTTATAATATTAAATTTAAAAAAAAAGAAAATTTGTAAACATTCTTGCAATACCTAAATAGAATATCAAAAAATATAATTTTTTTTAAATTGCTCAAAGTTTTAAAATAAATTGATGAGTAAAACGGGTCCTCTCAACCTTTACCTTGATTTTCTTAAACGGAGGCGCTATCAAGTAGCTTTTCCCCAAGGTTGTTCCCGGAGGCTGGGTTGACTCCGTCCCATAGACCCCAGCTAGGGAAATTCCCTTGCCAGGCCCGGGACTTGAACCCGGGACAATGGGAATGTGAGGCAGGTTCACTACCCACACACCCAATGGCGCCTTTAACAATAATAAATAAATAAATAAATTGTAGTGTACCGTTAGATAAGTAGTGGTACCGAGGAACATGTTAATTACACGAAGAGGTCGAGGATTTTTGGTGAGAAATCCCACTTGAAAATCCTCATTGAACCACCATGGTTTATCAGGTACTGGTTTCCAGGTTGCAACTGACATATCATGCCAAGTATGAGGAATCGGTCCATGTGGAGTATATGCTACCCTCACACCGGTCACTGGATGAATCCGACGTTTAATCTATCAATGAAATTGGAAAATAGAACAGTTGGACTGAAAAGTTGGTAGGCTAACAGAGTTTCGCCTTCATATGCTTCAACAATTATCAATTATCAATGTGGATGATCTGACCCTTTTCAAAGTAATCGATGAATATTTATTTAGAGCCTTTATTATGGTTCATTTATACATATTTTTACAATATTTACATTTACAATTTTTAAAATTGTGTAACCAGGCCCCTTAGGGCATAGGCCTCTTCCAAATAAAAATACATAATAATTAATAATTAATGAATTTAATTAAAATGAAATTAACAAAATATTAACATAAGATAATAATGACGAACAAAAGAAAAAATAAATTAAAATTAAAAGTTGAAGTAGTGGATTATGAGAAATCTGTATTTTTTCCTAAATTAGTTTTTCATTTTAGGATTAATTTGTTGTTTTGTTTGTTTTTTTGTTTTATATAAAATCTTTCAAATGTTATCAACCATTAAGACAAATTAAAAAAGTCCTTTGTGAATAAATTTTTGTCATTAAATATTTCTTTATTTTTAAGAGATTATTTTTATTCATAGATTTATTTATTTATTTATTTTTATGTATATTCCCTATATTTCTATATATCTAAATACTTTGAAAGATTTTATCTAAAAATTGTGAATTTAAATTTTTTTTTCAATTTTTGTTCAAGCATTAATATTGAATTTTAGTGTTCGTGATATAATTTTGTTATCGTGTTTTAAATTATCTGATCTTTAAAAAAAAAAAAAAAAAACTTCTGACTTTGTATGTCCTACGCAAGGACAACGCCTATCAAGTCGGTTATATCAATGAGGTGTCCTATGATCAGTAGAACGGGTTCTCTCCACCTTTACCTTGATTTTCTTGATCGGAGGCGCTATCAAGTAGCTTTTCCCCAAGGTTGTTCCCGGAGGTTGGGTTGACTCCATCCCATAGACCACAGCTAGAGAAATTCCCTTGCCAGGCCCGGGACTTCAACCCGGGGCCATGTGAATGTGAGGCAGGTTCGCTTACCCGCTAACCCAATGGCGCCCTATCTGATCTTTATGTGTTTATTTATATATTTATTTTTATCATATTTTAACTGAAGTAGGTTTTTTCTTTTATTTAAGTTTTTGACCTTTAAAATTCCTGTATTTAAGGGATTAGTTTTATTCATAGATTTATTTATATTAATTTATTTTTATGTATGTTTTCTAACGATGAATATTATACTATGCAAATTCCAAAATGCAAATGCTATACATTTGGACGCGGTTCATCACTTAAAGCAGGGGTGTCAAACTCATAGATACACTTGGGCCAAACAAACAAAGTTTAACTTTAGGCGGGCTGCAAAAAGTCGGTAATGTTTAAAATTTAATAAAGTCGAAAGTTATAAAATTGTTGTCGCGGGCCGAGAGTTTGACACCCCTGACGTAGAGTGAAGGAGTCAGGTAAATTTGCCATAGCAAATTACTTCTTATCAGTTGATTTTTCTTGTGCAGAGACCGGATAATAATTATCAAACCAACAATATTTTTTTTTCTCCAAAACAAATTATATTTTATACATTTTTTTTTTCATTTCAACATACTACATTGACTTGCAATGCTCTTCTCCCTCCTATTCTTATATATTATCTTTTCAAGATTAATACTAACTAAAAATCATATGGATTTAATACGAGTGTCATACCTATGTGTCCATCTACGACCTTTTTAGCCCACCTGTTATGTATAGATAAAATATTGTAAATAATTATGTAGATTATAAAACTTACATCATGAGTGATTGGATCAAAGAAATGGCTAATATCTTTGCCAGCATATGCTGAAAGAACTTGAGCTTCTTGAAGGCCCCAATATCTTAAAAGTAAATAAAAATTTATTTTTTATTTTAATTTTAAATATAAGTAGTGTTTATCATAAATTTATAAAAAAAAAATTATAAAATTTCAACAAAGAAACCAATGAGCTATGATTATTTGTTTCTTTGTTTTTACTTTTATATATATAAGTATAATACATATCTAAAAATTATAATTATGAATAATAACCAGTGGTGTATTGGGAGGGGAACGCGGGGGAACGACGTTCCCTTACCTTTTTTCAGAACCGGAACGCTTTCGAGTACTTTTTCATGTCCCGACAACTCCCACTTAAATCTACTGTTAGAATTTATTTCTTTTTTTGGGTTCGTTAATATTTTGTATAGTAAAAATAAGAAAAAATAAAAACTTATACGGAAAAAAATATTTTGCTGAAAATAGGACTTTTTTTGCTCCCACTATGCGTTCCCTTACTTCTTATTTTACCAATACATCATTGATAATAACTATTATATGATTATATAATAAATATAAAAGCAATGAAAATTATCAAATTTGATATTTTAATATAATTATTTCATTTTATTCAAATTAATGAACAATTATTTATGATTGACATTCATTAAATTTATATTTTGATTACACCTAAAAGTGTTGTCTAATTAGATTATAATAATGTTCATTTTTATTTTATTGGATCTCTGGAGGGGCATTATTTGACTATACGCTTTTGGGGTGCGATAGTTATTTTTTGGGGCGAAATCATTTTCAACTCTAAAAAAAAGGTAAAATGATTTTGCGATCAGGCTTTTAAACATTTCCGCTTTTTTTTCAATTCTTTTCAATATGGCTCTAAGTATCACCAAGTGTACCTACCTTATATTAGGGATTATCATGCAATTATTATCTGTTAAAATTTATAGGGGGGGGCGAATTATGAAGCCGGCCTTACGAAGTGGGCGTTTGGTCCAAAAAGGTTGAGAAACGCTACTTTAATGAATAATTGAATGAATAATGGTAATTGTTTACAAAATGGGAAGCTTCAGTGATTTGGATGAAACTTTGCCAGTGAATTATTTTTCTAATTCCAAAGAAACTTTCCATATGCAACATTTCTCGGACTCGTCTAATTTACGAGATAAAAATTATTAAATTTTAACAGATAAACTAGTTATGAATGAGCAGCCATTTAATCATATTTTATTGACTAATTCATTAATTATTCACTTATTCACTAAATTTCGATTTTTTCGGTATGGTTTGGATATAGAAAAAGTTGACCTGTGGCCAGGTCCGAACCGACCGACGGTTTGAAGTAAATTAATTTCCAACCACAGAAACAATTTCAAATAATTTTAATATATCTATTAATGTAATAAAAAACAGATATCGATATAACATAAATAATAAAAATATAAACATTTTTAATTTTATTTTATTTATAATATATATACAAGACCAGGCTGTGACGTCATGAATGGCTGGATGACGTCATATAATTTTAAATCAAGAAAAAACTAATAAATATGATTTTCCCGAGGATAAAACCAATACAAAGTGCATGATTTGTGGTGATATATAAAAAAATCTCATTTGGTGTGAAAATAACCCTTCCCTTCCTATCGTCGATTGCTAATACTACCACTTCCGGTTTCCGGATTTGCACCAAAAGTTGATCAATTCATCCCACTGATGCATTAAGTAAATATACCAAATTTCATCAAAATCCGTTGAGCCGTTCAGGCTGTACACATCTATACGGACGGACGGACGGACGGGCAGACATCATGCTAAAAATACTTTTTTCTGTTAAGAAAATGCATGATTCGTGGAGGTATGTAAAAATCTCCACATGTGAAATTTGGTGTGAATACAATACCTCCCTTACTATCGTCGGTCGGTAAAAATTATTTAATTAATTATTTTTTTTAATTTTCATATAACCAAACCGAACTGAAAAAAACAACAGAAAATAAGTGGAGACCTCTGCTGGACAAATGAATAAAACATGGTAGCTAAATAGAATTTCAATGGATTTATATGCAAATTTTAATAATGTTTATCTCGTAAACTAGAAGAGCCCGAGAAAAATTTTATAAGAAAAATTTCTTTGGAATTAAACAAGAAACCCACATGTAAAGTCTCATCCAAATCCCTGAAGCTTCCCATTTTGTAAATAATTACCAACCTTTTTTTTTAATAGGCTATATTTGGACATATTTTAAATAATAAATGTTTCTTACTCTTTAAGTATAGGTGAAATATCGATAACATGATCATAGATGGACACCCAACAGTCATTAGGTGGTTTATTATGAAGGATCACTTCACTAGGAAGGTAATGAATCTGCTTACTGAATTCATAAGGAAGTGGCGGAAATCCTTCAATAGATGGACATGGAAGTTTGCAAGGTGGGCCTTTTTTTAACTTAGGACATGTACATTTACATGGTGGAAGAATTTTCTTTTTGATAGGTGTAGGATGACACGGTGGTTTACATGGTGGCCCGTAACACACGCATATATTCGTTCGTTTCTTTTTTTCATTGGATTTTGAATTTTTTTTAGATGTTTGTGAAATTGCTTGTTTACACATTCCCTCTAGTCACCCTGGGCAACCACTATTATTAGTCCAAATAATTATATATTTTTTTGTTTTATTGGATCTAATTGTAAGGGATATATAAGTATACGAGGGTGGGGTGAAAAGTTTCCAGCCTGACCAAGAAAACCCATGTTTTTAATTTTTTTTTTTTTTTTGCTATATTTTTCAACACATCAACACTGATACATTTCTGATAACGGTATTCGAATTTAGTTAATTAATTAAATTAAATTTGATTTAATTTAATTTAAGTCTCATCAACAGTTATGAATCGACGCAAAAATTCGTTTGGATTACGTCTTCAGCGCCAAATTGTCGGTAGAAATGGTTTTTTGAAGCAGTTTAACGTTAGCAAACGCGGCACCTACGTTGCACACAGTTTCCCATATTCAAATGGTTGTGAAAAATATTTCGCACACGCTCAGCTGATATCATACAGGTCTCAGCTATCCTGAATGTTGAAAAATAAAGCAAAAAAAAAAGAATTTAAAAACATCGTTTTTCTTAGTCAGGCCGGAAACTTTTCACCCCACCCTCGTATCTATATCTCTATTAGTCTATTACCCAATTTACACATTTATTTATTTTATGTTTCAATCACATTAAATTTTTAATTTTTAAATTTTTTTAAACTTGATTAGGATTGAATCTTTATCCCTCAAATTAATTAGTTCATCATTTTATCATTTTTTTTTCTAAATATGCTCACAATACTCAGACAATAGAGAAAATACCATAAATACAAAGTTTATAAATATAAATCGCAGTGGAAAGGAACCCGGAAATATTCGTTCTGAATGATAGAAAAGATTAAATTATTATAAAATTAACATTTAATATAATATATAAAGAAATTAATTGATGAATAAATTTTCAATTACAATTTACAAAATAAATAAAAAAAATAAAGTTAATTTATTGGATATTTGATATTATTAGTTATAATTACGAGGGTAGGTCAATAAGTCCGTGACTTGAATGAAAAACAGATTTTTCAACGTAATCTCCTTTGAGCTCTATACACTTTGTCCAACGTTTCTCCAAAAATAAAATTTGTCAAGGATATCATTGGTGCCGATTCACCCCGTGAAAACCCAATGTTTTGACTGTTGTTTGGTCTCTGGTGTGTTGTGGGTGGATCCTGTTTTATCCACGGTTATGAAACGGCGCAAGAACTCAATTTCAGTGATGTTTTTTTTTCCGCAAAAAGTAATGCGTAATGAGCACATGAAATTCATTTTTTTCAATTTTCTTCTCCAATCACGAGGTAGTCTGTTATTAATGGATGCCAAACAAAAACTAAAAGACTCAGCTGGTTCAAATTTCGACAGGAGTCAGATGATAGTTGCCTGCTGACAGGAGTAGTGTTGTCATTTCATTTAAGTGACGGGAAATTGAAAAAGTCACGGACTTATTGACCTGCCCTCGTATTATTATTAATTGCAATTGATTGACCATTTAGCTTTGATCCTTTGAGGTGGCCTCCTGGGCATCGAACAGCAATCTTCAATGGGGCTTCTTCCGTGTTTAGGATCATTTATGATTGTTCTCTCATTTAGAATTTATATCTAATTAAGAGAAATAGTATTAAATATATTAAAGTAAAAAAAAGTATCTAGATTCAATAAAAAAAAACAAGGTATAATAATAATTTACAGTTAAACATAGAAAAGTAAGAAGAAATTTGATGAGGTAATAAAGGGTAAAAATATTATTTGAATATAAATTAATAACTAATAGAATAACAAAGAAATTTAGTCGAGTGTAAGAAATTTGCTATCATAAGTAACTCTAGGAACATTAAATACTGAGGTAAATTTTATTAATCTATTTAGAATAATAAATAATCAATTGTGATTTTGTTTTTCAGATTCGTACCTCTTGTTCTACATAAATATTTCTCTAGAAGAGTTTCAGAAACAATTAGAAAATGTCAAAATTCAAAAGCCCCTGATAGTGTGAGTATTATTTATTTACTACATTTTTTTGTATTATATACAGTAATGAAATATGAAAAATAAAAAAAATAATAACCTCTGACTTTGTACGTCCTAGGCAAGGACAACGCCTATCAAGCCGGTTATATCAATGGGGTTGTCCTATGATCAGTAAAACGGGTCCTCTCAACCTTTACCTTGATTTTCTTAAACGGAGGCGCTATCAAGTAGCTTTTCCCCAAGGTTGTTCCCGGAGGCTGGGTTGACTCCGTCCCATAGACCCCAGCTAGGGAAATTCCCTTGCCAGGCCCGGGACTTGAACCCGGGACAATGGGAATGTGAGGCAGGTTCACTACCCACCCACCCAATGGCGCCTTTAACAATAATAAATAAATAAATAAATTGTAGTGTACCGTTAGATAAGTAGTGGTACCGAGGAACATGTTAATTACACGAAGAGGTCGAGGATTTTTGGTGAGAAATCCCACTTGAAAATCCTCATTGAACCACCATGGTTTATCAGGTACTGGTTTCCAGGTTGCAACTGACATATCATGCCAAGTATGAGGAATCGGTCCATGTGGAGTATATGCTACCCTCACACCGGTCACTGGATGAATCCGACGTTTAATCTATCAATAAAATGTGATCAAGAAAATCAAGGTAAAGGTGGAGAGGTCCGTTCTACTGTTCATATAGGACACCTCATTGATATAACCGACTTGATAGGCGTTGTCCTTGCGCAGGACGTATAAAGTCTGAGATTTTTTTACAGATAAACAGTTACAATTGATTCGGAGAGGATGATTTAGTGATAATATCAATTGATCGTGGTTGTGTTTGACTGAATAGGAATTCAAACTTTCCTAAACTCAAGGTAAATATTAAATTGGTATATATATATAGTCTTAACTAACTAAACTCTACTTGTTGGTTAAATAAAAAATAAATCCTATTCGTATAGAGATGAATCTAATATTAAATGGTCATTTGCCTCCATCAGAGCTCATTATAAAAGTGTTAGGAAAGGATTCAGTCTGAAAAGAATAATCAATTCGAATTATAATATTCTAAATGTACAGGTGAAAGTGCAATCACCTGGATGAAAAGGGGGGCGCTTTGCCATTACCCGACAAAAACGCCACTCTGGTGTTTACTTTTTCTCCATCACTATAAAAATGTACAAACATAGAAAGAAATTGTTCAGAGATATTTTTTTATATTTTTGGAGAAATAAATTATAAAACATTAATTTTTACTATCTCACCAGAGATAGTATGACGATAACGAAAATTTTCGAAGTCGAGATTTTGATGGTTTTATACGTTTTGAAGGATCCTGAATCATTTTCACTAAGATTGAGAAAAATGTCTGTGTGTGTATGTATGTATGTATGTAGACAAGATTACGCAAAAACGGTTTGAGCTCGAATCATGAAATTTGATATACGGGCATTATTCAAAATTCGTAGTTTTCTATCAACTTTTGATAAATGTAGCTCAACCGGAAGAGGGTCATTACCTACAACGTTTTTATTTTTTTTTCCTCTAAAGCATAGGTTCCCAAACTTTTTTTGTCGTGGACCCCTTTGCATGTTTTTCGGTTTCGGGTAGACCCCCTAAATTGATTTTGATTTTTTATAAACGATTTACCTGTTTTTTTTAGAAACATATTGGAAAAAAATCAAAAAATGTGTCAAAAGCCATGTCGGAAAAACGATTTACCCATAGACTCCCATTTTCATTTCATGGACCCCCAAATTTGTTATTCATTGCAGTGGACCCCCTGGAAGTTAAAATAGACTCCAGGGGTCCATAGAGACCACTCTGGGAACCTATGCTCTAAAGTGACCGTACAAATAAAGATATATGTTTGATAAGGTAATGGCACCAATAGATGACATTTTAAGCTCTCTTGTCGCTATTTTCTTTTTTAAAACTGAAACTATACGTCTCACAAAAAAAATCTTTTGGTTATTATAAAGCTTATCTTACCTTTTATCACCAGGATAAATATTTTAAACTTTTATATGAGTTTAAGAGGAAATATAATTTTTTTTCAAAGTAATCAAATGGCACCTATAGATGACACCAAAAATTTTGGTGGAACCTAATGATGACAATTATGGAACCCAAAGATGACATCTACTTTTTTTCACTTCGCTTGCTCTCTTTATCTTCAACTTATTTATTTACAAAGTAAAACATCTTTCCAACACCTTGTTGCTGCTTTAACTTTAGTTATAATAAAAAAATCAGGTTTCATATAATGATACATTAGATATATTTATTGGGATTGATTTTATTTTTAGCTGATTATTATAATAAAATAAAAAATTGATTTTAAACAAATCTTTTTTTAATTATGCATTTTTAATTATACATTGAGAAAAGAGTAATTTAAAAAAATTTTCAAAAAAATAGTGTTTGAAGTTCTGGAACAGAAAAAAATTTTCTGACAATGAGAAACCTAAAGATAAAACACAATGTCAACCAATTCAGACATGAAACTTGGTTGAATTATATAAAATTATCTCCTCTTTACAGCTATTAATATAATAGACAATTTTTTTAAAAACCTACTTATAGCTGACATTGCTGTCATCTATAGGAAAAACAATTTTTAGTGGCACCTATAGATGACACGGTTGATAAAAAAGATACTTTTAAAAATTAGGTGTTTAAATTGAAGTGATTTATATCTACATTAAGTCTATTTTATAATGTACTTATCAAATTCTTGATAAATATGAAAATAAAAATATAAAATACTAATTAAGAACATTAGTTGCCTTAAGGTTATCTTTAAGATTTGTGTAAAAAATCAATTGTTGACGATCCTGTCTGCTTTTCAAGTTAAAAGAAAAAAAATAGGGCGACTTATTGTATTGTTGTAGGATATCTCAGGTGGTGGAAAAACAAAACTATCATTTAAAAAAAAATATTTCGCGTATGTTTTAAAATTTGCTTATTTTTTTAGTTTAAATTCAAAAGTGTCATCTATAGGTGCCATGTCATCTATAGGTGCCATTACCTTAGTCTCTCACATGATTAAACATCTGGGAATGCGCAAGCTTGCATTGCCAAAACGAACTTAAATTCGGATTAATTTAAATTAAATAAGTCAAGATTAAATATAAATATTATTGAATAAAATTTTGTGTTCTTCGTACCCATTTACCTCCATATTGGTCGGGGTTTGTATTACGGGTCTTATATATTCCTTCAAACTTGAAGAATCGGGGTTTTAATTTTATTCGCTGTCATAGCAACGACCAAAAATTTCAACTTTGGACGCCATTTTGACCATGTTCCCGAGAGGGTATCAAAAAATGAAAGGCACTTTACATTACTACTTTTTGATGCTCTTTCCGAATCTGGAGTCAGAATTTCAAAATTTTGAGTTTGATGTCGGACAGAACGACAGACTGAACGATTTTATAAACTCACTTAAGTTCGTTGAAAATTGTATAAAACTGCTATATATAGAATTTCAGCTTGATTGAATCGCTGAAAGTACCAGAATTAAGTTTTTTACACTGCAAATCAATTAATTAATAATTTATAATTAATTAAATTTAAATTAAATATAATATATTATGTTATTTAATCCAATTCAAATTTTCGAGATAGTCGAGTGGAGACACTCCAGCTTAATTTTTTTTTTATTATTATTCTTTAACCTTTTAAAATATAATATAAAGTGCACGAGTGAAATAAAAAATAGATGATGATTCATATTATTATTTTATTATTTATTTATATCTATTTTTTAAGACAAAATGATACAAATACAAGAAATGCTTCTATATTTTATACTATTCTTTAAATTTTCTAAAATTATATTAATATTTTTAAAAGATTTGTTGTTTAACGAAATGAATGTAAAATCTTACAAATATTAATTGAATGTGAAAGAGTCGGCTTCTCTGGTCGAGTTATAAACAGACGAACGAACGAACGAACGGCTGTCACTGCTTCCCTCCACCAAGGATTCATATTTCAGTATTCATTGGAAAGAAGAAACAACGCAGCACTCGCTCGCATGGATCATAGAAGAGGTAAGCCTCCACCAATCGAGTCACGTGTCTCCTCTAGCAAATGTTTCTTTCTTTTGTTTTTTTAAGTTTTTTTTTTTGTTGTACTTATAGGTCGGATTTGTTCTACTTTAGTAGTTTGCTTAGATTCAATAAATTTGAGTTATAAATATTTACCTGAATTTTAAACTATCAATTGTTTATTTCTATTATTTCAATGAATATAATAAATTAATATTTTTCTTTAAATATATACCTACACGATATATTATTTTATAATAAAAATAATAATTGATAATTATTTTATTATTCTTTTAATAAATTTCCTAAATTTTTAAGTCTCTTGAAGGTTCCTTGAATTTTATTTTTATATATATTTATTATAATTATTTATTATATAAAATCTCTCTCTCTCTCTTTCGCTTCATAAATGTTTTTGTTTTTTTTAATTAGCCTTTGGGATCTTTGCACATTGAGCTAAACTACGCACTTCCATATTAACGATTATCATAGGATTACGTTTAATTTTTGAAAACTTGAAGGAGTTTATGTTAAAATTGATATATTCGTGAATAAAAATAGAAACTAGAATTGGAGGGATTTTATTAATGAAATGAATAATTATTTAATTAAAGTATAATATTTATTTCATAAACTTTTTACTATCTCGCCAGAGATAGTATTGCGATCACGAAAATTTTCGATGTTGAGATTTTGATGTTTTTATACGTTTTGAAGGTCCCTGAGTAATTTTTGCTAAGGTTGAGAAAAATGTCTCTCTCTCTCTCTCTGTGTGTGTGTATGTATGTGTGTGTAGAAAAGATTACTCAAAAACGGTTTGAGCTAGAATCATGAAATTTGGTACATATGCATTATACAAAATTCGTAGTTTTCTATCATTTTGATTTTTTTCCTCTAAAATGACCGTAAAAATAAAGATATAGTTTTTATAGTTTTTCACATGATTAAAAATTGTATAAAACTGCTATGTATAGAATTTCAACTTAATTGAAGCGCTGAAAGTACCAGAATTAAATTTTTAACACTGCCAATCACGCGCCACGTGGTGCCATCAACAAAGAGCCAAACATACGATGGTTAATAAATATTATTTAATAATTTTAATTTAAATATAATATATGTTATTTAATCCAATTCAAATTTCGAGATAGTCGAGTGGAGACACTCTAGCTTATTTTTATTGATCGAGCGGTGGCTGGGTGAACCAGGTACTATATATATTGTAATGAGATTTGCAGTGTTAAAAAATTAATTCTGGCGAGATAGTAAAAAAATTTGGGGATCTTTCCTTAAAGATTAAATTCGCAATTATATGATTGTAAATGTTTCATTTCCAATTATACCAACACGTACAACAGGAATAATAATAGTAAATTTCATAATTATCGAATTACGAGTAATATATATGCCTATAAATCATAATTTTAAATATTTTAATTAGAAATAAAAATAAAATAAAATTATATATATCCTAATTATAATAAATTTAGAATCACTTTATTTATTTATTTTTATTGTTAATTCGACATACACTTTGATGTTTTACATTTTTTTCTAAATTATTTTAACAAGATTATCAAATTTATTAATTTTAAATATAAATTTTTGTTTACATAGGAAGAAGATCGAAATATGTAATAAATTAAATTGAATTATAATACTAGAAAGAGTAACAAGAGATAAATTATTACTTTAATATCGGTATTTTAGTAAAAAATCAAAATATACATTTAATAATTATTGAATGATTACTTTATTTGTTTATTTATTTAATTTACTGTAAAGTAAAATATAATGAAATCAAAAAGATTTTATAATTATTATAATAATATTATTAGATGTCGTGATCCAGGATTCAGTTCCAGGTCTAACAAGAGAATCTCTCTCTTGTCTGAAGTAAAATGGAAATGAGTTCCAACAATCCTCCGGGATCAAATTCGGGTAGCTATTTGATATGAAAAGAAGCATTTCCAATCAAGAAAATTAAGATTAAGAGAATCCGTTGTATTGATCAAACAATACCTCTAACCCTTTTAGCCTTTAACCGGCATGACTTATAACCAGGCGCTAACTTTGAACAAAATGATTCCAAATTTAATAATGTTTCAAATTTAAGTGAGTAAAAAAACGAAAACTAATAATCTATTAATAAATTTCTTATTGATACATTATCATTATAGTATGTGTCTACAAATTAATAACCTTTCTCTTAATTCTGCTAAGTATATGGTATTTATAAAGATAGTAAATTCATTAGATGAAGAAGGAGATTCATATGTTCAATAGGTATCTTTAATATTAATTAATGTAGTACCTAACAAGGCGCCTTTGGGTGTGTGGGTAGCGAACCTGCCTCACATTCACATGGTCCCGGGTACAAGTTCCGGGCCTGGCAAGAGAATTTCCCTAGCTGGGGTCTACGGGACGGAGTCAACCCAGCCTCTGGGAACAATATTGGGGAAAAGATATTTGATAGCGCCTCCGATCAAGAAAATCAAGATAAAGGTTGAGAGGATCCGTTCTACTGATCATAGGACACCTCATTGATAGAACTGGCTTGATAGGCGTTGTCCTTGTTTTTTTTTTTTTGTAGTACCTAATCATATATATTTTAAGTATTGTATAGTAAATCTCAAACCCTTCCATTACCAAAGTCATAATTCTTAAATTAATAAATTATATTAAATGTTATAATAAATTAATAATTATAGAAAAACAAACTAAGATACATATCCAGTAATCAAAACACTATCTTTTCAAAAAATACAATTTCTTTTAATAGATAACAATTTATAATAATGAATATGAATTAAAAATGCAAAACGTGTCTGTCTTTCTGCCGGCCTTATGCTAAATTAAGATTGTCATAAAGATACTATGTTTTTTTATTTTTTTAATTCTAAAAATATTTCTCATCTTCATTTCAAAATACTCATCCCCTTTATAAAAATGAATATTTTATGAATATCATCCGAGCAAATTTACACTATTTTTAAAATCGTTTTTTTTTTTTTTTTTTTTTTTTCTTAATCCAATTGATAAATTTTTGTTAATTCAGAAAAATAATCAAATAAAAAAAAATCTAAATATTAAAATTTGAATATTTTTAGTCTCACCATCTCTTCTTATGTGTGTGTGGAGGGAGGGGGAGAATGTGAGGGGAAAGGGTGTGTGAATGACAGGGTTGAATTAACCTGATTTTTTTTTTCTTTTTTTTGACTATTGCCGTAAATATAAAAATGAATTTAAATTTACCAACATCTTTTTGGCACAGTTACAAAATAACTTTTTCAATTTTGATATCAAGGTCAAAACCATAAACATTCTCAAATTTTTTTCTTTTTTTGTTAGTTGAATATTTATATATTGAAATTAATAGTTAATAAAAATACTATATTTATATAAAAATTCGTATTAATTTTTTCTTTAAATTAATTCAATAATTAGGTATACTAATATCTGCTTCACTGGGTGATTCGGAGATTAAAAATATTTAAGTGATGTATTATAGATCATGTATATATATCACAGACCATAAACAATACTTGACACACCCGTGTTAACGTTTGAAACCTTATTTGGCGCCATCTTAGAATGTTCAGAATAACTAATTAATGAAAAAGGGGGGCTGGGCGTTTGGTTGGTTTTTTTAAATTTATTTTTATTTAGAAGAAATAGATGGAATGAAAAAAAATTTTAAAATTGCATTTAGAAATTTACAGGTACAGATAAAATAGGTAATGTTTTATATATAATATCTTTATTTAAAGGATAAAAATTACAATAAATTAATAACAAATTCTGTGACTGTTTCACATTTAAAAAAAGTCCTTTTAAAATATTTTTTTTTCACATTAAATAAAATAATAAGTTTAGCTGTCTGTTAGATGGTCTGTGGTCCAGAGTAAAAACACATAAGGTTTCCGGAAGTCTAATTTGCGTGTCACTTCCCTGATATATATGTATGTACAGTGACGGAAAAAGTAAACACCAGGGTGGCGCTGTTGTCGGCCAAAGGTAATGCACCTCTGGATTGCCCGACAATAGCGCAACCACGATTTAGTTTTTTTTTGTCTCTATTCTTACAACATAGGAGGTTTCATTTAACATCATTAATCATCATTTAAGAAAAATAAGTAAAAAGAATAACTCTGGAAAATCCTACACAAATATTAACAAAATCAAATGGAAACAAATCAAATTGATTAAAACTACAAATGATGGTTTGTTATTGTCACAAAAAGAGTTTATATAAGTTACGAATTACCAAATACCAAACACAATATAATTTATGAAATATCAAAACGTTCTACCAGTCTAAACTTTTAAACGAAATTGAAAGCAAAAACAAAAGTAATACATAAAAATAATTAATATTAGCTATTAAATATTTCTAATTTGATGAATTTTATTATTAGTAAGAGACAATTTTGAAAAATTTTTAACACAATCTGTTTATTTGAAATATTTGAATACTTATTTTTTTTTTTACAATTGAATTGTGAAAATCTATTGATCAATCAAAATGAAGGAATATCCGACTATAAATTTTTCTCTGTGTTATTACCATACTTTCCTGGGCATGTAACTTCAATCTTCCCCCTCCCCCCTCCCTCCCCATCAGTTAAACAAATATTTATTTTATTATTTTTAACTTCCACTTGTCATTTGTCAGCAACACGAGACATTTAGCCTCGTTATTTTCTTTTCACACCCCCCACTCACCAGTAGTTAAGCTCGTCTCTTTGTAAGTTCAAATACTATTCTATGAGATATTAATAATTATACTAGTAATGTTTTCAAAGAAATAAAGTGATTATTTTCAAATGATCATCCTATATAAATAAAACATATATTATATATTCGTTTAACAATTAACAATTTATATATATTAAAATTAATTTTAATGCTATAAAATATTCGTAATTACTATCAAAATGAAAATCTATCCTGAAATCAATATTTATGTTTCTGAATCCGTTGAAAAAAAGATTAATCGGATCAATACAAAAGGAGTTAGTTACTAAAAGTAATTAATCGCTAATTAATTATAATTCAATTATACTTCTTCTATACCTTCTTGTGATCCATTGAAATATCTATAAAAATTTTCAAATGTCATTAAATTATTAAAGCTTTGGTGACTGTTTTTATTTATAAGGGAATTTTGATATTTTTTATTGTAAATTTATTCAAAAAAATACAAAAAATACACAACGTTTCGATTGCTACTTCTGCAATCGTTATCAAGCGACTGCACTGTCTGAGCGTCCAGTGACGAGTGACGACTGATACTTAATATAAGACCTAGGTCGTCAACCAGATGGCGCTCGGAATGTTTTGAATAATTTTATAATAACAAATATCAATATGTGGTTTTATTTACAAAATTCCCTTATAAATTTTCAAAAGTCTATCTCAATTTATGATGAAAATGAAAAATCGATTTTAATTTTTCAAAAGAGTGAACAGACAGACTACAGACGCCAAGTGAAGTTGAGAAAAACGTTATAATGTCGATAATTAACCTGATATACACGGTCACATGGTATTTATGTACTTACCAACATACGGACAAAAAAAAACAACTGAATCTTGATGTGATTTCCTATGTGTTATCTTTTTTTTATGGTTAATTAAATTTTTATCCTTAAAATCATAATAAAATTAATACAATTATATTATAAATAATTATAGTGGACCAACAAAAAAGAAAACAACAAAATTTTAAGTCACCATTGATGATATTAATTGATATTTTAATTTTTATCAAGTTTATTAATTTCTGATAATTTGCATCTTTATATATGACATCCTATGAATTTCTAATCTCAATCGTGATTGCACAAATGTGACAAATTTTAATAATTTTCTTATCAGATGTTATTTTAAATACGAGTATTTAAAAAAAATATTCTTATTTAGTTTTATAATATATTTTTAATTATAAGTTCAATTTTAGTCTATTCAACTTACAATGAATATACCCAGTGGCGTACCTAGGGGGGTGCGGTGGGTGCGGTCCGCACCGGGCGGCACTTATCTTGGGGCGGCATTTTTTATATTTAGTTATAGTTGTAAAAAGCAACTTATTAATTTCATATTTATTTTTTTTCTTTCTTGAATAATAAATGATTAATATGAATATTATAAGTTTACTATTTGATTTATATAAATTATGATCAACTATATGATTTCGAATATTATTCCTCAGTGTATATAAATGCATTTTAATGTAAATTTTGAATTCTAATTCCAAGAACAGGATAATAATTTTATTTTATTGTATTCATTAAAATTCGTTGAATTCGTAAACGCATCTTTACGATTTTGTTCGGCAATTTTTCATAACTAAAATTTTTTGATATCAGTTTATAAATGTCATTTCTTTTGAAAAGTTTATATGATTACTTTGAAGTGATATACCAATATTTTTTTAAATCATCGATTTTTCTTTTGAAAAGCAGGGCCGGCGGAAAAAATATAAATATAAATTTTGGGAGCATTATACACGATTTTTCTAGTATGAAAGCTAGAAGAGTAAATATTATATTAATGTGTTTCCGAGTGCATACAAATATGTGTAAAAAAATTTACTCTGTGTATTAATTAATATTGATTAAATAACTTAATAATTTATTTATGTGTATTAATTTATAAAAACCACTATTTGATTGACTTATAATAAAAAGGGCGGCAAACTGGAGATCGCCCCGGGCGGCAAAAGTTCTAGGTACACCACTGAATATACCTATTATGTTTTTTAATGACAGATTACTAAGCCACCTTGATTCTTGATTTTGATTTTCTTTGCTTATTATTGTTATAATTTGAATTGGTTGATGAATTAAGTATATATAAATTTATATATAAAAAAAATTCAACTCAAAATTAAACAATAATTTTAATTGAATTGATGATTGTATTTTATTAGATTTCAATTTTTATTATATTTATTATCATAAATGAAAAATATTTTCTATTTATAAATCTCTACTTGGCCAAAAATAAACTCCTCTCTCTATGCTCGTATACTACTACTAGTAGTAGAGTCTTTTTATATATTATATTTGTATATTTATTTATATTTCAATTCTTACACGCTCACTAGTATTACGAAAATTTATTTCATTCCTACTTGATGATACATTTATTGTAACATTTCCTTCGAAAAATGATAAAATTTATGATCGTTTATCTCCAACTTAAACTAATAGTAAGTAAATCTCATCTCATATATCTATCAATACAAACATATACTATATATATATAAATAACCATTCATTAAATTTGAAATTCTTATTTTTTTACAATAAATAATTTATTTCTTTTATTTTTATTTATTATTTTATTCTATTTAGAGTATTGGAGAATAGGTTTCTGCGAAGAGAATTTATGGGCCAAAGAAAGATGAGGTCACCGGGGAATGGCGAAGATTGGATAACGAGGAATTGCATGATCTCTAAGCATCTCCAGATATAGTTAGAATTAGAAAATCAAGAAGGCTGCCGTGGCTAGAATGGGAGAGGAAAGAATGGCGAAAAATATATTGGTAGGGAGATCAAGTGGGAAATGTTCGTTTGGAAGACCAAGGACGCGGTGGATGGATAATGTAAGAAGGGACGTGAGAGAGATAGGAGAGGGTAGGGATTGGAGGATTGCGGCTCAGAATAGAGATACTTGGAGAAGTGTGGTTGCTGCGGCCAAGAACTTTCGGGTTCCGTAAATTATATTGTATTTTTTTTAAAAGGAATGAAATACGAGATCTATTCAAAAGAAAAGATGAATTTTGAATTTTCGCGGGCTGTGTAAATTCGATTATCGAAAATTTTTCTTATGTTGGTACACATATGTTTCTCATATGTTGACACTATCAGCCATTTTGAATTAGTAGTTTATTTTTCACAACTGATAAAGTTGGTCACGTTTTGTGTGTTCTTCGATTTTTTACTTAAAAAAACAAAAAAACAAAGACAAGATATCTCAAGTAATTATCTAAGTTTTATTTTACATAAATATACATTTATTTAAAAATATTTTTCTATTTAATCTACTTAATATGTGTGTTATTATATTTTTTTTCTCTTTTGGGAACTTATTAGGGTTAAGAATGGCAAGAGAAGGTTTAGAAATAAAGAAGAATATCAAACAAATATTAGTAATAGCCAGTGGTGTATTGGGAGGGGAACGCAGGGGAACGACGTTCCCTTACCTTTTTTCAGAACAGGAACGCTTTCAAGTATGTAATACATATCTAACAGGTAAATTGAAATAACTTTTTTACTTTTTGTACTAATATTTTTCTTTTTTCTCTTAAAATGAACAATTCTAAAAAAAAACATTTGATATATTTTGATACTGTTTTAAGAAAATGATAAATTTAAAATTCAAATCTTAAATTTATCAAAATATAGATCAACTTGTCCTCCCACAACTCCAATTGGACTAATTTCATCAACATCACCCTTCCTCTATCTATCTATTTTTAATCATCATCATTAGCTTTGGGTTATTCACACAAAACGACGTCGAATAGGACCTTGGAAAACAAACTCGCGCCTTTTTTTCACTAAATAAATATTCTACCCAATTTATTTATTTCAAATATATAAATTCGATTCGATTTTCAATAAAATTATCATTTTAAACAATTACTAATATATATATTTAAAAGACAGTTCTATCACTTCTTCCTCCTAAACGACTTATGCGATTTGGGCCATTCCAATGCCATTGAATAGCCCTCGGGCTAATCTATTAATATTTATTAATTCATTGGAAAACAATAAATAAATACTTTTTGGGAAAAGTTAAAAAATAATTATTTTCTTACTTTTTATTATTTAATATTTTATTAAAATAAATATTTTTAATTTTATTTCGAAATTAAATAATAAATTTTAAAATATTTTAAATATAAAAAAAATATTAATACAATGTCAATTATGAAAAAAATGGATGTCATTTGTGACGTCATCCATATATAAATTTAAATTAAGAACAAACTAATGAAGATGGTTTTTCTCCAGGATGAAACCAATCCAGATCAATTTGTATTCATAAATATTATCTATGGTGTGAATTTCAATAAGAAATGAATGTTTTATGTAATATACTGATTGAAACACAAAATGGATGCATACCTTTTTCTACTTTCAACCAAATACTATGTACCACTCGGGGGCACAGGGGACCGAGCCCCCTTCTACGTGTAAAGAGCGCCGAAAGTGCTCTGAACAGCTAGTCATATTCTATATTATACTTATTATCATATGTAGGTATGTTAAATTACATAAAATACGTTATACATACATTTATACGTTCTATAATTAACTTTTGTATCTACTATTTGTTTAAGCAGATGAATTGCAAAAGATTTATAAAAAAAAAAAAATAATCAAAAATCCATTAAAAATATGTTTTAATTTTTATTTTATGTATTTATTTTTTTATTGTTAGCCCCTTGCGCTGGAAAATATATTTGCAGTCTATATTGTGAGGTTGCATAAGTAAAAGGGGATTTATTCAACAAAATTATTAGCAAATTGTTTTTTTTTTTATTTTTCAAGTTACTTACACAATATTTATATGGTATGGTTTAATTATTCAACATTTTATCAATTAACTCAAATTGTATAAATTTTTCATGAATGAATTAACTTGTAGTCATGTATAAGTTTTTATTATAATGGAAGAGTCTAACTTCACATACGTCATTAAAATTATTGAAAATATTTTTTGAATGAGGATGAAAAGAAAATTTTATTAATATGTAGCCGATCATTATTGAGTGCCCGTCTACCAATATTTAATAAATAATTATTCATGTTTCCAAAGAGTTGAATGCCTCTATCAACTTTCATCAACAAAACTGATGTCATGATGTATTATATATATTTTTTTTTCTCCCTCTCTTTTCTTTATGCAAATCATTAACAATTATTTTATAAAAATCAATTCTAAATCAAATATCTAACTTACTTATATCCTCTTACAAAAAACAATATTTTTTTTTTTTAATTTCTTCTATTTTTACCGACCGACGATAGTAAGGGAGGTATTGTTTTCACACCAAATTTCACATGTGGAGATTTTTACATATCTCCACGAATCATGCATTTTCTTAACAGAAAAAAGTATTTTTAGCATGATGTCTGTCCGTCCGTCTGTCCGTCTGTCCGTCTGTCCGTCCGTCTGTCCGTCTGTCCGTCCGTATAGATGTGTACAGCCTGAACGGCTTAACGGATTTTGATGAAATTTGGTATATTTACTTAATGCATCAGTGGGATGAATTGATCAACTTTTGGTGCAAATCCGGAAACCGGAAGTGGTAGTATTAGCGATCGACGATAAGAAGGGAAGGGTTATTTTCGCACCAAATTTCACATAAGGAGATTTTTTTACATATCACCACGAATGTATTGGTTTTATCCTCGGGAAAAATCATCTTCATTATGTTTTTCTTAATTTAAAATTATATGACGTCACAGCCTCGGGTAACGCCGGCAACGCCGGCTACTTCAGCTATATATTATAAATAAAATAAAATTAAAAATATTTATGTTATATCCATATCTGATTTTTATTACATTAATAGATATATTAAAATTATTTGAAATTGTTTCTGTAGCTGGAAATTAATTTATTTTAAACCGTCGGTCGGTTCGGACCTGGCCACAGGTCAACTTATTAATGTAGAATTGAAAAGTATAAAATAGAATGAGTGTCTCTTTGTGTGTGAAATAAAGAGAGAGAGAGAGAGAAATAAATAAGTGGAAGGAAAGGGGGGGTTGGGTGAAGGTGGATATTAAATTAATAAACTCTTGTTCATTTTTTTTTTTTTTTTTTTAACAATTTTAATTTCTATTGATAGAAAATCTCATCAATACGAGTATGCAATATTTATTAGTAATACTCGTATCTCGTTGAAAATAGATTTCCATACACATACACTCTTATTTTTTCTCTTATTTTTATAATCTAATGCAGTGATTCTCAACCTTTTTGTTTTTTACCGCGGCACACTTTTAATGGTTTAAAAATTTGGCGGCACACAAAGAAAAAGAAAAAGATAAGTGTAAAAAGTTACCATATTGAAAAAAAAGTGGTCCCAAAAACGGTTTTTTATTTTTTTTTGTTTTAGAACAATATTGAAAAAATCTAGAAAGTCGGAAATGTTTAAGAGCCTCATAATCTAATGTGCCGCGGCACAGTGGTTGAGAATCACTGATCTAATGTATATAACGAGTAAGAGCATCTAATCATGAATAAAAGTGTACATGTATATACTACTACACCTACAATGGATCGACAGACAAACGTAGACGAAGAAATATTTAAATTTTTTATTTCAATTTTTAGCACTATTTTTACAGTTATTTTCTAAAATTCTTGTTTTTAATATCAATTACCTATAAAATAAATAAATAAATAAATAAAAATTTAATTAAAATTGATAATAAAAATTCATTTAGATTTTAATTTTCGTAATAACAATTTTAAAATTTAAATAAAAAAGTTTCTAATCAAATTGTTCAATTGATTGAGTAAGAAAACAATGCAACAAGAAGACTAATAAATAAAAGTCAATATCATCACTTTTTTTTTGATGTTTCCTTTCTAAATAGAATTAATATACGAGTTTAATACGTTCCCTCAGGCATGTACCACCGGTGGCTCATGCCTCCACATAAAATAAATAGAAAAATTATGGTACGTGTTAATCGTAGAGTGTATTATTATTATTATTATTATTATTATTATTAATGTTATATTACAGATGGGGATGTTTTGAGTTGCGTCTGTACCACGGATCATTGTAAAATGGCTAACATCGATGAATGTATCACACGATTCAAATGTTACACGCAATATATGCCCAGAAGTGATGGCGGCGACCCCATTTCTTTAGGGTGCATCAGGTCTATTCTTAACTCTTTTTTGTTTTTTATTTTTTTTGATAACCAATAATTATTATTAAATTCTGGGTGGTCTACTAACAAGCGCTGTTGCTTTCTTTCACTGAACTAACAGACACTAAACATTAAAAAAAAAGGTAAAGATTTTATTTTCTTATTTAAATTATAATTTTATTATTATTATTACTATTATATTTATGAATTTTTGAAATGTTATAATTATTAGTTAATTATATAATGTATTTTTAATTTTTTTTTTTTTTTAGTGGCAATACACCTCTTTTATGTGAAAATCGTCTTCCTGCTATATCCAATCGTACTTGGCCATATTTAATTTGTTGCAACTATGAGAATTTTTGTAATCGACATCAAAATCCTACCGCCCCGCCATGGAATAAACGTAACTATATTATTTTTTTAGATATTATAAATGTTAAAAAACCAATTTATCCTACCTACCGATTAATTATTTCCCTTTACTTTCTTTTGATTTTGTTTTTTTTAATTTTTTAATTTTTTTTAAGGTCTATTCGTACATAGTACGAGGGTGGGGTGAAAAGTTTCCGGCCTGACCAAGAAAAACGATGTTTTTAAATTTTTTTTTTTTTTTTTTTTGCTTTATTTTTCAACATAATCTCCGTCAACACTGATACATTTCTCATAACGGTGTTCTAATTAATTTAATTAATTAATTAAATTTGATTTAATTTATTTTAAGTCTCATCAACAGTTATGAATCGTCGCAAAAATTCGTTTGGATTACGCCTACAGAGCCAAATTGTCGGTAGAAATGGTTTTTCGAAGCAGTTTTTGGTCTAACGTTAGCAAACGCGGCACCCACCTTGCACATTCCATTTCCATATTCAAATGGTTGTGCAAAATATTTCGCACACGCTCAGCTGACATCG
The DNA here is from genome assembly GCA_963082975.1 of Labia minor. Taxonomy (NCBI): domain Eukaryota; kingdom Metazoa; phylum Arthropoda; class Insecta; order Dermaptera; family Spongiphoridae; genus Labia; species Labia minor. Next base: position 120,753,887 of record OY720344.1, on the reverse strand, counting down.
TACAGGTCTCAGCTATCTTGAATATTGAAAAATAAAGCAAAAAAAAAAAAAAAAATTTAAAAACACATCGTTTTTCTTCTTCAGGCCGAAAACTTTTAACCCTACCCTCGTATTTATTATTTATTTCAATTTTGTTAAGTGAGAAATTTAAATTTATTATAAACCAATAAATTCTAGCAAATCACATTTATTTTAATTATTTTGAAATTAATCTATTTTCTCGTGGTGCCGGGTCTGGCAAGGGAATTTCTCTAGCTGGTATCAACCCAGTCTCCAATATCAAAATTGGGAAGCTACTAGATAAAAAAAGTAGAGGCTCCGATCAAGAAAATCAAGGTAAAAGTTGATAGGACCTAATCTAATGATTCTAAGACATTGAATTAATATAACCGATCTAATAGACATTGTGTGTTAATTAATTAATTAATTAAAAAATTTAAATTTGTAGTATATTTTTAGTATTGTTATTCAATTAAATTAATTAATTAACATATATTAAATTTAAATTTAAAACATTTTCCTTCATTTTTAAGTGAAAATTTAAAAAATGATTTATGATGACAAAAAAAACCTCTGATATTTGTACTTCTTACGCAAGGACAATGTATATCAAGTCGGTTATATGATCAGTAGAACGGGTCCTATCAACCTTTACCTTGATTTTCTTGATCGGAGGCGCTACTTTTCCCAATTTTGTTCCCGGAGGCTGGGTTGACTCCGTCTCATAGACCCTACTTAGCTAAAGAAAATCCCTTGCCAGATCACGAGAATGTTAGCCAGCTACGCTATCCTCCACCCTGTGGCATCTCTATAATAATAATAATATTGATTACTAATAATAACCAATACATTAACTTTATTTAATTGTTTTATAAATTGTAATTCACCACATTCATTATTTTGTTTAAATAGTTTAATAAATGTTAGGAGATTTTCTAATAGGACTATTATTCTAATTATTAAAAAAATGAAAAAAATTCTTTACTAAATTACTAATCCATAGCGTTTCTTTCAAAATTTAATCTTTTATAATATTTGTATTGTTTTGTTTTTAAATGATTGCACACTTCTCGTTTATTGTTATTCAATCTTTAATTATAACTGGATTGTATGACGCTTGAAATTTAATCTTTTAAGAAATAACTTTTTTGTTTGTTTTGTTTTACAGATAATCAACCAATAGATTTGGGTGGTGTTTGGACAACGCCTTCTTCAACTAGAAAAGGAGAAGATCCAATTGGGAATATGACTGTTATTGTAGTTGTGTTCTGTGGAATTGTACTACTTGCTTTGATTATCGCCCTCGGGTTCCATATACTCAAAAAACAAAGGTTAGTCGTGTAAATATGGAAATTTTAAATAAATATATTTAGAAATTTAGAAGTACCTGGTTCAGCGAGACGCGGCTCGGTACTTTAATAAAAATCATTCCTTATGAACTACGAATATATTTAAGATTAAAATTATTATTTAAAATATATAAACAACAAAATATATGAAACAATTTTAAATAATTTAAAAGAACATAAAGTAAAAAAAAAATTGTCATAAAACATACACCTCTTAAATTATTAATTAATGCACTGAAAGACAGAAAAGTATGGCTGTGGATATAACATAATATATATTTCGAAATTTAATTTTATTTATATTTATAATATTTTGAATTTAATGAAGCGCTGTCCGGCGCCATTTTTTCATTATTAAAATTCTTATTTTAAATTAAGAAAAAACTAACAGAGAGTCTAAAACGAATAGAGATCGATTTTTCTTTATAAAAATTATCTATGGTATAAATTTTAAAACAATCCTTTTAGCGGTTTAATATTTCAAAAATTCATATATATATATATATATATATATATACAATTTTTGCTAGTAATAATAAGATAAGATATATATATATATCTTTTTTAAAAGTGTACGTTCAATTAAGTCTCTCATAAGAAAAAACATTTCATCTCTTCCAATGGTATTTATTTAGTTTTTTCTCTTTTCAGCCATTAAATATTGTCACGGATGGTTAAATTGTATTTAATCTTAGGTATATAATGTAGGTATACTCGTAAAACATATAACATGGAGATAGAGAGGGAAAGAGAGAGAGAGAAAGAAAAAAAAGGCTAATTTCACACGAAATCCAAATGATCGCGTGTCGATACAAATATTCATAAATAGACTCGGGGATTGAATGGTCCATTTGAGAATCACCGACGTCTAATAGCCGGTTGAAATAGAAAAATTCTCACTTTCATCTAATAAATCAATCCCCACAGGGCATTTGGAACTTGAATTTATTGATGGACTTGGAAAAAAAAATACCAGCATATTACGCAGATTACTTGATTTGAGTGCTCAAAATTAATTAGGATTTTAGAAAAAAAAAACTCACACACACACACACACATTTTGAAATTGCAATATCTCTGAGTCCTTTGAGTTATTTTTAAAAAGCAGAAAAAACTTAATGGTTGTTATTAATATCGTATATTGCAAAAAATATAATTATATAAAGAAATAAAATAAATAAGCTGGAGTGTCTCCACTCGACTATCTCGCAAATTTGAATTGGATGAAATAACATAATATATTATATTTTTAATAAATTTAATTAATTATAAATTAAAATTAATAAATAATATTTATTAAACCAGCTCGTGTTTGGCTCTGTGATGGCACCACATCACGAGCTGGCGCGAGATTTAATATGTTAAAAAATTAATTCTGGTACTTTCAGCGAATCAATCAAGCTGAAATTCTATATATAGCAGTTTTATACAATTATTAATCATCTGAAAAATTATCAAACATATATCTTTATTTTTACGGGCACTTTAGAGGAAAAAAATCAAAACGTTGTAGGTAATGACCCTCTTCCGGTTCAGCTACATTTCCCAAAAGTTGAGAGAAAACTACGAATTTTGAATAATGCCCGTATACCAAATTTCATTATTTTAGCTCAAACCATTTTTGCGTAATCTTGTCTACATACATACACAAATACACACACACACACACACACACATATATATACACAGACATTTTTCTCAACGTTAGTGAAAATGATTCAGGAACTTTCAAAACGTTTAAAAACATCAAAATCTCGACCTGGCGAGATAGTAAAAGGGATAATACTAGAGGATTATTATTATCATTATTTAACTGGATGAACCCGTTGCAAACGGTTTGAGCTAGAATCATGGAATTTGGTACATGGGCATTATTCAAAATTCGTAGTTTTCTATCAACTTTTGAGAATTGAAGCTCAACCGGAAGAGGGTCATTACTACTTTTTGATTTTTTTTCTTCTAAAGTGACCGTAAAAATAAAGATATCTGTTTGATAATTTTTCAGATGATTAATAATTGTATAAAACTGCTATATATAGATTTTCAGCTTGATTGAATCGCTGAAAGTACCAGAATTAATTTTTTAACACTGCAAATCTCACGCGCCAACACGTGACGTGGTGCCATCAAGAATGAGCCAAACATGCGCTGTTTTAATAAATATTATTTATTAATTTTAATTTACAATTTAATTTAAATTAATATAAGTTATTTAAACCAATTCAAATTTGCAAGATAGTCGAGTGGAGTCACTCCAGCTTATTTGTTTTATTTTAAATTTATAATTAATTAAATTTAATTTAATTATAATATATGTTAATTAATCATTTCATCCAATTCAAATTTGCGAGATAGTCGAGTGGAGACACTCCAGCTTTTTTTTATTTTTTTTGTATATTCTTGTAATCTTAATTTAAATTCATCTTGAATATTATTTTATTTCTTTTTCTTAGTTATTTAGTTTTGTAAAAATCTCATTAAAATTAATACTTATGAAATGAATAAATTATTGATTAAAAAAATTAAAAAAATAATTATCTTTCCTTTCACTAGTAAAATGTAAAATATAAAAGTAACAATTTCTAATTTCAATATTTTCTCATTACAACTATTCATTTATTTTATTTTTTTTTTTGTTGGCCTTTTTTCCATTTGAATGTTCAAACATCTTAATAATCACTCTTTTTTTTCAAACTGATTATTCTCTCCGACTTCGACATGGTAATCAGCAAAGGTTAACGCCTATAAACATGTAACGAAAATCTTTTACGATCCAATTTCATTGAAATTCAAAATAATTACCAATCATGTATTTTTCTGTTTTTAATACTCATTCCTTTCATCTCTTCCACTTCACTCTTCCCCTGTCTCTGAGATTGATTCACCGCCCTTAACTAATAACTCAATTAACATGGAAGAGTGTAATCAGGAACCCATCGTAAAGTGTCCATGTAATTTTCTTCAATCTCATCGTTGAACAAAAAGAAATAAAAAAAAAAATAATAAATAATATCCACCATGAGACGATATGAAATGAAACAAATGCATAAGTAATATTGTGGTGTAACTTATATACATAAATCATATACTTATACATCTATTTTAATGAAATAATTCTAAAAATAGAAATCTCAATTCTGACATAATATATAATAAATTTTTTACTACTCATATTTTATGTTATTTTTATTTTCATGATAATATTTTGATAACAATCTTAATAATAAGAATTTTACTAGAATAATATTACTTATTACTATTTATTCTATTATAAATTAATATCTTATTGGTTATTATGTATCGTAAACTCTCATGCATTAAAAATCAAAATTCTTTATCACTCAAGCAAAATTGATTTCATTTTTGTACTACATAATAAATTGTATATAAAAAATTTTAAATTCAAAAGAAAAATTGAACCAAATGAATTTTAATTATGTTTAGTTTAGTTAGTTTTAGTTTAAAAAAAAACAGATATGTATATAACATAAATATTTTTAATTTTATTTTATTTATAATAAATAAGGAGGCGATGGTTGTGATGTCATGAAGGGCTGGGTGACGTCATATAATTTTAAATTAAGAAAAAACTAATGAAGATGATTTTTCCCGAGGATAAAACCAATACAAAGTGCATGATTCGTGGAGCTGTGGAAAAAAATCTTCTCATGTGAAATTTGGTTTGAAAATAACCCTGTCCTTCCTTTCGTCGATCGGTAATACTACTACTTCCCTTTTCCGGAATTGCACCAAAAGTTGATCCATTCATCATACTGATGCATTAAGTGAATATACCAAATTTTATCAAAATCCGTTGAGCCATTCAAACTGTACACATTTATACGGAATGGACAGATGGACGGACGGACAGAAATCATACTAAAAATACTTTTTTCGGTTAACAAAATGCATGATTCATGGAGATACGTAAAAATCACCACATGTGAATTTTGGTGTGAAAAAAAGTATGTTTATTAGCCAATAATTGATAAATTTATTTGTTTTATTCCATAACATTACAAAAAAGGGTTTACAATAATTTTTAAAATCAATTGGTGACTCATGGTCGTAATTAGTATACATTTACATTTTTATTTTTACAGTGAATTTCATTATTTACATTCTACAAAATATTGAAATAATTTTTTTTTTTTATTTTTTATTTTTTATTTACTAAATAGGAAAAAGGCTATATATATAATAAAAAACCTAGTCTATATCATTTTAATTATGTATGTACATAAAGGTTATATATATATATATAAGTAGCAATTAATGATGTCCGAATCATTGATTTAATATTGATGATGATTCCACCTTGAAACGTCCGGGTTCGATTCTCTTCATGGACATGATTGTTATTTTTATTTATTTATTTTTTTTAAATAAACATAAATCATTTACCTACTATTCACCTTTTCACCTTATGTCACGTATCCATTTGATATTTATTATTTTTAAATAATCACGATTATTTATTAATACTTTAGAGATAAAATCTCTACAAGTTTTTTTTTTTTTTGGTTATAGTAATTATAATTTTTAGCTTTTTATTTATAATTTATAATTAGATAGCATAATTAATATTTATTTTTAATAATTATATAAAATTATATTTAAAAATGCATTGTAATTATTTTATATTAAATTGTCAAAATATTTTAATACATTAATAAATAAATAAATATGCCTTTGTTAATTATTTATTGAAATGTTATTTGAAAATGGCATGTATACTGATTGATACAAATAAATTAAATTGTCGGAAGAAAGTAAGCGCCAGGGTAGTGCTTCAATCAACGGGATGAAAAGGCGTATTACCATTGCCCGACAACAGCGCCACTCTGGCGTTTCATTTTTACTATCACGAAAATTTTCGATGTCGAGATTTTGATGTTTTAATACGTTTTTAAGGTTCCTAAGTCATTTTCACTAAGGTTGAGAAAAATGTCTGTGTGTGTGTGTGTGTGTGTATGTAGACAAGATTACGCAAAAACGGTTTGAGCTAGAATAATGAAATTTGGTATACAGGCATTATTCAAAATTTGTAATTTTCTATCAACTTTTGAGAAATGTAGCTCAACCGGAAGAGGGTCATTACCTACATCGTTTCAAATTTTACAAATGTAAAGTTCAAATTAAGAAAAAGTACTTATTTATTTTATATGTATGTAAAAAAAAGGTAAAATGTTTTTGCGTTCAGGCTCTTAAACATTTTCGACTTTATTTAAAATTTTTTCAATAAGGTTCTGAAAAAAGTAAATAACTGCACTTATCTTTTTCTTTGTGTGCCGTCAAATTTTTAAACCGTTAAAAGTGTGCCGCGGTAAAAAAAAAAGGTTGAGATTCACTGGTATAGATAGAATGGCTAGATTAGGCAATAAAAATAAAAAAATACCTATCATTATAGAAAATATTTATTAAATTTATTTAATTGTTTTTTTTATATTTATTTCAGTGAAACACGATTGGCAGAAATACGAGAAATTGAAATGGCAGAATCAACTTGAAAAATTTAATATTTGGAAACAATACTAATAACTAATAACTCAAAATATTATTATACATAATTAATTTTGAAATATTTTACTAATTTTTATTGTATTCATTTTTAAACAAGAATATTTTTTTTTTAATCTTTTATTGATACTGAAAATATTTAATTTAAGTAATATTCAAGGTCAAGGACAATCAATATATATATAATATCATCTACGTATATAGTTATTAAGGATAGTCTATATGTATTATAGAGATATCTAATCTTTATCATACACATCCCACACTTAAATTTATTATTCTTTGATGTCACATTTTATCGATTTGAATCAATAAAGATTAATAAAAATGATAGGTAGTTTCTTTTATTTGAATATTAAATTAAAGTAAAAATGGAGGAAATGAGGAAATGGAGACAATTTTACAAATGTAAAGTTCAAATTAAGAAAAAGTTTATTTTATATGTATGTAAAAATAAAAGGTAAAATGTTTTTGCGATCAGGCTCTTAAACATTTTCGAATTTTTTTTAAATTTTTTCAATAAGGTTCTAAAAAAAGTAAAAAACTTTTCTAAACAATTCTAAAAATCAAATTTTTCTGACCATTTTTAATAGATATTTTTTTAAATTTCCATAATATATATTAAATTAGTTTATAAATAATCGTTCTATTATACATATTAGAAATCTCTTTAAAAACAAATGGTTTTTCAGGGCCCACTGAAATTTAATTTATAGATTTTATTTATATCTATAATAAAAAAACAGACACTCCTACCAGTGGTGTATAGGGAGGGGAACGCGGGGGAAAGACGTTCCCTTACCTTTTTTCACAACCGGAACGCGTTCCAATACATTTTCATATCCCGATAACTCCCACTTAAATCTACTGTTAGAATTTCTTTATTTTTTGTGTTTGTTAATATTTTGTTTAGTAAGAATAAGAAAAAATAAAAACTTATATAAAAAAAAATAGTTTGCTGAAAATAGGACTATTTTATGCTCCCACTATGCGTTCCCTTACTTCTTATTTTACCAATACATCACTGTATAACACAATGCATTTTCTATATATAAATTTAAATTTAATAAAACACTTTAAAACCAAATTGTTTTGTGCTGCAATCAACAGGTTGAGAATGCGTATTGCCATTGCAGCGCCACTCTGTCTTTAACTTTTTTCCGTTATAATCTATTTTATTTAATAAAATAGATTCTGCAAATAGATGGTGTATTGACTTCAATTGTATACTTACTAACAATTCATTCCATAATTATAATACAATTTGTCTATATATGTATCACTTATATAACGGATAATTAATAATTTTTGAAATAAAAGTATTTCTTTTGATTTACTAAATTTGTTCTAAAGAAAAGGTGAATTTTGAATTATTTCTAAAAGTATTTATTTATTCATTAATATCAATTTTATCCCCTTTAAAGTAATTACCCTCAGTTATGCACTTAAACCAACGTTTCTTCCGATCGTCGAAAAACTTCTGAAATGCGCTTTTCGGAATGTTCATCAGCTCGTTCTTCGATTCCGACTTTATCTCATTAATTGTGGTAAAATGCTTTCCTTTCATTTGTCTCTTCCGTTTTCGGAATAGGAAAAAATTACAGGGAGCCAAATCTGGTGAATATGGTGGTTTGGCCAAAAAATCACAAACAAGAATTGATGTGGGAGCTGGTGGGTGCATTATCGTGATGCAGAATCCATGATTTGTTTTTCCACAATTTCGAATTGCTTCACGAAAATGTTGCATAACTTCCTTATAGTAGTATTTCATTTTCTTTTTTAAGTAAAAAATCGAAGAACACACAAAACGTGACTAACTTTTTCAATTGTCAAAAACAAACTACTAATCCAAAATGAAACATTATGTGTACCTACAAATCAAAAAATCGAATGTACACAGCCCTAGAAAATTCAAAATTCACCTTTTCTTTTGAACAGGCCTCGTATATTAAATTATTCATGTTATATGTTATGTACTCGAAAGCATAGAATATACAATAGCTGAAGTTTTTTAAAGAGAAAGTGAGAAAAGATTTTTGTTTATGAATGAATGTGAAATGTCAATAATTATTATGTTGTTGTATGTTGTTTTCACAGTAAAACGTTAAAAGAGTAAGTCTATGTCTATCTATTAAGATTCTAGAAGTCCTATTCAATGGCCGCTGATAGATACTCTCTTAATGAGGGTACGGATATTATTAGTACATTTATTCATTTTGTGCTAAGAAAAATAGTGTTTGATTATTTAATTAACATCACATTTTTTTTTAGTTTTTTTTACGTTTCGAAATATTATTCTTTATTATTAAAGATAAGTTGAAAATACTCATTTTAAAAAAATTTTTTCAGAAAAAAATTTCTTTTAAGTAGTTACCTACCTACTTGTGTGTTTTAAAGAAAAGATTTATAAGGCAGGCTAACCATGATATTGAAATGAAAATTCTACTTTTATTTTAAATTTATATTGTGATTTTGTTGTATGTATATATATTTTGTAATTTATTTTAATATTAATAAATGTATTTTTACACGTTTTTATTTAGTTTCAACGTGTGTCGTGTCATCAAATCTTGCTACGTGAATTTAACCCACTTCTCAATGTTCGAATGAGCTGAAATTTCGCATACATATGTAACTCCAATCACAATGCAATATTCTGGTTCATAGGTGTCCTAGGAGGTATTAATTTTATCAATTAGTAATTACATATTGCATAATATCGAAAAATAATAATTATATATATATATATATATATATATATATATTACTATCAGATTTATCAGGGATATAATCACGTATTTTTGTGAGATTGTTTTCTCGACGTTTTGGCACCCATTTTGGCGCCCTTTTCAAGAGATTATTTAGGTGAGAATATTTTTGGGATTCTGGGTCTTAGTCAGCCTCGGGCTGTTGTCCAGTGCGGACGTGTGCCAGTCTCAGGATTGCCCAGGATTCTTCGGAGGTGAGTACAAAACCACTCAACCTATCAACCCAAAATCCCGATATTAACCCTTGGTCACACAGACTAAGACCCAGAATCCCAAAAATATTCCCACCTAGATAATCTCTTGAAAAGGGCGCCAAAATGGGTGCAATCTCACAAAAGTACGTGATTATATCCCTGATAAATCTGATAGTAATAATAACAATAACATTCGCGGAAATCTAACCAATATATATATATATATATATACGAATATATATTAATAAGAGCTAATTTAATTTTTTATAAAAAACCTATGTTTCATTCAAAAAGTCACTGTCTTATAAATCTGCCCTCGTAACTCATTTGAAATAAATAATTTATTCTAAAAGTTATCATTTTAATTAAATTAATATGAATCATGTTTGATTATTTTGTAAAAATAAGGTATTTTTTAATTTAAATGTATATCAAAAGAAAAACGTAAATTATACTTCAAAACGACATAGTTATCAATTTTAGTGGAAAAGAAAAAAAAAACAGAAATGTTTGTGGATATACAAATGAAATATCCTTCGTATTCTTTTCCTTTCTTTGCATGATTGGCGCCCACGCTTTCATTTTTAAGATATGATTAATTGTAAAGAAATCGTGGTGTGTGTGGCGAAATTTTTTTCTCCTTTTTAGTGCATTTAAATAAAAGCGTGTTTTTAAAAAGTCTATTTTATATTTATAAATATTGGTATAAGTATGTATTTATTTATAAATAATCTACTATAATCATCAATTAAATGTAGATAGGTAGGTAAGATAAGTTAAGCAGGCAAATACATTATATTTCTACTAAAATAGAAAAAAAAATGGAAAATATTAATTAAAATAAACAAATAAATAAATATTACTAGAATGAATAATTAAGATAAAGATGAAATTTATATTTTGTTTTTTCTTTTGTAATGTGATCACCTGCCCTGTAAGGCAGCTGCTTTAGCCACATGAAATAACACCTTGAAACTATATATTTATTTTATTAGTTTTTTTTTATTTTTTTTATTTTACTGACCGTTAGCGTTTCCATAAGATAGCTCATTTGATTTAATTTTATTAAATATAATTTTTAACTAAGATGTGTCCTATGATGATATAAATGAAACATTGGTTTATTAAACCATGTTCATTTTTCTGAGGACATCTGTATAAAATTTTCATAAAATAAAAGAACATTCTGTTGTCATTATTCATATAGTAGATAAAAACCGAAAAAAATAAAATAACTTACTCAAAAGTGATCAACAAAGGAGTAATATACATTGAACCCCGCCGTGGATATGAATATTTTAATACGCGTATACTGATTGAATTAACATGAATTAAAACCTTTCGCATACAAACTTTCAACAAATTACTATGTATTAAATCATAATTTAGGTAAACTTTCTTCACTTATCTTTTCTTTGTATCTTTGCTTAGTATTTTTAATTACAAACGATTTGAAATAATTTGACTGTTTTAATACGCGTTTATTCATCACTATATCTGTGCGAAATCTTCGCAGTGGCCAGCTAGTACTAATAAAATATAGAAACTTTTGTTAAATGCAGGTTGCATAAATATAAGGCGTTTGTCCTAAGAAGGGCACGATGGTTATCTTGACATATTTTATTACTTTGTATATTCGTTGTAAATATCATTAAAAAGTAGTAGTAAAAATTTATAAGGTAGCTAGCTCATTTGATTTAATTTTATTAAATATAATTTTTAACTAAGATGTGTCCTATGATGATATAAATGAAACATTGGTTTATTAAACCATGTTCAATTTTCTGAGGACATCTGTCATTATTATATGTCATATAGAAACAGTTTAAAAGTCAAAAAAAAAAAAAAAATATCCTACTCAAAAGTGATCAACAAAGGAGTTTAACTATTATATAGGATATAATCTGAACCCAATCTCATTTTCATTATATTTTAACTATAAATACAAAAGGATAGGAATGTTTTAATACACTGATTGAATTAAAATGAATTAAAACCTCTCACATACAGACTTTCAATATATTACTTCGGGGGTACAGGGGGCGGAATCCCTGTCTAGGTGCGAAAAGCGCCAAAGGCGCTCTGAAAATCGTTTTTAAATAATATCAACAAAAACAAAATGCATTAATACAGAGGTTCCCAAACTTTTTTGGTATACGGCTCCCATAATACATCGGATTTTAATTCTCTTAATTAGGGGGACCATATTTCGAAAACACCAATCCGGGACAAACGGTTTACCGTTTTTTTTTTTAAACCAAAATGAAAAAATTTTGAAAAAAAGTATGAAATGTTCAAAAGATTTTGAATTGAAAAAATTTTAAATCGAAAATGTTCAAAAGTTTCCCCACAAAATCTTACATTTTTTTTTTAGAACCAAATATTTCAAGTATTAGGAAATTTTTTCGCGGCTCCCAATTTGGGATTGCATTAGTATATAAAAATTATAAAAAGAAAATATTTTTTTAAATAATTATTTTTACTATCTCGCCAAAGATAATATTGCGATCACGAAAATTTTTGATGTTGAAATTTTTGTTACGTTTTTTTACGTTTTGAAGGTCCCTGAGTCACTTTCACTAAGGTTTAGAAAAATGTCTGTGTGTTTGTGTACGTGTAGACAAGATTACTCAAAAACGGTTTGGGCTAGAATAATGAAATTTGGTATACGGGCATTATTCAAAATTCGTAATTTTCTATCAACTTTTGAGAAATGTAGCTCAACCGAAAGAGGGTCATTACCTATCACTTTTCATTTTTTTTCCTCTAAAGTGACCGTAAAAATAAAGATATATGTTTGATAGTTTTTCAAATGATTAAAAATTGTATAAAACTACTATATATAGAATTTTAGTTTGACTAAATCTCTGAAAATACCCTAATTAATTTTTTAAATTTTTTAACACGTTGACTGCCAATCACGCGTCAGCACGTGACGTAGTGTCATCATCATAAAGCTAAACACGCGCTGGTTTAATAAATATTATTTATTAATTTTATAATTTATAATTTAATTTATAAATATAATATATCTTAATTAATCCAATTCAAATTTGCGAGATAGTCGAGTGGAGACCTCCAGATTTTTTTTTTGTCTTTATTTTATTTCAAATTTAATATAAATAATAATTATTTAAGTATAGAAAAATAGAAAGATTGAAAATTGAACAAAATCGTTTCCAGTCCCTCAGTGTCTCTGACCTGTCCCTATGAATTTAATCAATTAATTACAAAACATATTCAAGTCAACCAAGTGAATTTTTATAAACAGGTTTCAATAGTTCATGTTTTTATTTTTTTTGCTTTTAATTTTTTAAAATATATATATATTTTTTTTTGTTTTTCGTTTTTATAAATTATATTTTTTATTTCTCCCCCTTCAAGTTTCTAAATTAAATGAATAATAAATTCATAATAAATATAAATTCAACACGCAAGTTGAACGAAAATATGTAAAATTCTAGAATTTATTTGTTTCCAATGCGTCACGCATCGTATTTAAGAATTATTTAATGATTATATATAATATTAACAACATTAATTTAAAAAATTAATAAAAAAATGAGAAGGATCAGAAATACTACAATAAATCTTTTAGAGATCGATAAAAAATAAAAAACACACTTGTAATTAATAAATACAACTTTATTAATAATTATTTACCATTAACTTCTTTCTTTTCCATCCATTCTTTTGCTATGAATTTCTTAAATTCTCAACTTTTGTCAGATTAAAGTGTGCATATAAATCCAGTGATATTCTATTGAGCTACCAAGTTTTATTATTTGACCACCAGAGGGCTTCACTGATTTTCTATTGTTTTTTTTTATAAGTTCGGTTTGAATATAAGAAGATTAAAAAATTAATTAAATAAATCATTTTCTTGAATTCAAACTGAACTTATAAAAACCGAAAATTAGCGAATAAGTTAATAATTCAATAAAACATTAAATGGCTGCTCACTCAACTAATTTTAAAATAATATTGAAAATATATTTTTTTATTCTAATCGAATAATCTTCTTCTTCTTAAGAGGCCGTCTCCCTTCGGAGTTTGGCCATCATCATGACTAGGATAGCCTTAGAAGCTGCTCAGCCATGATGATTTTTCTAGGTAATATTAATGCGGTGGTTTCCCGTTGTCTTCCGCATGAACTGAAAGTTCCTGAAGCCGGAGGCAACTGATGTCAAATTGAATTTATTAGAAAAATTTGTTTTTAGATGGAATCGAACTCCGACTTCTTCTGTAGAAAATTGCCACGCTACACTCTCGGCCAATCGAATAATAAAAAATGTAAAGTTTTATAAATAATCAATCAATCAATTAATCATTGATACAAAGAAATATATTTTGATTGATTAATTCATTCATTTGCATATATGTATGCACCTTTGAAGAACATTTTTTTTAATGAAATTAATAGATTTAGTGATATTGGACACTTTTTGAAACGTTTATATATGTTATGTATTTGCATACTTACAATTAAACTAAAATTATTATTTTATTCAGAATTCATTTTTCGTATAATAATTTTAAAAAAAAATTGCTTAAATTAAATGCACACTTATTTTATTTTATTTTTAATTATTTATTTTTTTACCCTATTTATTTATTTATTTATTTTTGATGTAATTTTTACTGAATATTATTTTAGTGTTATTTTGTTATTAGAGAATGAAGACCAATTAGTTGATAATTTTTTTTCCTTTTTTTTCCAAACGAGACTCATAAAAAAATATGATAATCGTACACGATATAATAGAACAATTCCTCCTTCTAAGCTGTCTTTCTCTCTCTTTTTCGTTTTTTTTTCTTCTTTGTTTTCTATAAATCGGCTCCTTTTTTTAGAAGTTAAGTGTATAATCACAGGCGGCGATAATCGGTAACGTGGCCCTTTTCTGCTGGAGGCGTCGTCCTTCAGGGTGTGGGAAAATATTGGTACCTATGAGGTAGGAGACTTTATTAACTTAACTGCCATCGAGTCAAACGCTCCACAAAACTAATAATAACATTTTTATTCATAATTGGATTTCCAACTTTTTTCAGTAAATGAAAATAACCTGCCTTGTAGAAAGAAAGGAAATAAAAAAAATAGGTATTGTATTATTAAAATTATTAAACCTTTATATCAGTGATTCACAACCTTTTTTTTTACCGCGGCACACTATTAACGGTTTAAAAATTTGGCGTCACACAAAGAAAAAGATAAATATACCTTTTTCAATAGTCGGGCACATTTCTGAAATAATATAACTGGGGTGGGCCCACTTGGTGATACTTAGAGCCATTTTGAAAAGTCGTAAATGTTTAAGAGCCTGATCGCAAAAGCATTTTAACTTTTTTTTACATACATATAAAATAAATAAGTTCTTTTTCTTAATGGGAACTTTACATTTGTAAAATTTGGCGGCACATTTTGAAAATCTCGTGGTTGAGAATCACTTCTTTATATTCTTTCATATCAAGTGATGTTTATCATGTTTTATTAATTTCACTTTTCTTCATGTTAATACTTACAATTGGGGTATTCAATATTTAATTATTATAGGATGTAGAAGAAGATTCTGAATAATCTGAATAATTTGTCTTTTTTACTATCTCGCCAGATCACGAAAATTTTCGATGCCGGAATTTTGATGTTTTTATACGTTTTGAAGGTTCCTGAATCATTTTCACTAAAATTGAGAAAAATGTGTGTGTGTAGACAAGATTACTCAAAAAGGGTTTGAGCTAGAATCATGAAATTTGGTATACGGGCATGTAGCTCAACCGGAAGAGGGTCATTGCCTACAAAGTTTTGATTTTTTTTCATCTAAAGTGACCGTAAAAATAAAGATATTTGTTTGATAGTTTGATTTGTTTTTACATGATTAAAAATTGTATAAAACTGCTATATATAGAATTTCAGCTTGATTAAATCGCTGAAAGTACCAGAATTCATTTTTTAACACTGCAATATCATTAGAAATATATATATATATATTTAGATTCATCAAAAATAAAATTTTATTTTATAATTTATTAATATATATTATAAATATAATATATTTTATAATTTATTTATTTTATTTAATAAATATCTGATTCTTAGTAAATGATTATCAGTCAATATTCTTTTTTAAATTATTTTTTTAATAAATATAATAAATTATTATTATAATATACACATTAGATAATATTATTTTGTTTTAAATAAAAAAAAGGGAGCTCACTAGCACAATTCCAGTAATGAGAGCGATAAGTCACTCAGCCAAATTTCATAGAAAAACAGAATATAAATAAAAATTGGATTAGAATTTATTTATTTTAATATTTATTTTAAAAAAATCTTTTAGTTTGTATTGCAAAGTGAATATAATCGGTTGGGATGTGTGTCTGGCCACCTTACCAGGTATTCATTAATAAGTATTTTATTCATTCTCTTTAATTAGAAATATTATTTATTTGTTTTCTATCCACACTTTCTATTAAAATGAAGATTTTAATTAATTATTCATGTGTTTTTTTGTTTTTGGATTAAATTATTTGATTTTTACGACTAAACGTTATCTACTTTTTAATCATTGATTTCATTTTTCATTTTTTAATGCTCTCATCATCATCTTTGGGATATATTAATTAATTCATTACAAATATCCCTCAAGAAAGAGCAAAACCTGCGCTGGTTGAATAAATATTATTTATTAATTTTAATTTATAATTTATAATTAATTAAATTTAATTTAAATATAATATATTATGTTATTTAATCCAATTCAAATTTGCGAGATAGTCGAGTGGAGACACTCCAGCTAATTTTTTTTTTATTTTAAAATATTTTAGAATCATAAAATCTTTTTCACTGTAATTAGCAATTTAATTTAATTAAAGAAAAAATCATTTCTGGCAATATAATTAATTTCAAATCATGTTAATTAACTTAAAATTCACATTCAAAGAAGAAATTCACTATGATTATTTAACAAAAATAAAAAATAATGACTAATTAACGAATAATTTATTGTTTTTGCCAATTTTTTATTTTTATTTTAGGTTATTAGACAAACAAACTAAACATTCTTTTCAGAAGTGTATGGTTTTGTTTTTTGTTTTTTTATTTTACTTTTTGTGAGTGTGTGTCTGTGTGTCTGTGTTCAAGGCACAGTAGGAATGTTTGGAGGGAGAAGAATGTTCTTGAGCCATTAGCGATTTAGTCATTAGCCGTTGGGTTCCAAGGTCTTCAGCTCCGTTCGACTTAATTAAATATACAAATATGCAACGCTATAAAAGCGGAGACATGGAAAAAAAAATTCCCCAGAGATAAAAAAAAAAACTAAAAACAAATGGAGATAGAAAAATCATTCAATTTTGAAAAAAAGAGGAATTTAAAAAAAAATAAAATAAAATAAATAAAAGCTAACACACACAGACATAATATTGTAATAATACTCCAATAATTAATATTATAACACAATATTAATGTAAATAGTATTTACATTAGTATTTAAATATAAATATATAATTACTTAAAAAATATAATTCTTAATTTGGTTTTCTTTTTGAACAAAGAGATGTAGTAAATGAAAAATTTTGAAATGACGCAATGTTTTGGTTGCCTACCACCAGGGGCAATGATTTCTATCCGATTTACGGTACAAATTTTATGCTATGTTGTTTTTCCTTGATAAAATATTTGAATTATTATTAATTCAATGCATTATATACATTTTCTGTATTTTCTTTATTTATTTAAATTATATCAGTTGTTAGTATAATAATATCTTGGGTTTCAAACATAATTTCGTGTATTTTACATACTTGTATTAATATATTCAGGACAAAATATTGTTTAACCTTTTTTATTAACTTTCAAAATGAATCGGCATGATACATAATTTTACAATGGGTTATGGATAGGGTGACCATATTTCGAAAACACCAAACCGGAGCAAACGGTTTAACTATTGTTTTTGATTTTTTAGAACCAAATTGAAAAAAATTTTAAAATAGTACGAAATGTCCTAAATATTTAAAAAATGGGACAATAAGCTGTACCCTAAAACGGGACATTTGGTCACCCTAGTTATGGATCCAAAACAAGAATAATTATTGATTCGCTATATTTGATAATATTAGGATATTTTTTCAGTCTTTCGTAAAAAGATGTTTATATTTTTTTTTTAAATAGATGATTGAAATTACAATAGTTAGATTAACTACGCTTTAGTAACTAGACGGGTTTTTGTTTACACATTGACCAGAATTTAACCTTTTTCTATGTCACCAGAGATAGCATTGCGATCACGAAAATTTTCGATGTCGAGATTTTGATGTTTTTATACGTTTTGAAGGTTCCTGAATCATTTTCACCAAGGTTGAGAAAAATGTCTCTCTGTGTGTGTATGTGTAATTTTATAACACTGCAAATCTCAGGCGCCAATACGTGACGTGGTGCCATCAACAAAGAACCAAACATGTGCTGGTTTAATAAATATTATTTATTAATTTTAATTTATAATTTATAATGAATTAAATTTAATTTAAATATAATATATTATGTTATTTAATCCAATTCTCAAGTGGCGAGATAGTCGAATGGAGACACTCCTTTATCTTTTACTATTATTATAGGGTTAGAGAGTAGCTATTATAAATATTTGTAGTTTCAATATCAAAATTTCAAGTAGATATAATCTTTTAATAAATCTAAAATTGAGATTATATGTCTTTTAATATATTTTTATAAATAATCTCCATTTTAATTTTCTCCAAAATTTCTAATTGAATAACTTTGTCATCGTTTAATATTAACGATTAAATAAATGAATATATTCCTCAACATACTATATTATAAAATATATATAAATGTATTGTAATGATATTTTTAAAATATATATTAATTCTAAAAAAAAAAATAAAATTTATTTATTTAAATATAAATTTATTTATGAAAAGGATTATTATAAGACGTTTCCCTGGAAGAAAAGAGTAGTTGAAAAAGCTGAAAAAGACATTCGTTCGTGGGTTCGCGTCGAGAGCAGACGCACTTCAGATTCTGGAGGAGAGAAAGGGCCGCCACTATACTGGATCGTCCACGGACCATCTCTTGGTCGGAACCGCCAATTGTGGGCACCCTTAACAAAGCTTAGGATCCAAGATTGTCCATCCTGTGTGTGTGTGTGTGTGTGTGTATGTAGACAAGATTACGCAAAACCGGTTTAGGCTAGAATCATGAAATTTGGTACATGGGAATTATTCAAAAAAAAAATTAATTCATATAATAAATATGATTCATAAATTTGAGCAAATTATACTACGATTTTGTTTTTAAAATTTTAATTTTAATGACAATTTCGATTTATATATTCCTAGCAATATATTCTTTATGTTTACATTGATATAAAAAAATTTATTCGAAAATAAATTTATATACTTTTCTCAAAAATATATTTATATTTTAATTCAAATAATCAATCAAATATAAATAAGTGATCAGCAGACAATATAAAAGAGAGGATGGGATAAATATAATGGCACACTTAAATAGGTTATTTGCACACTAAAATTGAGAAATAAACATTTAAACAATCTGATTTGAACATTAAATTTGATTACTTGCACACTAACCAGTGGCACATCAAATTAGGTCAAAATAAACATTAAATTAGATTCTTTGCACATTAAATTACGTTAACAATAAAAATATTCCTTCGCACATTAAAACATTGCCATTAACTAATAAAATAATTTTTTTAAACATTATCTAAATTTGCTGGTTATTAAAATAAGAGTTCATTAATTTATATCTGAGAGGAAGGACAATATAGCTGAACATTGAAAATATTTTAAAATGGAAAATGTATATTTATTATATTTTTTTAACAAATTTTATTATAATAAATATATAATATATATATATATATATGAGACATAAACTATTATAGATATAAGAACATTTTTATTTATAATCGAAACACGCTTCCAAAATCGAATTTTTCATATTCCTCCAATGATTCCTACTTTTCATTTAATGAATATATTGCGAGATTAATTCAGAAGTTAATTTTTGAAAATGTGATTGTGAGGAACATACAAAATATTTATTAGATTTTTTTTATTACAGTTTTATTTGATAATTCCCAGTGAAATGCATCTATCCATAGTTTTAATTTTATAGCTGGTTTTAATGCAAAACATTTATAATTGGGACAACTAGGATTTCAAAAGAAGATTATTTAAAGCATTTTTGAAATTGTCCAATGGGTAATCTTTCTCTTAGTGTATGCTTCCGTTTAATAACTGAATTCGTAGCTTCTTAAGCCGTTATTTGTGCTTGGATATCCATTTGTAGCACCTTCAAACAAGTATTTATTTTGCTGAGAAGGTATTCCAAATAAAAGTAATTTAAAAATTTATTAATTTCATCATCATTCTTCTTTTTCCACTTTTCTAGAAATAATTTTGAAGCTTTATCGAATACTTTTTTTGTGTAACATTCTTGGAATCGATGAATGTCCTTTTTTAATTCGCTTGCAAAATTTGAGCCTCTTATTTTTTTAACAAAGTTTTAGTGTTTTAATTTTATTTTATTGTTTATAAGGGCATTTTGTAAATAAAACCACATATTGATAAAAATAAAATTTGTATTTTTTGAATAAATTTACAATAACAAATATCAATACTTATGTGGTTTTATTTACAAAATTCCCTTATAAATAAAAACAACCACCAAAGCTTTAATAATTTTATTTTATAGTTCCTAAATCGAATTGTATTGTTCCTAAAATTGTTTTAGTGCTCAAAGATTTTTTTAATGTTTTTAAGCTTATTTTAATGTGCAACCCCTTTTTTAGTGTTCAATATATTATATTCAAGTGAATTATTTTAAAAAATGTTCATGATATTTTTTTTAGTGTAAGTGAGCTTCTCAATTTAATGTTCAAATACCATATTCAAATGTGCTGAAAAATGGCACCCAAAGAGAATATAAAAGAATTTGGAGAGAATAGGAATTTAATGGAGGTGGGGGTGTGTGTCAAAAATCTTCTGAACAAAAAATTCCGGTCAAACTAAAAAACCGATCATAACTAAATTTTATATTTAAGCATTTACTGGTGTACTAACGCCCTAGCAACATTTTCACTTAAATAAACAAAGAAATAAATATCAAAAAAGTAAAATTGTAATATATTTTTCTTAAAATATAAAAATATTAAAAAATTATAGAGAATCATCATAAATACAGATTTCATCTATATGGAAAATTAAAATGAAAACTTTTACAATGAATTAAGTATATTAAATAGTAATAATATTTGATTATTATAAATAAAATAAAAAAATTATATATTTGAATAATATTGTTTGTGAATTAATATTAATAACAGGGGGTGACACGCAAATGGGACTTCCGGAAACCTTATATGATTTTTCTCTTGACATTCTAAGATGGCGCTGCTGTCGACAAATTACATATATATTTTTTTTTGTTGTTGATCATGACATTTCATTTGACCACCATTTTGACTAGCTGACATCAGTTGATATTGTTTATATAGTAAAAATAATTTTATTATTATATAAAATATGTTTATATATAATTTAATTATATTATATTATATCATATAAAAAGTATAATATTTGATATATTTACAGATTCCGTGTTGTGCTTATGAAAAGTGTAAAACAAATGTTCTTTCTAGAGAAGTTTAAATTTTAATATTAATATAAGATAAATCATTTAATAAATTTATGAAGTTTATTTTTTTCATTTCAATTATTATAAAAATAAATTTAAAAAACCAACCCCTCCCCACCTGCTTATCCATCAATTAGTTATTCTGGACATTCTTAGATGGCGCTAAATAAGGTTTCAGTTAACACGGGCGTGTAAAGTCTTGTTAATGGTCTGTGATTAATAATTTTGTATTTATTGTGTTGAACATGTTTGAACAGGTTCTCGGAAACAAGATAGGAAGCTTGAATGAATAGCGTGGAGCTTTTAATAACTAAAATTACAAAAAGAGAAATTGATTAATATATTATTTTCTATGTATAAAAAGTGAAATTATAAGATAAAAATAGTAAAAAGAATGATATTTATTATAAATGCCCCAGCGAATTTATTAATATTCCCAGGCAAATCTGTGATAATCTTAAAATAATCATTCACTGTCCATAAGAAATAATTTTTTAAAGCACCTAGCGGTGGCTCGGTGAACCAGGTAGGTACTAATGATAATACTACCTAAGGCTAGGTAGATTTTATCCTGAAGGAAGGCGCCAATGATAAAGATTCCCAAAACGAGCCAATCGATGTCGAACTAATAAAAGGATGGAGACACACACACGCGCACACACATACACACATATTTATTGGTGTCCAATTAGAAAAGAGTGTGACACGAGTCCAACTGGTTGATCAGGTTCCTGATGGTTATAGTTGGTTGCACACTCCGTCCTTGCCCCCCCCCCTTCCCCATTTATTCCCATTTTCTCCCATCCAATTACAATTTGTACAAAGCAATTATATCAATTGAATCGTTTAAAAGAAATTATATATAAAAATTATATAAACCACAAAAGATGAAAAAGACAAAATAATTAAAAATTACTAATCTTGATCTTGATACAGTAGAATGCTGGAATGTAATCATTTTATTTTATAGTTCAATGGTTATAACTTAATCGAATATTTTAAACTTGATTAGTCGATAATCACATGGTGGAGATTTAATAATTTGTTAATATCGGATTTCAATTTAGATCATATTAGTCGCAGATCACCACGTTCAGTGATCTTCATTCTAATCTTTTCATTGTAAGCTCTGTCCTTCTTTTGTAAGTGTCCTCCTAACTGTCCTTCTTTTTGATATCTGACTCGTTTTTTGAAATATTTAGGACATTTCGTACTTTTTTCAAATTTTTTTCAATTTGCTTCTAAAAAAAGGTTAAACGTTTTCCTGACTAAGCTTTTGAACATTTCCGAATTTTTTCAAAAATATTTATAAATTTGGTTCTAAATAAAAAAGGTAAAATGTCCTGATTTGGTGTGTTTTAACAGTAAATACTGCACTAAACCCATACTCAGCCAAATAGGATGAAGGAAACGGAATTAAAAATTGTTGTACTATTTGTCACAATCCATTTCTGAATTTTACTTTGAATTCTTCATTAGTTTTGGGTTCTGCTGTATCTGTATTACCAAAAGGGTTTAAAACTCAGCTTGGTATATTCATAATTAAAATATCCTAGAATCGCTCTGAAAAATCAGCATGAAGAGCGTCCAGGTGCTGGCAGAAAGAAAGCAAATCTGTTTTACCGACAATGCTGATAATTTTGCTTGTATTCACTTCTTTGAATAAAAGAAGTTTTCCCACTCTATATTTAAGTAAAACTAATTTCCTCGTTGTGTTTGATCAGTAAAAATAAATAAATAAGTAAATTCTGTTGATTTGTTTATCTTTATTTCGGTTGGAAATATTCGCAGGTTTCATTTTGCACAAATAAATTGAAATAAATTTTGAAGCTAAACTCATTTTTTTTGACAAGAAATAAAAGGATAGAAAAGGAAACATTAACATCTTAAAACCTAAACATGATGATTATTAATAATATTTAATAATAATAATAATAAAGCATAGCTTATTATTATTATTATTATTATTATTTCAGAAATAGGACCCTGCCCTTACACGACGCTACTTTGTAAGACACTTGAATCATTATAAAATTTTGATCTTGATATCTGTGAATATTTTTTACACTTGTTGATTTAGTACTTTATTTAAGAAGAAATGGAAAAATCTGGAGTGTCTCCACTCGACTATCTCGCATTTGAGAATTAGATTAAATAACATAATATATTATATTTAAATTCAATTTAATTAATTATAAATTAAAATTAATAAATAATATTCATTAAACCAGTGCATGTTTGACTCTTTGTGGATGGCACCACGTCACGTGTTGGCGCGTGATTTGCAGTGTTAAAAAATGAATTCCGGTACTTTCAGGGATTCAATCAAACTCAAATTCTATATATAGCAGTTTTATACAATTTTTAATCATGTGAAAAACTATCAAACATATATCTTTATTTTTACGGTCACTTTAGAGAAAAAAAATCAAAACTTTGTAGGTAATGACCCTCTTCCGGTTTAACTACACTTCTCAAAAGTTGATAAAAAACTACAAATTTTGAATAATGCCCAATTTCATTATTCTAACTCAAACCGTTTTTGAGTAATCTTCTCTACAGATATACATTATTTATAATATTTTTTTTCATAAATTGAATGATGCTATCTTATGTATGTATGTATAAACACCCATGATAACAATTATTATAAGTCAACTACAATGTTAAAATTGGAGTCCCCTGTTTTCTAATTGAACAATCTCTACAACAACAACAACAACTTTAAGGTGATATTTAATAGTTGTGCCAAACCCCATGGAGTAAAGTTGCTTTACCTCTTTCCAAAACTGGTCTTTCAGCCTATCCTCTTCCTCTTTCTTCTTCAAAAAAATCAACCATTTAGGCATCCTAGCTTATCTTAAGAGAGTCGCGTGATGATGGCATCGGGATGCGTGACCAGCCTTACAATTCATATGAAGCTCTTTTATGATCAACTTTTCTGGTGAATTTCACACTGCACCATCTACATCTTTAATTAAGGGAATTTTCCAAATGAACCACACAGAAACACTTTATATTGGAATTCATATTTATATTACTATTATATATTTTTACAATCTCGCCAGAGATAGTATTGTGATCACGAAAATTTTCGATGTTGAGATTTTGATGTTTTTATACGTTTTGAAGGTTCCTGAATCATTTTCACTAAGGTGGAGAAAAATGTCTGTGTGTGTGTGTGTGTGCGCGTGCGTATGTGTGTATGTCTCTGTGTGTATGTATGTAGGCAATATTACGAAAAAACGGTTTGAGCTAGAATCATGAAATTTGGGCATTATTCAAAATTTGTAGTTTTTTTTATCAACTTATGAGAAATGTAGCTCATTCGGAAGAGGGTCATTACCTACAACGTTTTGATTTTTTTTTCCTCGAAAGTGACCTTAAAAATAAAGATATATGTTTGATAATTTTTCACATTATTAAAAACTGTATAAAACTGCTATATATAGAATTTCAGCTTGAATGAATCGATGAAAGTACCAGAATTGATTTTTAACACTGCAAATCTCACGCGCCAACACGTGACGTGGTACCATCAACAAAGAGCCAAACATGCGCTGGTTTAATAAATATTATTTATTATTTTAATTTATAATTTATAATTAATTAAATTTAATTTAAATATAATTTATTATGTTATTTAATCCAATTCAAATTGCGAGATAGTCGAGTGGAGACACTCCAGCTTGTTTTTATAGTTTCTCGCCAGTTTTTAAAATGTGAACATGTTACATTTTTAATACATTTTCAAAACAAAGTAACTTCCTTTTTAGTAGACAAATAATTAAATATAAGTATAAACTCGGTCTGGAGAATTAAAGATTAGATTTCATTTTATAATTGAAAATGTATGTAAGTAAAAATGTAAAAATGTGTATGTCTGAGTGTGTCAGAGACAGATACAGAGAGAGAGAGAGAGAGAGAGAAAGAGAAAGAGATTCAATTAATTTGGATATTTATTGGTTGTTATTTAGACGAAAAGACGGAAAGCCAATCGACCAACGAGGATGGATGTGTGTGAATGGATAAATAAATAAAAGTTGAACGAATGGTTCAAGGATCGTGATTTGGTAATTTCTAATTGGACTCAATTGGTCTATGATTTATATTTATCTCCCCCTCCCTCCCCACTTCACTCCATCATTACGTTATTGAATTCAAGAAAATTTCTAGAATATTCCATTTGTATAATTTAAATGAATAATCATAGAAAATTTACTTTTCAATCCTGACAATCTCTGTATCAATACAAATAGATACGAATTATACAAAAGAAAAGGTGAATTTTGAATTTTCGCGGGCTGTGTTTATTCCATTATCGAATTTTTTTTGTTATGTTGGCACACATATGTTTCTCATATGATGACATTATCAGCCATTTTGGATTAGTAGTTTTTGACAATTGGAAAAGTTAGTCACGTTTTGTGTGTTCTTCGATTTTTTAAAGAATCTATTAAATTTTGTATTTAAAATGAAATAAAGGGCTCCAACGCACTTAAAATTTTGACTGTTTCAAAAAAATGTTTATAAGTGCTAGAAGCGGTTTAAAAAAGCACACCAAGTTTGATCCAATGGGAAGGTTTTGCTCATTGGCATGGTGTATCATGAGTTCTTGCCAGTTATACAATGTTTGCGTGATGCAATACGAGTCAAACGTTCGGAATTGTGGGAAAACAAATCATGAATTCTGCATCAGGATAATTCACCAGCTCACACATCATTGCTTGTTCATAATTTTTTTGGCCAAAATCAACACCGTAATCAGGCCTCAACAACCGTATTCACCAGTTTTGGCTCCCTGTAATTTTTTCCTATTCCGAAAACGGAAGAGACAAATGAAAGGAAAGCATTTTACCACAATTAATGAGATAAAGTCGGAATCGAAGAACGAGCTGATGAACATACCGAAAAGCGCATTTCAGAATTGCTTCAACGATTCGATTGGAAGAAGCGCTGGCATAAGTGCATTATATCTGAAGGGAATTACTTTGAAGGGGACAAAATGGATATTAATTCAAAATTCACGTTTTCTTTTGATTCTAGATTCTGATTGATTGATATTTTCTCCTCCATCCCAGTCAACAGGTTGTTATCCTGTTAACTCTGGTCGTGGTGGGGGTTGTTTACCCGAGAAGGTTGATGGGACATAAGTATATATATATATATATATATATATATACACGTTGATGGCGAAATATTAGAGAAGGAAACCGGCTTCTGAAAGTGATCGGCACCTGAAGGCTCGAAAGCTCAGTTCAATGACATTTTAACACCTGACTAGCACCACCTTCATCTCACCTGATTTGAATTAAGAATTCGGATGTTATTTTTTCAAATAAAAAACAAATGCAAGATTTACATAAAAAAGTAATATTTTTCTTATTTGATCAATACCCACACTCTGCACATGGATTATAAATCAAACCACACCGAGAATTTAATTTAATAACAAATCACACATTCCTTATGATATTTTATTCATTTCATCAAAAATGCTCTTTAAAATTTTTTTAAAAATATGCATTGATATATACAATTACATGAAATTATACAAAATTCAATTTAATATTTAATTCTGCAACACATTTATATCATTTGGGAAACAATTTAAATATAATTTTAAGTTTAAATGAAAAAATAAATCAATGAATGTGGAAAGATTTTTTAAAGAAGTGATTCTCAACCAGTGTGCCACCATATTTTATTTCATATTAAGAAAAAGTACTTATTTATTTTATATATATGTAAAAAAAAAGGTAAAATGTTTTTGCGATCAGGATCTTAAAAATTTTCGACTATTCAATATGGCTCTAAGTATCACCAAGTGGGCCCACCCCTGTTATTCGTATTATTTCAGAAGTGTGCCCGACTATTGAAAAAGGTATATTTATCTTTTTCTTGGTGAGCCGCCAAATTTTTAATTTTTTTTTTTATAAATAAATGCAATTTAGAAAGTCTTATGTAGTTTGTTCAACAATTTTAATTTTTACAGAAAATAAAACGACCATTCTCTCTCATGTTTTGTCTTTGAAAGTAATTTATCTATCAACACAGATTATTATTATTATTATTAAAATAAAATTAAAATAAGTTATAAAAAATAAAATCAGTCATTTCATGTTATAGAAAGAAGACTAATTTTATTATTTCTTTATTTATAGTAAAATTATTTCTAATTATTCCAGACTATTTTATTATAAAACAATGAGCTTATACTTATATATTATATACAAAGTATATAAAAAAATATTTTAAAAACTTAAATTAAAATGACTAAATTATATTATCTTGGTTTTTATTTTTAGTTTAATTACTCAATAATAATTACTACTATATTTTAAGTGAAGTATTTCCTACAATGAATATAAAATTAATACTTTGTAAACTACCACTTCCGTTTTCCGGATATACACCAAAAGTTGATGAATTCATGATACTGATGCATTAAGTAAATATACCAAATTTTATCAAAATCCGTTGTGCCGTACACGTCTAATAGAACACACAATGGATAGAGGGACGGACGGATGGACGGACAGACATCATAATAAAAATATTATCGTCGGTCTGTAAAAATGAAAATAATGTCAATATTAAAATAATAATTATCATAGACACACCACATTTCCGTTCTATTGATGATATTATTCTAAAAAAATAAATTTTCATTAAAAAATATAAAAAAAAATATTTTCTTAATATAAAAAAAAATTCTTTAAAAATATTTTCATATAAATTAACATGATCATTCTTAAATTTATTATTTTTAAATATTAACAATTCAACTCAACATTAAATTAACATTTATTGATATAATTTTTACCGACCGACGATAGTAAGGGAGGTATTGTTTTCACATTTGGAGATTTTTACATATCTCCACGAATCATGCATTTTCTAAACAGAAAAAAGTATTTTTAGCATCATGTCTGTCCGTCCGTCCGTATAGATGTGTACAGCTTGAACGGCTCAACGAATTTTGATAAAATTTGGTATATTTACTTAATGCATCAGTATGATGAATGGATCAACTTTTGGTGCAATTCCGGAAACCGGAAGTGGTGGTAATAGCGTTCAACGATAGGAAGGGAAGGGTTATTTTCACACCAAATTTCACATGAGGAGATTTTTTTATATATCTCCACAAATCATGCACTTTGTATTGGTTTTATCCTCGGGAAAATCATCTTCATTAGTTTTTTCTTAATTTAAAATTATATGACGTCACCCAGCTCTTCATAACGTCACATCCAGCTCAACTTATATATTATAAATAAAATAAAATTAAAAATATTTATGTTCTATGCCTATCTGTTTTTTATTACATTAATAGATATATTAAAATTATTTGAAATTGTTTCTGTAGCTGGAAATTAATTTACTTCAAACCGTCGGTCGGTTCTGCACAGGTCAACTTATTGTTTTTGTTTTTATATTAGAAATTGACTATTTCAATTGAATTGAATTCGATAGTTATAAAAATAAAATAAAATCGATTGTATTTAATTCCGCTTATATCAGGGAACATTGATAAATAATATTCATCTAAATTGACATGAGAACAAAGAGGTTGGCTAATTGTATAGGCTAACCTGTGTAATCGGCTTGTTCACTTATTCAACCCAATTGGAATGGAATGAACAATGATGAAACAACCTTTTTCTCTCAATTGTCCATTTGCAGCCAATTTCATTCATAAATAAAGACAAAGGAACTTAGATATAATTTATATGTATGTATATACAACATTTGCAAAAAGAGAGGCATTTTAGTTATTATGTACACATAAATACAAGCAAAAATTGGCAGGGTGCATCATGAGTAATATAATATAAAATAATATTATTTTTTACTTTTCGTTTTTTATTTTCTTTGATTTTTTTTTTTTTTTTTTTTTTTTTTTTCGGTTAGGAGGACCAACTTTATTGGTAATTTCTTTTTCCAAATTCCGTCCGGCGAGTTTTGGAGGGGCTAATTTTTGGGGAGAGGAGGAGGTCCTATTAAATATTCAATTGATTTTTCATTTAATTCATATTTTAAAAAAAAAATAATTGAATATCGCGATTTTTATTCTTAAACTTTTTCTTTTCTTTTTGAAATAATCAATTTATAATTTATTCTATTTTATATCTTTTAAAGTGTTCACTTGAATTAATTATTGTTATAATTGTAAAATAACTCGATTTATAATTAATTATATATATTATAAATATATTACTTGTTCAAATTTTGATCTTTATTAATCAATTATCAGAAGCATTTGAAAATTTCGATGTTCTTTAATCACAAAGGATAATATTATTCGTGAAGAAATTAAATCGAGGGTGCAATCATGTTATCATACAGAAAAGGGGCTTATGGCATCAAAATTATTATTAAAGGGGATAAAAATTAAAATTTATAAAACAATTATTTTGCCGGTTGTATTATATGGGTGTGAGGCATGGTCTATGACCTTAGGAGACGAGAGTAGATTTAGAGTAATTGAGAAGAGGATTCTTTGCAGCATTTATGGGCCAAAGAAAGATGAGGTGACCGGGAATGGAGGAGACTGTATAACGAGGAATTGCATGATCTCTATGCATCTCCAAATTTAGTTAGAATTATAAAATCAAGAAGGCTGCAATTGACTAGAATGGGAGAAGAGAGAATAGTATTAGTAACTCAGGATTGGGATAATTGGAGGAATGTGGTTACTGGAGAACTTTTGAATTCTACAAAGACACAGACGGAGATATATAGATAAATATTTCTAGTAAATATCACTATCAATAGAAAATAAATTAGTGTAAGTATGAGTAGAAAAATAAAAATAAGCTGGAGTGTCTCCACTCGACTATCTGACAAATTTGAATTGGATTAATTAACATAATATATTATATTTAAATTAAATTTAATTAATTATAACTTATAAATTAAAATTAATAAATAATATTTATTAAACCAGCGCATGTTTGACTCTTTGTTGATGGCACCACGTCACGTGTTGGCGCGTAATTGCCAGACGTGTTAAAAAATTAATTCTGGTACTTTCAGCGATTCAATCGAGCTGAAATTCTATATATAGCAGTTTTATACAATTTTTAATCATGTGAAAAACTATCAAACATATATCTTTATTTTTACGGGGACTTTAGAGGAAAAAAAATCATAACGTGACCCTCTTCCGGTTGAGCTACATTTCTCAAAAGTTGATAGAAAATTACGAATTTTGAATAATTCCCGTATACCAAATTTGATGATTCTAAGTCAAACCGTTTTTGCCTAATCTTGTTTACACACACACACACACACACATTTTTCTCAACCTTAATGAAAATGATTCAGGAACCTTCAAAACGTATAAAAACATCAAAATCTTGACATCGAAAATTTCCATGATCGCAATACTATCTCTGGCGAGATAGTAAAAAAACAAGGTCACAAAAGCGATGTTGAGATTGGAGGGTGGGGGGAGGGGAGATGGGAAGGAGGATCAATTGAAGATGAGAATAAGAAAAACCAGGTAGATAGGTAGGTAGCGGAAGGCGCCTGACTACTTTCTAAAATTAACATCCAAATATTGCTTTATTGAAAAGTTGAAAAGACATTCCATTGAATGAATCCTTTTCAAAATTAATCCCATCTAGCCGGGGGGCTTTCATTTTACTTTCACAAAATTTTTGACGAGAGAATGAAATTAATGAGCCTAAATGATGATTTATAGATCAGAAAATAATTATGCATGCATTATCGATGAAAATATTAAATTTGATTAGGCAGATTCTTGTTTTTAAATTTATTATATTTCGACAAGGGATTGAAACTTTAATTTATTTTTTTTATTTTTTTATTTTTTAAACTGTACAAGATATATATTTTGAGTATTTTACATGTGTAAAAAATATAAAAGAAAAAAAAAATAATATAAATGCAAAGAATTTCACAGTTTGCAAAATTTTCACAATTTTAATAAAAATATTTTATTTAGGTATATAATTTTTCATTAGAGATAGTATTAAGCAGGGCTTCGAACCGTTATTTTTTTCGTTTCGGTTTTCGTTCCGGTTCAATAAAAAAAAATATCAGTTCGGTTCCGGTTTTCGTTCCGGCAAAAATAATGGTTTTTTCGGTTTTCGGTTCAGTTCCGATTAATTAATTTTAAAGACCTTTTATTTGTATTAGAAATTTAGGTCGAGGTATGCCGAGTCTGCCATAAATTAGCGCCCGTAAAATCTTCTCGCAACTCTGGATTGAACACGTACTGAACTGAAATAAACCGATATTATTTTTTTCGGTTCAGCTCCGGTTTTCGTTCCGACAAAAATACCGGTTTTTTCGGTTTTCGGTTTTCGGTTCAGTTCCGGTTCGAAGCCCTGGTATTAAGATTTTTTCGATGTTTAGATTTTGATGTTTTTATACGTTTTGAAGGTTTTTAAATAATTTTCACTAAGGTTGAGAAAAATGTATAAATGTGTATATATATATATATATATATATATGTGTGTGTGTTTGAATGTAGACAAGATTACGCGAAAACAGTTTGAGCTAGAATCATGAAATTTTTTGTACATGGGCATTATTCCAAATTTGTAGTTTTCTATCAAATTTTGAGAAATGTAGCTCAACCGAAAGAGGGTCATTACCTACAACGTTTTGATATTTTTCCTCTAAAGTGACCGTAAAAATAAAGATATATGTTTGATAATTTTTCACATGATTAATAAATGTATAAAACTGCTATATATAGAATTTTCGGCTTTATTGAATCGCTAAAAGTACCAGAATTAATTTTTTAACACTGCAAATCTCACGCGCCAACACGTGACAGTGCCATCAATAAAGAGCCAAACATGCGCTGGTTGAATAAAT
The DNA here is from genome assembly GCA_963082975.1 of Labia minor. NCBI lineage: Eukaryota > Metazoa > Arthropoda > Insecta > Dermaptera > Spongiphoridae > Labia > Labia minor. Next base: position 120,721,522 of record OY720344.1, on the reverse strand, counting down.
ATTATTTATTAATTTTAATTTATAATTTAATTAAATAAATTTAATTTTTAAATATAATATATGTTATTTAATCAAATTCAAATATGCGAGATAGTCGAGTGGAGACACTCCAGATTTTTTTCATATTTTATTCAAGTGTTTCATTGTTAGTTATATCTTCTCTTTCTTAACTATTCATGTGTGGTATTAATATTAATATTCTTTACTTTAATTAAGTTTACTAGTGATAATTTGAATTATTTTTTTTTTTTATTAAATTTTTTTTTACAAATATGCGTCTGGGTGAGTTTATAAAGAAATGAGAAACAAATCTTCAAACTTCCATTAACTAACAAGGTTTTGATTTATCTCCGCCATCCAATAACAACAACAACAACAACAACAACATGCCCACCTGGTTGATATAAGAGGCGAGTCCATCTGAATCTGGACTAACGATTTGACCATGTTCATTTATTCAACTGCCCCCCCCCCCCTCGCCACCCCATCCTTTATCTTTCATTCTTCCCTCTCCTCTCTTCGCTTCTTCACCCACCTTTTCTCCACCTCCTTCATATGAATATTGGATTGAAAGAACAAGAGAACTTTAAGGGAGTTCCCTTAAAGTTTTCTACTCACTAAGTGAAGAGTTGTGTTGTTTTAAAATCAAGTAATATAGCATACACCTGGAAAAAAACATAAAGACAGAAAATGAATGAATAAGAAAAATGATAAACTTCAGACTTTTCTCCCTTTCTTAAATCTATCAGCTCTCCACATACGACCCTAAGAAAAAATAAGCTGGAGTGTCTCCACTCGACTATCTCGCAATTTGAATTGGATTAATTAACATAATATATTATATTTAAATTAAATTTAATTAATTAGAAATTAAAATTAATCAATAATATTTATTTAACCAGCGTATGTTTGGCTCTTTGTTGATTGTACCACGTCACGTGTTGGCGCGTGAGATTTGCAGTGTTAAAAAATTAATTTCGGTACTTTCAGCAATTCAATCAAGCTGAAATTCGATATATTGCAGTTTTATAAAAATTTTAATCATGTGAAAATTATCAAACCTATATCTTTAATTTTAGGGTCACTTTAGAGGAAAAAAAATAGTAGGTGATGACCCTCTTCCCGTTGAACTAGATTTCTCAAAAGTTGAGAGAAAACTAGGAATTTTGAATAATTCCCCTATACCAAATTTGATGATTCTAGCTCAAATCTTGTCTACATACATACACACATACATACACACAGACATTTTTCTCAACCTTAATGAAAATGATTCAGGAACATTCATAACGTATAAAAACATCAAAATCTTGACATCGAAAATTTTCTTGATCGCAATACTATCTCTGGCGAGATAGTAAAACTATCCTGTTTTAGTTTTCTATTTTAGATTTTAAATATTGTTATGTTGTATTGTATATCCATAATAAGTAATTTTGTAATAAATAAATATATTAGAATAAAAAAATGAAGAATTTTCAATTTATTTAAGGTGATTACTGTCAATGTGTTTAAATTGCAATGATTCTTAATTAAATACCACAAATTTTATACATTATTTTGCAATAAAAATAATTAAATATAATTAAAATAGATTCAAGTGATGCTTAAATCTATTTTTTAAATCTATTTTTATTAATTGACTTAATGAGTTTTTAAGTTTTTAATTAATTGCGCGCCTATTTCCAGCCCCTTGGTTCTACCACCCGCTTAACTCACTCATTAAGTGACAGGTTGACTACTTATGTGGTTGGTTATATGGTACGCGGTTCAACATACACATTTACACATCCAATTATTTGCAAGAAAATATATAAATTAAATATTTATTTTGTAATTATTTATTTTTTATAAGTGCTTTCTTATTTAGTGAAAATCATCCATTTTAATGAAATTATTTTCCCTTTCTAATGAATACATCATTAAATCATGGTAAATTTTAAATACTATAAAAACAATAAACCTTTTAATTATTTTAAATATAATATAATATAATATAATATAAATTTAATATAGTTTTTAAAATTAGCATTTAATATAATATAAATAATTTAATTTTTAATATAAATTTTAAAATTATCATAATTAATCATTAATTAAGTTTTACACTGTTTACCAGTTTTAAGTTCTTTATAATTATAATAGAAAATTCATATACTTAATCATTTTTTTTTAATTTAAACATCAAAAATCAAAATTTCTTAATGATACCTAGAAAGAATCTATTTTTAAAATTATTTTTTTACTAATAATATATAATGATCTTATAAAATATAATATTTATTAATAATTATAAAATTTCAATTAAATTAAGTTTTAATTCAATATGTACCATCTATATATATATATATATATAATGTATATATATATATTAATAAAATATTAATATAATTCATATTATTTATTTATCAATATTATAATTAATAATACTAATTATTTATAAATAATTCATATTCATAATAATAATAAATTGTGATACCAACTTAGGAATATTAAAATAATATAATTATTATTTTAATAATAATAATAATAATATAATAAAGCCCTTTATTCGGACAACAGATACAATTCGTTCGCTTTACAAGTTTACATACTACTGTATTTATTTGTTTACATAAATACATAATAATATTTCTTTTTGTTTTATTTATATATTTAATAGTTCTTCTTAAATTTCAATAAATATTTTTTTTTTATCACATTTGAAAAATATAAATTTTATAATATAGTCATAGTAATTAAACAATTTTTTCATTATAATTTTGAATTTGATTTTTTTTTTTTAATTATCAAACATGAAATAATATAGAAAAATCTTAAAATAATAATATAAAATAATATAATTATTAGTAAATAAAAAATTTATATATATATTTATTTAATATTTTCTGAAAGTCCGTTTGCCAATTGGCAAAGACCTCCTCTAACCTTTTAGGACTGCAACATATATTTTTTATTTTATTTGGCTGTTTTCACAACTGTTGCCCCGTGTTGTTTGAGGGTTGTGGTCTTTATCCCCCACGAGGACCAGTCGGCTTGGGGGAGGAATTAGTATTTTACATATAGATCATTAGATCATTGAAAAATATAATTCATTAGAGTTTCTAACATCTTAGCTATCAAAATGTTTCTATTCAAGTGGTGCAATAGCTACAAGAAAGCCTTGCTCCTTGGTTTGTACACTTACGAAAATTATTAATATATCTATTAAAAGTAAATACACGAGAGTTTATTAGTATTTATATTATTTATTAATAAGTAATACAAAACAAAATAAAATTAAAAAAATTCAAAATTTATAAGATTAAATTGATTCTGCGATTCATTAAAGTCTCCAAATTGTTTGTTGAAAAAAACGAGACAAGTAATGGCAAAAAAAATGAATAATCAAATAAATAAATATAGTAAAATGGTTCAAAAAATAGATTCCTTCTAATTTTCAATTCTTCAAATAGTATGTTTTCATTAAAAAAAAGTATGATAATAAAAACATTTTTATACCTAATCATTAGTTTTTTACATATTAAACACTATATATAAATATAAAATTTCTCCAAACCATTATTCTATAGTGAGAGGACCGTACAAAAATTTAGTTAGATGCAGAGTGGGTATTTTTGTCGATGAGGTTAATTTGCAGAATTTTGATCTTTCATCACCATATCATAAAACTTTTCACACTATAACTCAATTGTTACTGTGAGTGGTGAATTGGGAGGGGAACGCGGAGGATCGACGTTCCCTTACCTTTTTTCAGAACCGGAACGCGTTCCAATACTCCCACTTAAATCTACTGTTAGAATTTCTTTTTTTGTGTTCATTAATATTTTGTATAGTAAGAATAAGAAAAAAAATAATTTGCTGAAAATAGAACTTTTTTTGCTCCCACTAAGCGTTCCCTTACTTCTTATTTTACCAATACATCAATGGTTACAGTAGTTTGTTACAAAAAGTTTGAGCAATTTAAAAATTTATAAAAAAATGTATACTATTAATACTATATACTTTTCTCGGTTATTTAATTCTTGACAACATTTTTCATAAAAGATGAAATTTATAGAATAAAATTCTTTAAAAATTGTTTAAGTTTTACAGTTTCACCGAAATTTTGTTCTCAATATTTCTACCGCACTCAGACATAAACACTCATTACAACGGGAAACTATTTTTTTAGAATCAGGATTTGAAACGTGGAGATTTGTGAAAAAATGGATACCGGTAATGAATCGGGATTACAAGTTTTTTACTTTCAAAAAACTTAGAAACTATTTTCGATTGAAAATTAAAAAATCAACGATATGTAAGATTTCCCTAACGAACCCAAATATCTGAACATTTTGAATATCATTATAATAATTCGAAAGTTCATGTTTATCAATAAAAATCCATAGAAATGAAATATTTATATGATTGTATAACATTTCAATACTACTTGGTAAATTCTACATGGTATTATAATAATAATAATAGCATAAAATATAAATCGTAGTTCTAAGAATATCTGAATAAATTTATTTATACACATAATAGTATATAATATTAACGCACATAAAACTATATTTTTTTTCTTATTTTTAATTTATAGATCAATCACTTTTTTTAATTTTTAATTTTTTTTTCGTTTTTATTATTCATATTAAATCTAATAATTATAGAAATATGCTTTAATGGGTTCTTATTAAGATCTTTATTTTTTGTTCTAACGAAGGAGCCATAGAAGAACTTCATTCGATACCTTATTATAATAATTATTTACTCTCCAATAAAATGGAGGTAATTAACTCGAGGCAACCATTAAAGCCTATTATTTTATCAAATCTTCATATGTATAATAATTTGTAATTGGAAAAAGAAAATTTCCAATCTAGTTTTAGTAATAAGCCAGGCAATGGTTTTAAATTATTGCTTAGTACTTTTTTAGTAAGTGCACTTAATTCTAAGTTCTACGACAATAATGGTTTTCCTTTTTACCGACAACGAATCATACATTTTGTTAACAGAAAAAAGTATTTTTAGCATCATGTCTGTCTGTCTGTCCGTCCGTCCGTATAGATGTGTACAGCTTGAACGGCTCAAAGGATTTTGATAAAATTTCGTAAATATACTTAATGCATCAGTATGATGAATGGATCAACTTTTGGTGTATATAATAATAATAATAATAATAATAATCTTTATTTGCCTTTGCCAATTCGGCATACAAATTATACAATTTCATCTTTTACAATAAAAAACAATAAAAACAAAACACAAAAACATCTAATTTAAATTTAAGAGTTTTTTTTTCTCCCTTTTTTCTCACTCACAACTCACAAATCTCTCAGTTTTTATTAAATATATACAATCATTGAAGGTTACAATGCGCTTAAATTAAATATAATAACTTCATTATACTTATATACAAACAACAATAACAAAACCCTGCTCGTCCTTTGTCAACTAGGTATATAAATCTCATCGAATTTTTGTTCACAAAATTTTACAGTAACAACATAATAATAACAATAATAATATAATCTTTATTTGCCTTTGCCAATTCGGCATACAAATTACACAATTTCATCTTTCACAAAAAAAACAAAAAAACAAAAACATTTAATTCAAATTTAGGAGTTTTTTTTTTCCTTACTCATAACTCAAATATATTCAATTAAAATATTTATTCTTTTACAAAGTAATGAACAGTTGATCTCCTCTCTATTTGTCATAATAACAATATTAATAAGAAGAAACGACTGAAAGTGGAAAATTCCTCGTCATTCGTTCATGACGAAGGATCTCACCCTCAGTGCGTTCGTAATGAAATTATGAAAGTCTGTCATTTGGGTCTCGTTCCCTACGTTTAGTAGTATTTCTATAAAGTTACCCTCGTGGTGTATATCTGGAAACCGGAAGTGGTAGTTTTACCAATCGATAGAAAGGAAAGAGTTATTTTCATACTAAAGGTAGCTGAAAATTAATTTATTTCAAACCATCGGTCGGTTCTGTGCCTGGCCACAGGTCAACTTATTTTTACCTAAAGTGTATCAATTAAAATACGTATTAGGTTATTAGAAAAAATTTTTAAAAACAAATCGAAATAATTTAAAAATTAGCTGGAGTGTCTCCCGTCGACTATCTCGCAATTTGAATTGGATTAAATAACATAATATATTATATTTAAATTAAATTAAATTAATTATAAATTAAAATTAATAAATAATATTTATTAAATCAGCCCATGTTTGGCTCTTTGTTGATGGCACCACGTCACGTGTTGGCGCGTGATTTGTAGTGTTAAAAAATGAATTACCGTACTTTCAGCGATTCAATCAAGTTGAAATTCTATATATAGCAGTTTTATAGAATTTTTAATCATGTAAAAAATTATCAAACATATCTCTTTATTTTTACGTTCAGTTTAGAGGAAAAAATAATCAAAACGTTGTAAGTAATAACCATCTTCCGGTTGAGCTACTTTTCTCAAAAGTTGATAGAAAACTACGAATTTTGAATAATGTCCGTATACCAAATTTGATAATTCTAAGTCAAACCGTTTTTGCGTAATCTTGTTTACACACACACACACACACACACACACACATTTTTCTCAACCTTAGTGGAAATGATTCAGAAACCTTTAAAATGTATAAAAACATCAATACTATCTTTGGCGAGATAGTAATTATTAAGTAATTTAATTTAGAAAACAAAAACAAATCAAAAATCATTATAAAATTAAAACGTTTATTAATTGATTCTATAATAATTAAATATACTTAATATTATGTTTTTATATTATAATAAAATGTTTTGAATTTTATGTTAAGAAAACAAAACAAAAAAAAATATCCTAAAAAGATTTTGTTTTTGATTTCATGTTTATAGAAATATATATAAATAAATAAATAAATATTCCACTCTATAAAATGATATTGAAATATAATTCATAATTTATTGTTTTTGATATTGAATATTAATAAATATTATCTTTCCTATATTTTCCCTGAATCAATTTTTAAAGAATATTTTTTTTCTCTCTCCCATGAGCTGTCATCATGTCAGAATATTAGAGTACACAAAGAAATGATGTTCGTTGGTTCATATGCGTCTGCTTGGTTGTTGAATATAAAAAAAAAATCGTTGAATATAAATGTAAATAAACGTGTGGTATTGTGTCGGGGTCTTTAGGGAGTCCACGGGAGTTCCCATAAATTTCCCTTTTGAATACTAATAAATCATCTGAAATAGAATCATCAGAAGATGAGGAGTAGTGGAGCCCGCGGCATCAGCGGCGGAACCGATCGGTTCGGATCAACACTTTCAAAAGATTTGGAAGTAGAAGACAAGTTGGTCGGTTCGTCACAGCTATGCTTATTCGAACGATGCTTTAGGCCGTTTTACTAAACCAACAAAAATTGGTCACAGACAATCAGCAAAAAAAAAAAATATACCTTCCCTGGACAGGAGACCTTCTCAACAACTGATGAATCCTCACAATATCCATTTAAATTACCACTTTTATAGTTGGATTTAGGCGGTTCATAGAAATAATTTCTAAAACAATCGAATAAAAATAGATTATTTAATTTAATTTAAAATTTTTAGTTATTGACTAGATTTCAAAATCAAAAGTGATACTATTGAGTTTTAATGGAACTTTTAATACTCAACAATTTATTACTGGCCAGAGATAGTATTGCGATCACGAAAATTTTCGATGTCGAGATTTTGATGTTTTTATACGTTTTTAAGGTTCCTGAATCATTTTCAATAAAGTTGAGAAAAATGTCTGTCTGTGTGTGTGTGTGTGTGTAGACAAGATTACTCAAAAAGGGTTTGAGCTAGAATCATGAAATTTGGTATACGGGCCTTATTCAAAATTACAGTTCCTATCAACTTTTGAAAAATGTAGCTCAACAGGAAGAGGAACATTACCTACCACGTTTTGATTTTTTTTCTTCTAAAGTGACCGTAAAAATAAAGCTATATGTTTGATACTTTTTCAATTGATTAAAAATTGTATAAAACTGCTATATATAGAATTTCAGCTTGATTGAATGACTGAAACTACCGTAATTCATTTTTTAACACTACAAATCACGCGCCAACACGTGACATGGTGCCATCAACAAAGAGTCAAACATGCGCTGGTTTAATGAATATTATTTATTAATTTTTTTTTATAATTAATTAAATGTAATTTAAATATAATATATGTTAATTAATCCAATTCAAATTTGCGAGATAGTTGAGTGGAGACACTACAGCTTTTTTTTTAGTTAAAAAACAATTAAATATATATATATATATATATATATAAGTATCTATTGAATTAACAAACTAAAAAAAGAATCACTAATTTTATAGAGAGTAGACAAATAAAAGTTACCCTCGTCTTATGCATTCAAGTCTCCAAATAAATCAATACAAATTTTATTAAAATCACATTTAAATATAGTTACCTGTATTTTTCTAAGTCCAATATTTCTTCTTTTTTTTATAAATAAGTGTGATCTATATAATATATATATATAACTACCCATATTATATAGTTTGCTATTATAAATAAGCTGGAGTGTTCCTCTCGAATATCGCGCAAATTTGAATTGGATTAATTAACATATATTATATGTAAATTACATTTAATTAATTATAAATTAAAATTAATAAATAATATTCATTAAACCAGCGCATGTTTGACTCTTTGTTGATGGCACCACGTCACGTGTTGGCGCGTGATTTGTAGTGTTAAAAAATGAATTACGGTAGTTTCAGTCATTCAATCAAGCTGAAATTCTATATATAGCAGTTTTATACAATTTTTAATCAATTGAAAAAGTATCAAACATATAGCTTTATTTTTACGGTCACTTTAGAAGAAAAAAAATCAAAACGTTGTAGGTAATGACCTTCTTCTGGTTGAGCTACATTTCTCAAAAGTTGATAGAAAACTACGCATTTTGAATAATGCTCGTATACCAAATTTCATGATTCTAGCTCAACATCGAAATTTTTCGTGATCGCAATACTATATCTGGCGAGATAATAAAAATGATTGGTTAAGTATTTTACATATTTTATTTAATAAGTAAAATACATGATTCTGAATATATTGGTATAATTATTTAAAAAGAAAGTTTTTTTTTATAAATATTTCTAATTTATTAAATTATTTATTTCAAAAATATTACTCTATTTTTGTTCTATGTTAAAATCAATATATATATATATATATATATATATATAGTATATTATTCTAATAAATTTCCAAAAAGTTTTGGTGTTTGAAAGGAAAACAACATATATATATATATAATTTATTAATTTACATTTTTTAAGAAATTTTTGGTATATGTATTCTATTTAAATGATGCTAAAAATTTAAATTCTCTTTGTGTACCCTCTCTTTTCTCAAAATGTTCATACTATTAAAAATAATAATAATATAATTTTATTATGGTTTATCATTCTTAAATTTAATCATCCTTTTACTTCCTTCAACCATTCTTATTCTAATTTCTTTATTATATTTTATGATATTGAACTTTAATTCACCTCTCTTCATTTATTTGTTCTTTGTGAAATGATTATATTCCCCCTTTTTTATTTTTTTATTATAAACAACGAGTAGATAATTCATTGGTTGAAAATCAGTCAGTCGGCTGCATATGATTATTACATCTCGTGCTCGGTTCAGCTTAAGAAGTTGGACCCTATAATTTGAAAAACCATCGTTAGCGAGGTAAGGTTTGTCTGTCGGCTGGGTAATGGGGTCTTTGGGGGCGGGCGTCCCAGACCCTCAAATTTAGCCTGGCCGCCGACGTTGAATTAATGACAAGAGAGGATTCACCGGAGGGGCCTTTCGCCTCCAAATTCCCTCAAGCTTTAAAGAAATTCACAACAACAACAACAACAATAATAACAGGAACCGCTAAGTTGCTAATCAGGGTGGAAATCAAAAGTGCCTCAACGAATTCATTCCGAATAAAATACAAAACAAAAAAAAAAAATGAGCTGTGACCAGACACAGAAACGACCGGCGATTTGAAATCAATTAATTTCCAAACAACAACATTATATATATATGTTACGGTAAATGTACACTCTTGGGAAATGTACACATTTACCGGAAAATGTGTACATTTCCCAAAAAGTTAGATATATGTGAACTGAATATAATGTATATGTACATATACAATATTTTTGTTTTTTGTGATACAATCTGTTCTAGTTGGTTTTTAAATTTTTCTTTTTGTTCCATTGTTTTTCAAAAATTCTAACTAAAAAATAATTTTTTGTAGAAAAATTAAAATTTTAACTTACCTGAGTCTTATTTCTCTAAATATCTTAAATTATATCAGTATACTATGGCATTAATTAGTAATCTATGCTCACATTTACCAAAACGACATGGTCATTGTGAATTCAATGTACATTTCCCTTATTTGAAATTGTAAATGTTAGTTGAATGCACATTACCCAAATGAGGAGGCTAATGTGCACATTTACCGGAAAATGTGTACATTTGCGACATTATCTACTTTTACCGTAACATATATATATAGTATAAAAAAAAATTTTAAAATTTGAATTAAAATGATTAAATTATATATTATCTTAGTTTTTATTTTTAGTTTAATTAATCAATTATTTATCAGGATTATATTTCAAGTGAAATATTTTCTGACAATGAATATAAAATTAATAATTTGTAAACTATCACTTCCGGTTTCTGGATATACACTAAAAGTTGATGAATTCATGCTACTGATGCATTAAGTAAATATAGCCAATTCTATTAAAATCCTTTGATCCGTTCAAGCTATACACGGACAGATGGACGGACACACAATGGACAGATGGACAGACTTCATGCTAAAAATACTTTTTTCTGTTAAGAAAATGCATGATTCGTGGAGATAGGAAAAAATCTCCACATGTGAATTTTGGTGTGAAAACAATATCGTCCCTTCCTATCGTCGGACGGTAAAAACTAACAAATGTTTTAAATTTCTCCGAAATAAACAGAAATGATCTTATAGAATTTTTTAAAAATTTCATTTTTAAAAATTAATTGTCTCTTAATGTAATTATATAATAAAGATGAATCATAATCTATCTTTACTATTTCGCCAGAGATAGTATTGCGATCGCAAAAATTTTCAATGTCGAGATTTTGATGTTTTTATACGTTTTGAAGGTTCCTGAATCATTTTCACTAAGGTTGAGAAAAATGTCTGTGTGTGTATGTAGATAAGATTACGCAAAAACGGTTTGAGCTAGAATCATGAAATTTGGTATACTGGCATTATTCAAAATTCGTAGTTTTCTATCAACTTTTTAGAAATGTAGTTCAACCGGAAGAGGGTCAATGCCTAAAATGCGTTTTTATTTTTTTTCCTCTAAACTGACCGTAAAAATAAAGATATATGTTTGATAGTTTTTCACACAATTAAAAATTGTATAAAACTGCTATATATAGAATTTCAGTTTGATTGAATCGCTGAAAGTACCAGAATTGATTTTTAACACTGCAAATCTCACGCGCCAACAGGTGACTTGGTACCATCAACAAAGAGCCAAACATGCTCTGGTTTAATAAATATTATTTATTCATTTTAATTTATAATTTATAATTAATTAAATTTAATTTAAATATAATCTATTATGTTATTTAATCCAATTCAAATTTGCGAGATAGTCGAGTGGAGACACTCCAGCTTGTTTTTTCTCAGGATCGTATATGGAGAGATGATAGATTTAAGAAAGAGAGAAAAGCCTGAAGAGTATCGTGACATTCAAATTGGATTTCGACTTCCACCTATCAATTATAATTATTATAATAAAGGATCGGCCAGAAGCCTAAAAATGAACCAACTTTTCTTTATTGAACTTAATCAGTGGCAATTAAATAAAAAAAAAAACATGAAAAGTTTTCTTGATGATTATTTTTTTCAGAATTGAGTAAATAAGTATGAAGTGATGACCACCCGGATGATCAATTCCAAACAAATATTATGGGCGGTATTATAAAAAAAAACTTCTAAAAAGAAAAGAGAGAAAGAAAATTAGTAATCAAAAGATCTTTACTTGATGAAGTCAATTAAATAATTTGAACATTTAATAGATTTCTTCGAAAATGTTTAATAAAGAATTTTGTGTTACGCCCTTCTTTTCTTTTACTTTTTTTTATTATAAATAAAAGAATTCAATTATTCATGTAAAAAAAAAACTTTTTTGATTACAAAAAAAAAATATCTTAAGATATTTACTCTTTACACATTTTGTATAACCAGTGATGTATTAGTAAAATAAGAAGTAAGGGAACGTATAGTGGGAGCAAAAAAATAGTCGTATTTTCAGCAACAAAATATTAACAAACACAAAAAAAAAGAAATTCTAACAGTAGATTTAAGTGGGAGTTATCGGGATATGAAAAAGTATTGGAACGCGTTCCGGTTGTGAAAAAAGGTAAGGGAACGTCTTTCCCCCGCGTTCCCCTCCCTATACACCACTGGTAGGAGTGTCTGTTTTTTTATTATAGATATAAATAAAATCTATAAATTAAATTCCAGTAGGCCTTGAAAAACCATTTGTTTTTAAAGAGATTTCTAATATGTATAATAGAACGATTATTTATAAACTAATTTAATATATATTATAGAAATTTAAAAAAAATCTATTAAAAATGGTCTGAAAAATTTGATTTTTAGAATTGTTTAGAAAAGTTATTTACTTTTTTTAGAACCATATTGAAAAAATTAAAAAAAAATTCGAAAATGTTTAAGAGCCTGATCGCAAAAACATTTTACCTTTTATTTTTTACATAAAATAAATAAGCACTTTTTCTTAATTTGAACTTTACATTTGTAAAATTGTCTCCATTTCCTCATTTCCTCCATTTTTACTTTAATCTAATATTCAAATAAAAGAAACTAGCTATCATTTTTATTAATCTTTATTGATTCAAATCGATAAAATGTGACATCAAAGAATAATAATTTTATGTGTGGGATGTGCATGATAAAGATTAGATATCTAATCTAAAGGTAAGGGAACGTCGTTCCCCCACGTTCCCCTCCTATTACACCACTGATCATACCATATATTTACATCTTTTCTTGAAATTCATCAAATAATATTTACAAATATCATAAGTAACATCGTATGTGTTTATTTTTTTATTTTATTTTTTTTTTTTTTTTGAAAAACTAAACTTATTCATTTTGAAACATTTTTCAATTAATAAAATTATTCTCATTCTTCTTATTATTACAATTTTTAAAGTAAGTAAGTAAATAAATATGTAAGTTACTATTTGATATTACTAAATTTTTAAAATTAAAACTTTAAAAATATGTGCTTAGTAACAAGTAAGTAGTAAGTATTTAGATTAAAAAAAACTTCCATTAGAATAGGAGAATAGATTTTTAGTGGTAATTTCTTCGAAATCCTATTTATAGATTGCCAACTAAACGAACTGGTTAGGAAATTCAATCGACATTTTGAAAGCGAATTGAAAATTTGCCAAATGGCAAATCGAGTAACGTGCCGCCGCCACTTTTTAACCTCATCAAGCGACGAATTCCTTCCTGGCTGCCCAATGAATTTATAAAATGCTAATGAATAAACATTGAACTGAAATGTCGATGTCGTTTTAGAATTTAGACGGACGGCATCCATGTCCCAATCAATGGGAGTGTGCGGCGCCTACAAGGCGCCTACGTGACTCCCAGGGAGTCCATAACACACGAGCCAAAGCACAGGTGAATACAAATAGGCAAACAAACGTGATTGGCACCTTGCCTAGAGAAAAACAAAATATCACCACAATCACCAAAAAATAAATCCTTTTGCAAAAATACAATCTTTTTTCAAGCGATTCATTCATATAAAATAACATTTAGTATAAAATAAAAATAATATTTTATAGCTAATATTCAATTGGAATCCGATTGCTAACTTGTTTCAGTATCCTATGCATCCATTTATCCATGATTTGCATCGTATTTACATATATATATATAATATATATAGAGTAAAGTATACAGTCGTTGGCCCTGAGGCAGTCGTTGGCCCCCTATCACTAAAACACAAATAATAAGAGATTTTTAATTTATGTATGTAATCGTTTGTTGTATGGTTGTATAATCACTATAGAATACATAGGCCAATAACTATAACAGGGGGCCAATAACTGTATTTTATACTGTATATATCTTATATATAAAATTCTCGTGTCACAAAACTTTGAAATGATACTCCTCCGAAACGGCTGGACCGATTTTAATGAAATTTTTTATGCATATTCAGTAGGTCTCAGGGCATGTCAGACTTCTTTTATTAAACCGCTAATTGGTAAGGTGTGTCCAGGGGGAGGTATTTAAATAAAATTAGTTTAGTTACAATGCTAGATCATAGAGGCGCTGGTGGCGATAATTTGCCGGTAATTTAAATTCTGAGCAATGTGCAGATAAAAATCTTTTTATATATATATATATATATTGATATATATTTTAATATTTTATTAAATAATTTTATTTTATTAAATTAATAATTATGCCAATTAATTTTTTCTGCATAAATAAACATATATAAAAAACTATAGAAATGGGACAGGGTAGGAGTTAGATGGTTATAGCTCAGAATAGGGACACTCGGGGGGGTACAGGGGGCGGAGCCCCCGTCTAGGTGTGGAGAGCGCCAAAGGCGCTCGGAGCAGCTAGTATATATATACAAATATGTCGTTTATTAATAAAAATCTCTTTAATAACTTTTATATGAATAATATTTATTAGTATAATAGAATAGTTGATATAATTAATAAATGTAATAGTAAACATCGATTCGGATGTCCTTGTCATCAACATTCACTGTTTTAAGTGCTTCAATAATGCTTTCATGTTTACATCTGTCCAAAATCTTAGCATAAACTATGAAGCATGTGTGATATTGGCATCTCATGTCCTTGCATCTTTGCACTTGGGCTTGCATTCAAACAAGTGCTTCTCTTATGTCCATGTATAAAATTATAATAATAATAATAATAATAATAATACGTGAATAAACGATAAATTTACAATCTGAAAGGAATAAATTGAACAATTTTTTAGGGATGTTAGAAACTAACCAATCATAAAAATATCTTCATGAAATGAAGTGTGAAGTTTCATAAGATTATAGAAGATCTAAAATGGCCCTAATAATATTCTTGTTGAAATCATTAAAATCCTCTACGAAGTAAATGTAAACATTTATTTTTAATGCGATTCATTAATAGTTGAATTATTTGAAGAATCAATCAAATTATATGAGTATTATTAATCATATAAAATCATTATGTGTATGTGTGAGTGTGTATACAAGACTACGCAAAAACGGTTTGAGCTAGAATAATGAAATTTGTTACAAGGACATTATTCAAAATTCGTAGTTTTCTCTCAATTTTTGAGAAATGTAGCTCAACCGGAAAAGGGTCATTACCTACAACGTTGTGATTTTTTTTCCTCTAAACTGACCGTAAAAATAAAGATATATGTTTGATAGTTTTTCACATGATTGAAAATTGTATAAAACTGCTATATATAGTATTTCAGCTTGATTGTATCGCTGAAAGTACCAGAATTAATTTTTTTAAAACTGCAAATTTCACGAGCCAACACGTGACGTGGTGCCATCAACAAAGAGCCTAACATACACTGGTTTAATAAATATTATTTATTCATTTTAATTTATAATTTAATTAATTTAATTCAATTTAAATTAATATATGTTATTTAATCCAATAGAAATTGCGAGATAGTCGAGTGGAGACACTCCAGATTTTTTTTGAAAGTAATTGAAAGAGGAAATTTCGTCTTGGACCCCGATAGCCCATTCAGGATCTGTCGACTCTTTTTTCAAAATTCCTGGAACCCCGAAATTAAATTATTCGATTATTATTAGTATAGTATTATTGTAGATTATGCTAGCCTGTCTAATTGTAAATGATTTTCGTGTTATATGACATGAGGTGGGGCCCATTAATTTGAAAGGGTAAACGATTTAACCTCGGTAAAACGTTTGATTTCGATCCTCATTTTTATTGTGTTAGTCGTAGTGTAATTTCATCATAAACTCAATTTCTTTCTAAAATGATTTATGTATTTATAAATATAACAGTACTGGTTATACCTTTAGGCGTACATTTACCAATTTCTATAAATAGATAGAAGAGAATTTAGACAAATAAATAAATATAAAAATAAAGAAGGAAAGGTGATCTTGACCTTACTGAACTCACACAACTGAAAGGCGGCTACGTAGATATATTAAAAAAAAAAAAAAAAAGTAAAAACACAAGACCTTCATCTTTGTGAGTCATTTGCACCCCCATGCATCATAAATACTTACATGACTCCATTGATTAATGATTACATCGATTACATTAACATTAAGATGTGTTAAATTATCTATTATATATTTATTTACTAAATCTAACCAACATATATCTATGATATTGTATTTATTTAAAATAAGTTGACCTGTGGCCAGGTCCGAAGCGACCGACGGTTTGAAATAAATTAATTTCCAGTTACAGAAACAATTTCAAATAATTTTCATATATCTATTAATGTAATAAAAAACAGATATGGATACATAAATAAAATAAATATAAACATTTTTAATTTTATTTTATTTAAAATATATATGCAAGACCAGGCTGTGACGTCATGAATGGCTGGATGACGTCATATAATTTTAAATCAAGAAAAAACTAATAAATATGATTTTTCTCGAGGATAAAACCAATACAAAGTGCATGATTCGTGGTGATATATAAAAAAATCACCTTTGGTGTGAAAATAACCCTTTCCTTCCTATCGTCGACCGCTAATACTACCACTTCCGGTTTCCGGAATTGCACCAAAAGTTGATCAATTCATCCCACTGATGCATTAAGTAAATATACCAAATTTCATCAAAATCGGTTGAGCCGTTCAGGCTGTACACATCTATACAGACGGACGGACGGACGGACGGACAGACATCATGCTAAAAATACTTTTTTCTGTTTAGAAAATGCATGATTCGTGGAGATATGTAAAAATCTCCACATGTGAAATTTGGTGGGAAAACAATACCTCTCTTACTATCGTCGGTCGGTAAAAAAATGTGGAGGGTCTCCACTCAACTATCTCGCAAATTTGAATTGGATTTATTAATTAATTAATTTTAAAAAAATTAAATTTACATTATAGTATTGTTATACAATTAAATTAATTAATTAGATATATATTAAATTTAAATTTAAAAATTTAAAATATTAATTTCGTAGTTGGCTCTTTGTTAATGACACCTCGTCACGTGAAATTTAAAAAAAATAATTCCTGTGCTTTCGGACATTCAATCAAGCCGAAATTCTATATATATCAGTTTTATACAATGTTTAATCATGTGAAAAATTATCAAACATATAGCTTTATTTTTACGTTCACTTTAGAGGAAAAAAAAATCAAAACGTTGTAGGTAATGACCCTCTTCCGGTTGAGCTACATTTCTCAAAAATTGAGAGAAACCTACGAATTTTGAATAATGTCCTTGTAATAAATTTCATTATTCTAGCTCAAACCGTTTTTGCGTAGTCTTGTATACACACACACAGATAAATTTTCCTCAAACTTAGTGAAAATGACTCAGATAGTAAAAACACAATTCAAAATTTGTATTTTATTTATCTAAAGGTCTAAGGTCTAAGTGTATGGTATATACATACTTTGTTAGGTTTATATTTAGATATCTACCTACATACCAGATACATTATAAATTTTGATTCATTATTTCAATATCAAAAAGATTATTTTTTATTTAAAAATATTGTTCTCCATATATATTTTTTGAAAATAAATAATAATTAATTTAAAAAAAGTATTTAATAAATATATATATATGTTACAGTCAGCCTCGGGCTGGTGTCCAGTGCGGACGTGTGCCAGTCCCAGGATTGCCCAGGATTCTTCGGAGCTCCACAGCAACGCAGTGAGTACAAAATCACCCAACCTATCAACCCAAAATCCGGATATTAACCCTTGGTAACACAGACTAAGACCCAGAATCCCAAAAATACTCCCACCTAAATAATTTTTTAAAAATGGCGTCAAATTGGGTGCCGAAACGTCGAGAAAACACAAATCTCACAAATATTACTATTATATCTCTGATAAATCTGATGTTTTTAATAATAACAATAACATTCACGGAAATCTAAACCAACATTAATATATATATATATATATATATATATATATATATATATATATATTTATATATAATTTAAAATATTTTAGTAAAAGATTAACATTAACATTAACATTACTATTAACATTTTCATTTAAATAAATTAATCAATTTATGTTATCAATTTATTCTTGTAATAAAACAAAAATGAAAAGAAGATAATTTATACTATTATTATTACTAATTAAAAGTTTTTTTTTAAAAGTAAACAAATAAATAAATTTAAAAAAATTGAATTTTTATAAATAATAGTTATGTGAATATATATATATTATATATTATATCAATTATTAATAAATAGAGAACAAAAAGAAAGACCAATTGAAATTTTTACTACCTCGCCAGAGATAGTATTGCGATCACGAAAATTTTCGATGTCGAGATTTTGATGTTTTGATACGTTTTGAAGGTTCCTGAATCATTTTCACTAAGGTTGAGAAAAATGTATTAATAATGTATTATAAATTTATTAATAGTCATCAAATTATTTGAAGAATCAATCAAATTATATGAATATTATTAATCATATAAAAACATTATGTGTAGGGGTATGTGTGTGTATGTATGTGTGTATGTATGTAGACAAGACTACGCAAAAACAATTTTGTATTCGAGCATTATTCAAAATTCGTAGTTTTCTATCAACTTTTGAGAAATGTAGCTTAACTAAAAGAGTTCATTATCTACAACGTTTTGATTTTTTTCCTCTAAAGTGACCGTAAAAATAAAGATATATGTTTGATAATTTTTCACATGATTAAAAATTGTATAAAATTGCTATAAATAGAATTTCAGCTTGATTGAATCGCTGAAAGTACCGGAATTCATTTTTTAACATTGCAAATCACGCACAATCACGTGACATGGTGCCATCCACAAAGAACCAAACATGCGCTGATTTAATAAATATTTTTTATTAATTTTAATTTATAATTAATTAAATTTAATTTAAATATTATTTATTATGTTATTTAATCCAATTCAAATTGCGAGATAGTCGAGTGGAGACACTCCAGCTTATTTATTATAGATTATAAATATAGAAATGTTCCAAAGTTTCCATTTCAAGTGATTAAATTTGTATCGATCCCAAGTTTGACTTTGTCAAGCGTTTTAGTGATGTTTAGACATCTCTAAACATTTAAATCTAATTAACGTGATGGAGGAAGTTTTGGTGGAACATAAAAATGTCAAAACGCCACTCGTAAGGAAGTCAAGTCCATTTTTTTCCCTCCCACCTCTCCTCTCTCTACTCATTCATTCCATTTCTCTTTTTTTCCACGAGAGTAGTAGAAATAAATAAATAAATAAATAAAAATAGTCAAGTTGACACGGAAAATTCTTCAATGGTTGAATTCAATTCAATGGAACGGAAACGAAAAAGCATTTAACATGTAATCTTCAATTAAATTTGACAAATATTTGGTTATTTTTATTCATTCAAAATCTATTTCCAACCATAAATTCCCTATAATTAATTTAAAATTAAATAAACCTGAATCTCTTGTTTAACAAGGAACAAAATTTTACAAATACTGAAGTGTATTTTTTAGGGCAGTAAGGTAAAATAGTAAATAATAAAATAAAATTTTATAAAAAAATTAGTTGAACATTTTATTTTAATTCGTATGTGTGCAATGGTATATAACAAAAGGTTTGAAGGATTAAAGAAGGGTGTAAAAAATGGTCGCAATAAGGGTGTAATTGGTAGCACTTTGGAAGAGGGAATCCAGCTTCAGGCTGAAGTTCTTGAGATATTGAGGAGGTTAGATTAATCAAAGAAGACCCCGCAACTCGAACAGGTAGATTCTTGCAAACAATATTTCTTGTTCACGATGTTGCCAGAGCTCATATAAGCGAGGATCCGTGGACGGCTGACTGGTGTTCCAAAAGCAGAATTAATGAATACAATAACACCAGCGAAAGATGAAATTCAAGAATCAATGCAACAATAGGTTCAAGTCAATAATGGAGAAAACGGTTAATCTTGTAGCCAGTCCTTATAAAAGCGATTATCAGTGGACTGGTGAATCGTAGTCCCTTTTTCCTCCAATCAAGTTCCTCCGGTCGGGCCGATTGCTACTGCCCGACTCCTCTCATCAAGACCATCCGGTCGGGACAATTCCTACTCCACGACTGACTATTTGACTTTTCAACACTTCGTCTCTTCAGGGGAAACTTATTACAATCCTAATCCTTTCCACAAAGAAATTTATTTTTAAATAAATAAATTTTATTTTTTCTTTTATTTTAAGAATTAATGATATTTTTAAAATATCATTACAATACATTTATACATTTATTAAAAATTATCTTATCTTATAATTCTAGTAAAAATTATATACTACATGGGCTGAAAAGTCCCGGGACTTTTCAATAGGTGACGCCACTATAAAATGAATCTGACTCATTTCGAGAGGCTCATCTGTCACTAGTTTATGTAGGAAGTATCATAACATTTCGTCCATTCGTTTAAAAGCTACAGTCGTTTGAGTGACGCTCCTTTATCTTTCATTCTTCCCTCTCCTCTCTTCGCGTCTTCACCCACCTTTACCACCTCCTTAATATGAATATTGGATTGAAAGAACAAGAGAACTTTAAGGGAGTTCCCTTAAAGTTTTCTACTCACTAAGTGAAGAGTTGTGTTGTTTTAAAAACAAGTAATATAGCATACACCTGGAAAAAAAATAAAGACAGAAAATGAATGAATAGGAAAAATGACAAACTTCAGACTTTTCTCCCTTTCTTAAATCTATCAGCTCTCCACATACGACCCTAAGAAAAAATAAGCTGGAGTGTCTCCACTCGACTATCTCGCAATTTGAATTGGATTAATTAACATAATATATTATATTTAAATTAAATTTAATTCATTATAAATTATAAATTAAAATCAATCAATAATATTTATTAAACCAGCGTATGTTTGGCTCTTTGTTGATGGTACCACCTCACGTGTTGGCGCGTGAGATTTGCAGTGTTAAAAAATTAATTCTGGTACTTTCAGCGATTCAATCAAGCTGAAATTTTATATATAGCAGTTTTATACAATTTTTAATCACATGAAAAACTATCAAACATATAACTTTATTTTTACGGTCACTTTAGAGGAAAAAAAAATCAAAACGTTGTAGGTAATGAACCTCTTCCGGTTGAGCTACATTTCTCAAAAGTTAATACAAACTACGAATTTTGAATAATGCCCGTATACCAAATTTCATGATTCTAGCTCAAACGTGTGCGAAATATTTTGCACAACCATTTGAATATGGAAAGCTGTGTGCAACGTGGGTGCCGCGTTTGCTAACGTTAGACCAAATACTGCTTCGAAAAACCATTTCTATCGACAATTTGGGACTGAAGGCGTAATCCAAACGCATTTTTGCGTCAATTCATAACTATTGATTGAGACTTGAATTGAATTAAATTAATTAATTAAATAATTAATTAATTAAATTCATTAGAATACCGTTATGAGAAATGTATCAGTGTTGATGGAGATTATGTTGAAAAATATACCAAAAAAAAAATTTAATTTTTTCTTGGTCAGGCCTGAAACTTTTCACCCCACCCTCGTATTTTGAATAATGCCCTTATACCAAATTTCATCATAGCTCAAACCGTTTTTGCGTAATCTTGTCTACATACATACACACATACACTCACAGAGACATTTTTCTCAACCTTAGTGAAAATGATTCAGGAACCTTCAAAACGTATAAAAACATCAAATATTTCGTGATCGCAATACTATCTCTGGCGAGATAGTAAAAAATTTAGAATAAAAGTCGGAAATGTTTAAGTTCCTCATAATGTAGCGGCACATTTTTAAAATCTCGTGGCACACTAAAGTGCCACCTCACAGTGGTTGAGAATCACTGTCATAAAGTCAATAGATCAATAAATTCTAAACATTATATAAATTTGTTAAATGGTTCAGCGATAGTTCAGTGTTCCAGGTATTAACCAATAATAACTAATAGGTAGATCCCACAATAGATGAACACCATGTTTTATTTAAAAAAAAAATAAATAAAAATATTTAAACAAATATATTTCTATCTTTCAATTTAGACATGTATTCAATTCCAGATTTTTCTTAAGATTAAAAGAGAGAGGGGGGGAGGGATTCGACTAATACAATGATGATCATTAATATTATTAATATTATTATAATTTCGATTGAATAAAAAAAATAATAGAATGTATTTGATATTTATATTGTATTATCATTGGTTTTAATGTGAAACAAGATAAGATAATGTCATTGTAATAAAGCAATTAAGATATGTCATTATTTTTGTAAACGAAGACAGCAGAAAGTTATTGGAGTGGATCCGGTATAGACAATCGTTATTAGTGAATCAGATAAGATTCAAATTTGGAATGGGTTGCTGACATATCATTAGTGATCGTTGAAATGCCGCCCGCCCGTTGACAAAGAAATGGTTCACTCGAGAAAGGATAAAGAGTTATTTATTAATAGATGACATGGCCCCTTCCACGTCTTCTCATACAACCAAGACACAAATAAATATTCATCCAACTAACACAACCCATTGAAAATTTATAATTAATTGAAATTGAAAAAATAAATAAATACATTTCTTCAAGATATCATAATCAATATAAAATAATATAAATATAAATTTGGAAAATTATTATGTTTACGAGGTTTGGCTATTAGATAACGAGACTGCTTACAAAAAATGGTTTAATTAAAAAAATTATGGTACAATCGAACTTTCCCCCTCAATATACTCCCCTTCACTCGCCACACACCGTTTCATCCTTTTTTTCTACTGCTCAAAGCAGTGTACGAAGTCGTTTTTTATTAGGTCTTTCAGAAGCTCCGCCGTTTTTCTTTTCACCTCTTCCATCGACTCGAATCGGCTTTCCTTTAGTGCAGACTTGATTTTCGGAAACAGGTAGAAATCGCAGGGTGCTAGATCAGGGAAGTAAGGAGTGTTGGTTCAGTCGTCACAATGCCGTTGATGTCGAAGAAAACGATCAACATTGCTTTGCATTTTGACTTCGACATCCGCGCTTTTATGATTCTTGGCGATTCAGGAGACTTCCAGTACATGGATTATTCGACATTGATACGTTGTTCGTGTTTTTCGTCACACATCGTTTTCGGCATAGGAACAAAAACACGTTTATTTTAAACCACTACAGAAAAAAAAAACTACTTCACCGCCAGACATGTGTTCTCGTACTGGAATAGTAGACCCTTCCAGCTGTACAACGGTGCATTAGGTTTCCGCCTACCCTCTCCTGGAGGGCGTCTGCGCCCGCAGTCTCGTTATTTAATAGCCACACCTCGTATCACCAGGAAGTTTTTTTGCAAATTTTTATTAAAATTAATTGGAAATTAAACAATAAATAAATACAATTTTTCAAGATATAATAATAAATATAAAATAATATAAATATAAATTTAGGAAATTATTATGTATATATCACCGGAAAGTTTTTTTTTTGCAAATTTTTATTAAAATCTGAGTTGGGGTTCTAGGTGAATTTAATTACTAAAATTTTGATAAAAGTGTATTGGTTACCATGGTTACATTGAAAAATTTACAATAAATAAATAAAAATAATAGGAAATATTTTCAACTTATTATTTTGATAAATTGTATTAATATTTTTAGTTTTTTTTGAAACTGTCAAAATAACATACCCATATTCACACTTTCATTTGGTTTATTGAATTTAATTGAATAATTTAATTAATTGAATTCAATTAAAATAGTTTATATTATTAATAATAATAATTGTAATGTGATATTATATAAATCAATTATATAATTGGAATTGTTAATTTATTATATAAAAGGGAGGTAATTGTTTACAAAACGGGAAGTTTCAGGGATTTTGATGAAACTTTTACCAGTGGATTCCTTTTTTAATTCCAAAGAAATTTTCCTTATGCAATATTTTTCGGTCTCTTAAAATTTACGAGATAAAAATTATTAAAGTTTGACAGATAAACTAGTTATGAATGAAAAGTCATTTAATAATGTTTTATTGACTAATTCACTAAATATTCACCTATTCACTAATTTTCGGTTTTTTCAGTTCGGTTTGAATAAAGAAAAATTAATTAATTAATTATTTATTAATTTTCATATATCTAAACTGAACTTGAATAATATAAATATAAATTTTTTTTATAAAATAACGTTTTTCCAATGGACTAAAATAAATAAAATAATTTTTCTATAAGCCTGACAAAGTTTATGGATTAATTGCTTCATATTCAACGAAAAACGTTGGGCGCATTTAGTTTTATTTATTCATATGAAAAATCAAGTCAATTTGTAATAATAAAAATTTTATTAAGCACATAAACTGACAAATTTTTTTTAATCATGGAATAAAATTGATAGTTCAAGAGCTAAGAAATTAATCTTTTATTATTTTTTCACTGTAATATACTTATATCAAAGTATGTATCAAAATTTAAAAGAATTTTTATTAAATTTACACATTATCAATCAAATCCAAAATGGTTGATTATATTAGAAGAAATAGTGTTACTTGTTAATCAAGTGTTTTAGTGTGGTATGTATCTTAGTATATATATATATATGATTATAGCTCTATAAAGGAAGTTAATTGCATAAAAATCAAATGAAAACTAAAATCGCCCAACATTTTTAGTTGAAATGAAGCAATTCATCCATAAACTTTGTCAGGCTTATAGAAAAATTCAATAAATTTATTTATTTATTGGTTTACCTTACTTTTTGTTTATAGTTAAAATTATAATTTTAATTCTAATGTAATTCGAAAAAATGTATAGTACATATTTTTTTTTTAATTTAAAATCTTATCTTATCTTATTTTATTAACAAAAATTGTATATATATTTGTATTTTTGAAATATTAAACGGCTCGAAGAGTTTTTTAAAATTCACACCATAAATAATTTTTATAAAGAAAAATCGATCTGTATTGGTTTCAGCCTCGGGAAAAATCATCTTTGTTAGTTTTTTCTTAATTTAAAATAGGAATTTTAATAATAAAAAACAGCGCTTCCTTAAATGAAAATGATTATAAATAAAATAAAATTAAAAATATTTATTTTAATAATATATTGTAATCAAATTTACGAAATATATTATCATATTATGTTATATCCACAGGCCATACTTTTCAGTTTTTCAGTCTATTAATATTAAGGGGTGTATTTTTTATGAATATTTTTTTTTAATTTATATTCTCTTCAATTATTTGAAATTGTTTTATATATTTTGTTGTTTATTTATTTTAATTAATAATCTTAATCTTAAATATTCATAGTTCATAAGGAATTATTTTTTTAAAGGCTCGGTGAACCAGGTAGTAAATAATTCTTAAGAAGGAAAATATTTGGACCCCGAGTGTTCTTTCTCCACTTCTCTTTTGCATTCTCATAATACCAATGGAATGGGAGGGGTTCCAAATTGATTCTTACTAACTCACTTTTATTTTTGGGATTGTCATCGTAGTCAGCAGAAAAAATCGATTAATGATTGAAAAACAACCTCTCCTTTGATTGAGAATAGATTACATTGATTAATTACTTTCAAATCTGGAACAGAACTAATAAAACAAAAAAATCCGAGCCAATCTTTGAGACCTTCATCTCATCTTCTTCTCTCTACTTTTAACCTTCCCATTACTTTTCCCATATTCTCTTTCCCTCTCTCTCTCTTTCTCTTTCTCGCACACACCCACACATACACATATTTTTTCAATCCCTTTATATATAACAATATAAAATTTATAAAAAAAAACAAACTATAGATATGATTGATATGATTCATAATATACGTAAAAATAAATAAATATTATAATATATACTATATCTATATAATTAAATAAATAAATACATTATTTAAAATAGATTTACCTACCTAGCTACGAGGGTGGGGTGAAAAGTTTCCGGCCTGATCAAGAAAAACGATGTTTTTAAATTTTTTTTTTTTTTGCTTTATTTTTCAACATTCAAGTTAGCTGAGACCTGCACGATGTCAGCTGAACGTGTGCGAAATATTTTACACAACTATTTGAATATGGAAAAGCTGTGTGCAAGGTGGGTGCCGCGTTTGCTAACGTTAGACCAAAAACTGCTTCGAAAAACTATTTCTACCGACAATTTATCGCTGTAGGCGTAATCCAAACGAATTTTTGCGTCGATTCATAACTGTTGATGTGGCTTAAATTAAATTAATTAACTAAATTAGAACACAAATACTCTCCACTAACCACAACCCACTTCTGACAAAGTTCGTATAACGCTTGAAAACTGTTGTAAAAGTCTTGATGTGAAGTAGCCGTCACAACGTTCAGGCCGACATGATTCTGCAAGCAGGACACCAGAAAACACTACTTACTATGTCTTTGCTAATACCCAATTCTTCGGATATTACTCGCAGAGTCAATTGCCAATCTTTTCTTAGCACATATCACTCGTACACGTTCAGTGTTTTCTGGTGTTCTGCTTGTGGATTGCCGGCCTGAACGTTGTGACGATTACTCTGAGAATGATTCCACATCAAGACTTCTCCAACCGTTTTCAAGCGTTATACGAACGTTGTCAGAAGTGGGTTGTGGCTAGTGGAGAGTATTTTGAAGGTTAATAAAGGTATTTACAATTAACATTCTCTTTTTAATGTTTTTATCATACGATTCACCGAACTTTTTAGACACACCTCGTATATATAAATATATATACATCAATTGGATTTAAATTTCCTATATACGAAAAAAAAAAGAAAAAAGAAAAAAGAATTTATAGAATTTTAGAAAAAAATGTAGGTTTAAGTAAAGAAGGTTCATCGACTCACAATCAGTGTAACAAATAAATATAAAATTAAGATTAATTGTAACAATTTTCAATTAGAATATTTTTGTCACATTTTAATTATTCATTGATTAATTATATTTTACAGGTTATTTTTTATTAATATACAAATTTTAAATATGATTTTTTTTCAGATAATTTGTAAAAAATACATTATTTTAGATTTTTCTATTTTAAGGTATTGTTTTCACACCAAATTTTACATTTGGAGATTTTTATATATCTCCACGAATCATGCATTTTGTTAACAGGAAAAAACTATTTATATTTTATTAATTATGGGAATTATTCAATTAGAATTAATATTTGTTTTTTATTCCGTTGAGTCGATACAATTGAGTTGACTGACAGACATATATAATGTAGAGCTTTACTTTATTTCTGGTAATTTGGTCCATATTTATTGAACTATTTATTGAATTAATATATCGAAATTAAAAATTTACAAAAATTGTCCTTTTGAATATCTTTTAGTTTGTTTTGTTTTGTTTTTTCTCCTCTTCTTCTTTAATTAAAATGAGAAACAATAAAAAAAATACAAAAAATAAAAAAAAAAACCAAAAACATGAACAAGCATGATTTGAACAATTCTTGATGTACTAAATGAACCCTGGAAGAAATTTTAATTAGAAATTACAGAGATAGAATTGCGATTGGAAGCATCCTTCTTCTTGTCTATTAATGATCTTTATTTAGATTTGAAGTGGTTAATAAATTTTAATAACGATTCGAGATCTGATAGAGATAGAGGGAAACTGAAAGAGAAAGATAGAATCCGAAAGTGGATAGAGATAGATTTTCAATGATTGGAATGTTGACGATGATTAAGAGTCCAAACAGTTGAAAATTGTATACCTTCCACCATTTTAGGTCTTTTGATTTACAGCAGTTATTAACAAAATCTACGTTGACAACATACTCATTTATAATACTTATAATCTCTCTTTCTCTCTTTCTTCAGTGAATAAGCGATTTATTGATAAATCCTTTATTTCAATCGCTATATTTAAATCTTTTATTAAAGATTATTTGTTTTTGTTTTTAATCAATATTTAAACAATTTATTTAGATAATTGTATAAAAAAACGGGATGCTTCAGTGATTTAGATGAAACTTTGCCAGTGGATTCCTTTTTTAATTCCAAAGAAACTTTCCTTATACAATATTTCTCAGTCTCTTCTAGTTTACGAGATAAAAAATTATTAAAGTTTGACAGATAAACAAGTTAGCCATTTAGTAATGTTTTTTTATTGATTAATTCACTTATTCACTAATTCTCCGTTTTTTGGAGGGGGGGGGGGGTTCGATTTGGATATACAAAACTTATTTATTTAATTATTTTTTTAATTTTCATATATCCAAACCGAACTAAAAAAACCCCGAAAATTAGTGAAGCCCTCTGCTGGCCAAATAATAAAACATGGTAGCTAAATTGAATGTTAATGGATTAATATATGCATATTTTAATAATTTTTATCTCCTAAACTAAAAGATCCGAGAAATATTGTTTAAGAAAATATTCTTTGGAATTAATAGAGGAATCCACTGGTAAATTTTCATTCAATACCCTGAAGTTTCTCGTTTTATAAACAATTACCTTTGAATTGTTATATAACGTTTGAAAAATAAAATTATTTATATAATAATAAATAATAATAAATATCTATAATTTAATAATTATTGATAATTGATTAATGATTATACATACACAACAATAATAATAAGAATAATTACTATCTCGCCAGAGTATTGCGATTCGATATCGAGATTTTGATGTTTTTATACGTTTTGAAGGTTCCTCAATCATTTTCACTAACAATAAGGTTGAGAAAAATGTCTATGTGTATGTATGTGTGTGTGTATGTAGACCAGATTACGCGAAAACGGTTTGAACTAGAATCATGAAATTCGGTACATGGGCATTATTCAAAATTCGTAGTTTTCTATCAACTTTTGAAAAATGTAGCTCAACCGGAAGAGGGTCATTACCTACAACGTTTTGATTTTTTTTCCTCTAAAGTGACCGTAAAAATAAAGATATATGTTTGATAATTTTTCACATGATTAAAAATCGTATAAAACTGCAATATATCGAATTTCAGCTTGATTAAATCGCTGAAAGTACCGGAATTAATTTTTTAACACTGCAAATCTCACGCGCTAACACGTGACGTGGTGCCATCAACAAAGAACCAACCACGCGCTGATTTAATAAATATTATTTATTAATTTTAAATTATAATTTATTATTAATTAAATTTAATTTAAATATAATATATGTTATTTAATCCAATTTAAATTTGCGAGATAGTCGAGTGGAGACACTCCAGCTAATTTTTTTTTTTATTTTTTAGTATTTAGAACGATAAATTGTGACATGGCCGTATGGATGGAAAATGTAAAAGCTTTTATATTATATAATCATATGAAAATGGTATACAATAACATTTAGAGAAAGAATCCAATGGAAGGTTTTGTAGATGAGTCTCTCTCTCTCTCTCTCTTCCCTTAAAAATTATGTAAATAAGTTTTGGAGGTGTCGGAATGGATGGAAGTTTCGTGGGTGGATGGTTGATAGATTCAGGAAATGATTAGATGAGTGCAAAATGATGAAGAACAAATACGAGATAACCATCCAATCCAATGTTATAAGAAGTATAATAAAGAAATAAAAACAATAACAACGTCAATACATGATTGATGAATGTCTAAAGAACGTGAAAATCAAACAAAAAGGCAAGAAGATTTTTATATTAAATGATTTTATCTTTGGAGGGAATCAACACCATTTGATTAAAAATATTAACCAGAGAGTCTCGGGTTTTAAATTTTTCTTGAAAAGAAAAAATAAAAGAAACATGCTACAACTTTATAAAACAATAAATATGGAAAACATTCATGTTTTAATTAATCGAAAGATAATAAGATAAAGTGGACATATTGCCAAGCTAAAAGATATCTAGTAGATAGAATGGTATTTTAGGGAGAATAAAAATACAGGATAGAAGTCTTTTGATTTAGAAAGGTATGAAAAAACATTTGCAATAAAGAAGGAGAGAGGCTTAACGTTGCATAACTTTCTTGTAGTATTCCTTATTTTTACTTTTTTTTATTTTTTGAAGGATTAATGATATTTTAAAAATATCATTACAATACATTTATATATATATATATATATATATATATATATCTTCTTATATATAAAATTCTCGTGTCACAAAACTTTGAAAGAATACTCCTCCGAAACGGCTGGGCCGATTCTTATGAAATTTTTTATGCATATTCAGTAGATCTCAAGGCATGTCAGACTTCTTTTATTAAACCGCTAATTGCTAAGGTGTGTCCAGGGGGTGGTATTTACCTAAAAATAGTTTAGTTACCGTTCTAGATCATAGAGGCACTGCTTTCGATAATTTGACATCTATATAAATCCTAATAGGAGACTTGCAAACAAGAATGGTTTCTGGTTTAGTCAGCTAGGGCGACATCTTATGACTTTGCACCCTCACTTCGAAACTCGCAAAGTCACATTTTTTTTTAAAGTATTATATATTTTTTTTACAAATTTGTTAAATTTTATTATTTTAATATTTTATTTAATTATTTTATTTTATTAAATTAATTTTATTAAATTAAATTTTATTATTAAATTTTATTTTATTGAATTAATAATTATGTTAATTAATTTTTTGTGCATAAATAATAGACAGACAGATAGACAATTCTAAAGTCACTTTTGGATTCTAGAGGACATGAAACGCGAATATACGCAAAAAATTTAAATTCTGAGCAATGTGCAGATAAAAATCTTTTTATATATATATTGATATTTACAATATCTCAATTGATCTTATTGGCCTTTTAAACTTTGAAAACATTAACATTACGGGGCTATAATTTAATACTAATAGGAGATTATGTGAGTAAATCATTTTAATTAAGAAAATTTGATCTCATAATTGGATTTTCACGTAAGATTTTAATATATATTTTTTAATATTATTTTTATAATAGTTTAGTGTTATGCTAATTTCTTTATATTTTATTTTTATTTTGTTTACTTTGTTTTTTTTTTTAAAATAAATTAATAACATTTAAAGTAGCATAAAAAAATTAATCGAGGCAGGAAAAGTGATGGGGTTTGAAATTAATAGTGATAAGACAAAATATAATTAGTATCAGAGCGAATAATATTTGCAAAGAATTTAAATCAAGGTTGCAATCGGGAAATTATTATCAAAGGGGATCAAAATTATTAATTATTAATTGTATTATATGAGTGGGAGGCATGGTCTATAACCCTGGGAGATGAGAGTAGATTCAGAGTATTTGAGAATAGGATTCTAGGCCAAAGAAAAATGAGGACACCGGGGTTGGCGGAGACTGCATAACAAGGAATTGCATGACCTCTATGCATCTCTAGATATAGGTCATAAAATAGGGAAGGCTGGGATCGGCAGGGCACATGGCTAGAATGGGAGAGGAAAAATATATTGGTGGGGAGTTCGATTGGAAAACGTCTGTGTGGAAGACCAATTGGGAACAGGGTGGACAATGTAGGAAGGAACGTGAGAGAGATGGGACAGGGTAGGAGTTAGATGGTTATATCTCAGAATATATAGGGACACTTAAAAAGACATATAATCTCAATTTTAGATTTATTAAAAGATTATATCTACTTGAAATTTTGATATTGAAACTACACATATTTTTAATAACTACTCTCTCTCTACCCCTATAATAATAGTAAAAGATAAAGGAAGTGTCTCCATTCGACTATCTCGCCATTTGAATTGGATTAAATAACATAATATATTATATTTAAATTAAATTTAATTCATTATAAATTATAAATTAAAATTAATAAATAATATTTATTAAACCAGTACATGTTTGGCTGAATGTTGATGGCACCACGTCACGTGTTGGCGCGTTAGATTTGCAGTGTTAAAAAATTAATTCTGGTACTTTCAGCGATTCAATCAAGCTGAAATTTTATATATAGCAGTTTTATACAATTTTTAATCACATGAAAAACTATCAAACATATAACTTTATTTTTACGGTCACTTTAGAGGAAAAAAAAATCAAAACGTTGTAGGTAATGAACCTCTTCCGGTTGAGCTACATTTCTCAAAAGTTAATACAAACTACGAATTTTGAATAATGCCCGTATACCAAATTTCATGATTCTAGCTCAAACGTGTGCGAAATATTTTGCACAACCATTTGAATATGGAAAGCTGTGTGCAACGTGGGTGCCGCGTTTGCTAACGTTAGACCAAATACTGCTTCGAAAAACCATTTCTATCGACAATTTGGGACTGTAGGCGTAATCCAAACGCATTTTTGCGTCAATTCATAACTATTGATTGAGACTTGAATTGAATTAAATTAATTAATTAAATTAATTAATTAATTAAATTCATTAGAATACCGTTATGAGAAATGTATCAGTGTTGATGGAGATTATGTTGAAAAATATACCAAAAAAAAAAAAATTTAAAAACCTCGTCAGGCCTGAAACTTTTCACCCCACCCTCGT
Source organism: Labia minor (assembly GCA_963082975.1). NCBI lineage: Eukaryota > Metazoa > Arthropoda > Insecta > Dermaptera > Spongiphoridae > Labia > Labia minor. Next base: position 120,688,865 of record OY720344.1, on the reverse strand, counting down.
ATTATATTCCAGATATTTATTTAAAATTGGAATGTCTAGAATAAGTAATTCAATTGAAATGATCAAATGTAATTTGTTTCTTTCTTTTGGATGGTGATGATGATTTGCTTATTGATCAAAGATTGTCTTGACTGAATTTTTGTTTAATTTTTTTTAATTTTAAATGTTTAAAGTAATAAATTTAAACATTCCACACACGCGTGGAATGAAGAAGATATTGTGTAGAATTTCACTCGAATGATAGACAAAATGAACAGTGAAATTTTGTTGGTTTATTTCTGTGAATATTTTAAAAGCAACCAAAACCACCAAATCAAAAAATGAAGAAGAAAGGATTCTCTTTGATGAGAGGATTTCTTTTTAACAATTTTTATAAATAACCTGAAAGAGAGTTTAAAAAAAATGAATGAAAGAATGAAAGAATGAATGAATGGATGAATGTTTTTTTTCCTCTCGTCACAAAACTTTTCGATTAGTGATTTTTCTTGCGCGCGCTACCCATTAGACAAGGCAGTTATTTTTTTTTCCTTTACTTGATTCAAGAATGGATGCCAAAAAGGAAATGAAAAGATAAGAGAAGACAAAAAATAGAAAAGAAAGGGAATTCGAAGAGATTTAAACAAAATAAATTTAAACAGAGAAATTAATTTATTCATTGGGTGTTTAAAGTGCGGCCCCCGGGACGCATTCGGCCCAAGACCCTTTGAGCCCAAACGCAAATTATGAAAATATTTAAATTTTTTCAATATGGTTCTAAAAAAAAAGGTAAAATGATTTTGGGATTAGAATTTTAAATATTTCCGACTTTTTAAAATTTTTCAATATGGTTCTAAAAAGAAAAAAAGGTTAAGTGATATTTATGCGCGGCCCAGCATATTTTTTTATTTTGCAATGTGGCCATAGTTTAGAAACCACTGTCTTAAAAGTTTTAGTAATTTTTTAACTTTAAATTTGTAAATTTAAATATTTTGATTTTTTATCCAAATTTTATAATATTGTACCCGAGGGAAGTAATTCGAAACTTTTTAAAATTTATTTATTTCTAATATTTAATTAATTTATTTTTTTTCTCTCTCTCTCTCTCTAAAAATAAATAAATAATTCAATCAAAAGATTGATAGAAGTGAGTGATATGATAATCATGGTTGATGGATTAAAAGTGATTAGTAATTATTATTATTATTATTAATAAAATTATCATTACAAATTCATCACTTTATTATAAATTAAAATTAATAAATCATATTTATTAAATCAGCGCCTGTTTGGCTCTTTGTTGATGGCACCACGTCACGTGTTGGCGCGTGAGATTTGCAGTTTTAAAAAATTAATTCCGGTACTTTCAGCGATTCAATCAAGCTGAAATTCTATATATAGCAGTTTTATACAATTTTTAATCACATGAAAAACTATCAAACATATATCTTTATTTTTACGGTCACTTTAGAGTTTAAAAAATCAAATCGTTGTAGGTAATGACCCTCTTCCGGTTGAGCTATATCTCTCAAAAGTTAATACAAAACTACGAATTTTGAATAATGCCCGTATACCAAATTTTATGATTCTAGCTCAAACCGTTTTTGCGTAATCTTGTCTACATACATACACACACACAGAGAGACATTTTTCTCAACCTTAGTGAAAATGATTCAGGAACCTTCAAAACGTATAAAAACATCAAAATCTCAACATCGAAAAATTTCTTGATCGCAATACTATCTCTGGCGAAAATAAATAGATAAATAGAAATAAATAAAATAAATAGAAATTATAAATTTTTAATTTATTTTATGTTATGCAAACTAAATTTATAAATATTAAATTTAACTACGAGTATGTATCTAATAAAATTATACATAATTTGTGGTTATACCAACCATTAATAAAAATTATTTATTTTTCTAAATGTTGAAAAAATTGTAATTCTTATTATTTTTGTGTTAAATATAAAATTTAAATGAACACAATGTTTAATGATATCATTTCGATGATTATATATTTAAGTGAACTTTAAATGTGGCATATGCCCCACGGCGCCATTCAGTCGTCTCGGGGCTCTATCACAATCCTCACTCGACCTCTATCAACTGTCAAGGTAGTGGGGGAGAGATAACCACCTGCTATCTATTCCAATAACGGAAAAAAAAATTAAAAGAACAAAATTAAACGTCTATTTCCAAAAAATATTATTATTAAAAATGATTGATCATACTAAAAAAAAATATATATATAATTTGAATTTGTATTCAAATATTGTAAATTCTAGTAAATGAAATTATTTTTTTTTTGCTTTCTGTTAAATGAATGAATGAATGAATATCCATATAAGCGTGTGATGCATGTAGATAAAATTAGCTAAATTCAATAACATTTATTTATTTATTACTAATTAAAATTTTATAAAAATAAGCAGATTTATAAATTATGTAGGTATTTTATATTTCAACAAAGACTAAGCAATATATATATATTCTAAACTCCTTCATGGATCTTAATGATGGTTCGAGCATCATTAGAACCGTCATGACACAAGGATAAGGTATAAGGTTGAAAATTTCAAAAATCCTTCCAAAGTAATGGGCAAAAAACCGACCCAACCTAAATAAACAACGCTCCATGTGGCGCCTCTGGTTGCTCAGTTAAGAAGTTGACACTCAATATAAAATTAATAATTCTAGAAATTTCCATACAAAGAATGTTTATAATATTTAAATTTTTATTTTAAATTTTAATATTCAATAATATTAAAAGTAAAATTAAATTAAATTAAATTGAATATTGCTTCTAATTGATTAATATTTTCTAAAACAAAGTAAGTAATATTTTTATATTTAAATTTATATTTTGAAAAATTGTGCAATTTGCAAATTTGAGTGAAAACCAGGGCCGTCCTAAGATATTCGGCGCCCGTGGGCTTCTAAAATTTTGCGCCCCTTTTCATAAGAAATTACACAGAATGGTTAGAAAAACAGATATGTATTTTGAATATCCATGATTAAAATCTTTAAAGTGATGTCACTCCGGGTTGGAAGCGACTATAAAACTACTACTTAGCAATAAGAAAAAATATATAAACGAATAAAAAATGTCGCCCACAGAAGGCTTGCGCCCTAGGGCTATAGCCCAATTAGCCCTGTGGTTAGGGTGGCCCTGGTGAAAACGAAGATCCAAATGAGAGAAAACGTCGATTCGCTAAAGAAAGAAGGGCACGATGGTTATCTTGACATATTTTGTTACTTTGTATTCGTTGTAAATATCACTAAAAAGTAGTAGTAAAAATTTATTAAATATAATTTTTAACTAAGATGTCCTATGATGATATAAATAAACATTGGTTTATTAAACCATGTTCATTTTTCTGAGGACATCTGTACAGAAATTTTCATAAAATAAAAGAACGTGTTGTCATTATTCATATAGTAGATAAACAATTTAAAAACCAAAAAAAATAAAATAACTTACTCAAAAGTGATCAACAAAGGAGTAATATACATTGAACCCCGCCGTGAATATTTTAATACGCGTATACTGATTGAATTAAAATGAATTAAAACCTTTCGCATACAGACTTTTAACAAATTACTATGTATTAATTAATTAATTAATTTAAACTTTCTCTCACTTATCTTTGCTTAGTATTTCTAATTACAAAGCATTTGAAATAATTTGACTGTTTTAATACGCTTTTTTTCATCATTCCATCTGTGCGAAATCTTCGCAGTGGCCAGCTAGTACTAATAAAATATAGAAACTTTTGTTAAATGCAGGTTGCATAAATATAAGGCGTTTGTCCTAAGATGTAGTTTTATTGTATTTTTATGTATATTAGAATCTATAAATAATATAATGCCAATTTCTTCTGTAATTTTATTTATTCATTTTCTTTTCTTTGTCAGAATCTTTTCAACTTTATCAATTGAATGAATGGATTGAATGGATGGGGGAAATGCAGGGGAACCCATTAGTAGAAAAAAAATACAAATCCATGTCATTTCCTTTGAATATTTTAAAGTGTCGTTCCATGAGAAAGTCCTCGTCTTTCATCCATTATCTCATTTTCATTAAGGCCCTTTCAGGTCATGCCTTGAATGAACGAATCCCTCTGAGTATCTTCTATGAATGAGATGCCGGGGAGAGTGGGGTTGCTTATCGCGGCACTCAGAACAAGTCTAACGGGTTAACTCTTATCAGAAGTAAGCTAACAGCCTAATGGGCTTAAAAGCAAACCGAAACGCAACTAATTAGACCACTGCTATTAAAATAAATAAACTGAAATGAAGAAAAAAAATAGATAATTCAATAAAAGCCAAGCATTGGAGGAATAAATTCTTGTTACGCAAGGCTAAATTTAAAAGATTTTGATTAGCACACACACAGACATTTATATATATATATATATATATATATTATTACATACATCAGATTTATCAGAGATATAATCACGTATTTTTGTAAGATCGTTTTCTCGACGTTTCGGCACCCAATTTGGCGCCATTTTCAAAAAATTATTTTGGTGGGAGTATTTTTGGGATTCTGGGTCTTAGTCTGTGTGACCAAGTGTTAATATCGGGATTTTGGGTTGATAGGTTGGGTGGTTTTGTACTCACTGCGTTGCTGTGGAGCTCTGAAGAATCCTAGGCAATATTGAGACTGGCACATTTCCGCACTGGACAACAGCTCGAGGCTGTTATATAAATATAGTATTAATAATATCATTTAATTTGGAAAATTACATCTTTTCACCATTAAATAGAAATAATCTCAAATATTGTCATTTATTTTATTTTTAGTCTTTGGAATTAAACTTATACTACAATAGTACTATTGTGACACAAAATTGTCAGTGATGAAATAATTTTAAATTATAAATATATAATTTGATTGAAAAAGCTTCCTTTCAAGAGATTTTTTTATCATTACAATTTAAATAGAAAAAATAATATTTTAATTATTATATAAAATAAGATATAAGTGGGTGGGGTGAAAAGTTTCAAGAAAAACGGAGTTTTTAAATTTTTTTTTTTTTGCTTTTTTTTCAACATAATCTCCATCAACACTGATATATTTCTCATAACGGTGTTCTAATAAATTGAATTTAATTTAAGTCTCATCAATAGTTATGAATCGACGCAAAAATTCGTTTGGATTACGCCTACAGCGCCAAATTGTCGGTAGAAATGGTTTTTCGAAGGAGTTTTTGGTCTAACGTTAGCAAACGCGGCACCCACCTTGCACATCCCATTTCCATATTCAAATGGTTGTGCAAAATATTTCGCACACGCTCAGCTGAAATCATACAGGTATCAGCTATCTTGAATGTTGAAAAATAAAGCAAAAAAAAAAAAATTAAAAACATCGTTTTTCTTCTTTTAACCCTACCCTCATACTATAGAAATAAAATATCTGGAGTGTCTCCACTCGATTATCTCGCAAATTTGAATTGGATTAATTAACACATATATTATATTTAAATTAAATTTAATTAATTAAATTATAAATTATAATTAAATTGGATTATTAATTATTTAATTAAAAAAAAATTACAGTATATATTATTGTTATTAAATTAAATTAATTAATTAACATAAGTATATATTAAATTTAAATTTAAAACCTTTACCTTCATTTTTACTTCAAAATTTTAAAAATTAATTCCGGTACTTTCAGGGATTCAATTATGCTGAAATTATATCTATAGCAGTTTTATACAATTTTTAATTATGGGAAAAACTATCAAATAATTATTTTTATTTTTACGGTCAGTTTAGAGAGAAAAAAATAAAAACGTGGTAGGTAATGGTCCTCTTCTGGCGAGATATTAAAAAATATAAAAAAAAAGAAATTATCTTCTTTGTATATTATTTATTTTTTTAAATTGATATTTTCATTGAATTTTATGTCATTTAAATGATCATCTTGAAAGAGAAACATTATATACATAATATTTAGCTAGATATGTAGGTATGTAGATAAACGCTCGATCTCATTGAAAATGTTCGATGATGTATTTAAAACAAAAGAGTTTTTGGAATGTGGTGGGGGGGGGAAGTGGGTGGAAATGAAAGGGCCGCGTGTGGCGTGTGAATCGACCGCAGTCAAACCAACCGACCAACAAACAGCCAAACAGACAGACAGACAGACAGACAGGCCAGCTGCTGTCGGTTGACTGCCTCCGAGGTTGGCGCCAGGCTGCCCGCTTCCGTTTCCGACCCCAACCCTCCATTTACTTACTCCAAGGACCCCTCCCCTTCCCGTGGACATCCTATCCAATGTGCATTCGTCCTAAACCAACTGGGAAAGGTGAAAAAGGGACATTGAACCAAATAGAAGAGGGGGTTGAAGTTTCACCTGGCCACCAATAATGGTGGTTTTACCACCTCTTCATCATCGTGTATCTAAACTCCCTCCTTCCGCCCTTTTCGTCTATTCGATTATATTCAAATTATTGGTAATTATATTGAATGGTTATCCAGTCATGGATTTGGATAAAACTTTACCAGTGGCTTCCTTTTTTAATTCTAAATAAACTTTTTTTATTCAATATTTCTCGGTCTCTCTTCTAGTTTTCGAAATAAAAATTATCAAAATTTGCATATAAATCTTTTGATATTCTATTTAGCTACCATGTTTTATTCATTTGACCAGCAGAGGGCTGACTAATTTTCTGTTTGTCTTTTTTCAGTTCTGCTTGATAATATGAAAAATAAAAAATAAATTAATTAAATAATTTTCTTATATTCAAACCGAACCGAAAAAAACGAAAAATTAGTGAATTAGTCAAGAAAACATTACTTAATGACATCCTATTTCGACGTTCATAACCAGCTAATCTGTTAAACCGAGAAATATTGAATAAAAAAAGTTTATTTAGAATTAAAAAAGGAATCCACAGGTAAAGTTTTATCCAAATCCATGAATGGATAACCATTCAATATAATTACTATATTATTTAAATAATAATCCAGAATTCATTTTCTCTCTTTTTATAATTAAAATAAAAAAGTAATTTGCATATGCACTAATTGTATAAATATTTTATATAAAATCATTTAATAATATTTGAAATTTTTCTAATATAATAAAAAAAAAAATAAAAAAATTTCAAATATGTACATTTCTTAACATAACGAGATGATTGAAAACATTTTTTCATAATAATTAAGTGTATTATTAAGTTGTTTTAAAGAATTAAGGCGTAAATGATACATGCCCACTGAGAATGAGAAAGAACGAAGAGAAGGCAGGGAAGGAAGATGAGGAGGGAAAGGAGGAGGAAAAAAAAATTCATAGCTGTCAAGATGACAGTCGAATGATTTATGGACCATTTTTAGTAAAGTAACAAAAGAAGCCATTAGTTCCAAAAGAAATCCATCAATCAGTCAATCAATCAGCTTCCTTCCATCTGTTGATTTAATATTTACTTATTTTTCACTAATCACTAAGCCCTTCGGTGTAATGAATTATATAATAAAAAGAACCTCTGACTTTGTACGTCCTACGCAGGACAACGCCTATCAAGCCGGTTATATCAATGAGGTGTCCTATGATCAGTAGAACGGGTCCTATCAACCTTTATCTTGATTTTCTTGATCGGAGGCGCTATCAAATAGCTTTCCCCAATGTTGCTGGAGTCTGGGCTGACTCCGTCCCATAGACCCCAGCTAGGGAAATTCCCTTGCCAGGCCCGGGACTCGATATATTTAAATTCTTTTGTGAGCAGATATATATAATATATAAAACTGCTGCAGAATCACATAGAATGCTTGTTGAAGCATACGGTGAACATGCTCCTGTCAAAAGTCAATGCTTTGAGTGGTTTAAAAATTTTTAAAGTGGTGATTTTGATGTGAGAAACGAGGAGCGTGGGAAACCACCGTAAAAGTGTAAAAAGAAGGTATGAGCTACTAAAACCTGGCGAAACCTTTAACGCTGATCGCTATCAACAACAAATGATCGAGCAATACGTGAAAAACGACCAGCATATGCAAAAAGGTAACATAAAGTCATTTTACTTCATGATACAGCAAAGTGGGTCAGGGATACGATATTTACATCTTCTAAATTGAATCATTTTCTATAAATTATTTTCATGAAAAATAAATATTTATTTTAATTATATATACATTTTCATTGTGTTGTATGGAGGGGGAGGGAGCAGTACTCTCGGTTCATCTGTTTGTCCATTTATAAATGAAAAAAAGAAGAAAAATTTAGTATTTTAATGTCAAAATATTTTTAAAAAATATTATTATTTCTTGTGTGTATATATATTTGTGTGTGTGTGTTTATAATATGTAAAAGTTCCTCATCCGATTTATTGCCAAAAACTTCAACCTCAACGAGTAATTTTCATTAATTATTTAAAATTTTAATCACAGTAAAACACCATTTAGGTTAGATAAATTGATTAAAAAAATAATAAAATAAGTAGCATACAATATAATGAATTAAGATGATTAACATGATTGTAGGTAGTAACTCAAACTGATATATAATTATTTCTTAAATAAAAGAAACGTTCCATGTGGTATGTATTTTAGTAGACTGGAAGGAGATAGAAAAAATTTCAGAATTGGTGGAAAAAAGAGGTGTTGGGGAGAAAAAGAGAGAGATGGGGGGGGGGGGGGTGGATGTTTGGAGTAGTGAAGCTGATGCCGTTCCGCTAAACTCATCCGACCATAAAACATTGGATTGTATGAAATTGTATATATTTAACCATGCGTTTATAAATGTGAGTATGTGTGTACATAAGGAAGACGACATGCAAATTTATTTGTTGTGTGACAGACAAAGGAAATGTCAAAAAAAAATTTCTTGCTTTTTTTCTATCAGATTGTTTTAATTGTTTATAAAAAAAAAAGAAAAGAAAAAGAATTGCTAGAATAATAATATATAATTTCAAATGAACGTATTATAATGTCGAATCATTTCCATTATATTTTTTTCACAGATCTCCACGTTTCAAGTCATTCTGATACGAAAAAAAGTGGTTTTCCCGTTGACTTATGTGTGTATTGTCCCTTCTCCTTTTCCCCCTCCCACCTACTTTCCTATTTCACTCAACCTTACAAATATTTTTATACCATTATTCGATTCTTTTTATTAATGGTATTCAAAGTCATTTTTTTATATATAATATTTTTTTACATTTTTTCAACTTTAATTAAAAATAATGTGTTTTTTAATTTCTTAAAATTTAAATAATATTGATTTTCACTATACTTATTTAAATATTACACTATTTTATTGGTTAAAACAATTTTTGTTTAATATAATTAATTAAATTAATTAGAACTCCTTTATGAGAAATGTATCAGTGTTGATGGAGATTATGTTGAAAAATATAGGAAAAACAAATTTAAAAACATCGTTTTTCTTGATCAGGCCGGAAACTTTTCCCCCCACCCTCATATATACCGATTGAAAAATCATATGGGTGCTACCACTTATATATATTCATCTAGTTTTTTTTTTTCTACAAACAAATTAATCTTAAATTATATTATATTGAATAAGAATAAGTATAGTTGTATTAAATAATAGATAAAAAATGTTATAAAAAGTAACTATAATCATAAAAATCTATGAATCCTTTCTTTAGACCCTCGCCCTCTTTAATTATTTTCACCTTCAATAGTGCTGATAAATCATAAACTTTATAGGAATCAAGACAATTTTAAACTTAAAATTAGCTGGAGTGTCTCCACTCGACTATCTCGCAAATTTGAATTGGATTAATTAACATATATTAATTTAAATTAAATTAAATTAATTAAATTATAAATTAAAATTAATAAATAATATTTATTATACCAGCGCATGTTTGGCTCTTTGTTGATGGCACCACGTCACGTGTTGGCGCGTGATTTTCAGTGTTAAAAAATTAATTCCGGTACTTTCAGCGATTCAATCAAGCTGAAATTCTATATATAGCAGTTTTATACAATTTTTAATCATGTGAAAAACTATCAAATATATATCTTTATTTTTACAGTCACTTTAGAGGAAAAAAAATCAACACGTTGTAGGTTAAGCTACTTTTCTCAAAAGTTGATAGAAAACTACGAATTTTGAATAATGTCCGTATACCAAATTTCATGATTCTAGCTCAAACCATTTTTGCGAAATCTTGTCTACCTACATACACACATAAACACACACACACAGACCTTTTTCTCAACCTTAGTGAAAATGATTCAGGAACCTTCAAAACGTACAAAAACATCAAATTCTCGACATGCAAAATTTTCGTAATCGCAATACAATGTCTTGCGAGATAGTAATAAATAACAATGTCTGTTGTTTGTGTTCTTATCAATAGATACTACACTAATTCTACTGCTTCTGTTACTTTTCTTTTAACCCTTTTTTTCTTCAATACAATTCTGTTAAATAAACAGTTTTGGGACTTGGACTGGAGGAGGAGGAGGAGGAGGAGGTGGTGGTGGTGGGAAGTGCTCTCTTATGCTGACTTTCCAATATATTCCGATTTATTTTTGAATTTTTATTTTCATTTTCCAACGCAAGTATATTTTGTCTAGGGTCCAAAATAAGAGAAAAAAAATAATAAAAAGTAAATGTTTGGTCTTGTTTGATGGTAATATGGGCATCCAGGCATATATATCGTATTCGTACAGGGTGATTCACAGATATAGAGTGTGCGTCTGAATGGCGCCAAGCTGTTCCCTCTTGTTTCTACATATAAATTCACCCACACGTTGCCACATGTGAATCATAAGCAACACCGACGACATATTGACTCATGCAATCTACACTCCCAACTCTTTTTATCCTCCATCAAATGAAAACAAAAATAAAACAAACAAACAAAACGAGATACTTTTCTTAATTATCATTTATTATAATTTATATAATTCATCCTTCTTAATTCAAGTATTGTTCATATACTTTTTTTCTTGTTCCTATTTGTCTTTAATTTTTGCTTTTTCCCTCCATCTGATGGATCTAGCGATAGGGGGCCAATGACAGCCTCAGGGCCAACGACTGTATACTTTACCCTATCTACGTGGAGATAGAAATAGGGTAAAGTATACATCGGAAATGTTTCAGAGCATCGCAAAATCATTTGAACTTTTTTTTTTGTTTAGAACCATTTTTAGAAAATTTAAAAATAATCGTAAATGTTCAAAAGTATGTCCACAACATCATTTTACCTTTTTTTTTAGAACCAAACATTTCAAGTATTAGAAAATTTTTTCGCGGTTCCCTTACTGCTATACACTAATATATTTAATTTCATTTGTTGATCAATTAAATACAAATTTTTTAATATTTGAAATATGAAATGTGAAAATTTGATCATTTGATTTATTCATTTTGATTAAATCATTATAAAAGAGATCCACCATAATAAATATTTGAATATATAAAAATATTGTTGAAATAAGTATTTAATCTTTGTTTATAGGGTAAAGCATACAGTCGTTGGCCCTCTTAAGCAATTCCTAGCAGTCTTTAATGCATATCTGGGCAAATTGCGGAACAATCGGTGTCAAATTATGTTTGCAGAACAGAGATACTCATAAAAGCATTTTGATGAATCAAAAAAAATCATTTTCTCATGACATTTTCAATAAGCACACAAAAATCCTAAAAAAATACAGTTATTGGTACCCTGTTATAGTTATTGGCCTAGGTCCTAGGTATTCTATAGGGATTATACAACCCTACAACCAATGATTACATAACCATAGTTAATAGGGCATTTTTAAAAATAAAAATGTCTTATTATTTGTGTTTAAGTGATAGGGGGCCAATGACTGCCTTGGGGGCCAACGACTGTATACTTTACCCTATATATTCTAATTTCTAGACAATTAATGTTTCGGGATTTATAAATCTTTAATTTATAAATTTAATTAAAATACAAATTATAATGATTTCAACTAAATGTTTGTTTATGCTTGTTTGATTGTCAACCTTAGTCATTTATAGAAGATCTTCTAGAGCTTTAAGACCTTCTTGTATGTTTTCGTTGTAATGCGTAACTGTTTGTTTGTCCAGCACAATTCTTCCCCTTCTGTCCCCTCCCCCCTCCACCATCTTCGTTTCCCCCTCCACCAAGACAAACTCAATTACACTCCGGCGCCGTTTGCCACCGCACTCCAAAACACATGACATGTCGGCTATAAATGCAAGCAGCCTGTAGTGTAGGGTGTAATTGGAGGGTTTTAAGTAGGGTCTGTCCTAGTCTGGCGCCACCCTTTGCATGGGACGACAAAGGGACACAAAGAAGCACAAGAACAATAAGACAAGTGAAAAATTTGTCCAAGTCTTTAACAGACCCACCCTTACGAAGAAGTAAAACCTAAACTATTTGAGAAACAAAAAAAAGTCTCCACTCGACTATCTTGCAATTTGAATTTGATTAAATAACCTAATATATTATATTCAAATTAAATTATAAATTAAAATTAATAAATATTTAATATTTATTAAACCAGTGCATGTTTGGCTCTTTGTTGATGGCACCACGTCACGTGTTGGCGCGTGAGATTTGCAGTGTTAAAAAATGAAATCCGGTATTTTCAGCAATTCAATCAAGCTGAAATTCTATATATAACAGTTTTATACAATCTTTAATCATATGAAAAATTATAAAAGATATATCTTTATTTTTACGGTCACTTTAGAGGAAAAAAAATCAAAAGGTTGTAGGTAATGACCCTCTATCCTGTTGAGCTACTTTTCTCAAAAGTTGATAGAAAACTACGAATTTTGAATAATGCTCATGTACCAAATTTCATCATTCTAGCTCAAACCGTTTTTCCGTAATCTTGGTTACATACACACACACATACACACACACACAGACATTTTTCTCAACCTTAGTGAAAATCATTCAGGAACTTTCAAAACGTATAAAAACATCAAAATCTCAACATCGAAAATTTTCGTGATCGCATTACTATCTCTTGCAAAATAGTAAAAAAACCATTCGAATAAAGAAATAATTGTGGATAAATTATAAAATAATATAATATAATATTTAAGTATTATATTATATGTTTTAAAAATTAATATTTGAATCGAAAGAGGACTCGTTCAATCAAACGAATCAAATTAATTCTATATTTACTAGTAGAATAGCTGATTAAAATAAAAAATAAAAAATAAAAAATTGTCTTCACTTTTAAGTATTTTCAAATTATGTTTTATTTTTGTCACGACTCAATTATTTTCATTTAATATTAAATGTTGCAAGCCTTTCAATTTTATTTTATATGCATTTAATTTTAATTGAAAATGATCAAAAATAAATAAGCCAAACTTTATTATTATTATTATTATTATTAATGAAATGATCTCCAATTTTAGTAGGAAGGAGCTTTGATAATTGTAACAAATAAAAAACACTTTTTTATAATTTTAATTATAACGTTTTCACTTCATGACTGTCTGTCTGTCTATTAGCTCTTAACTCAATATTTATCCGTCAGATGGCGTGAATGAAGTCGATTTTTCATCAACTTTATATAAAAAATATTTTTCACAATCAAATACCTTGTTGTCAATATTGAACATTGTATAGTTATTTTCTTAAACTTGTTATTGTAAATTGGTTTCCGAGGTCAACTACCACTCAACAAGAATAAAACAGGAACAAAATTGACCAATGAACAATATCTTGACCTGCTAATATTTTTTTTTGTTTATTTAGTTTTTCTTTTTAAACTTCATCGTAATTTAGTTTATAGCTCATTTTAAATTAGTTTTGAGAATTCCATTGAAATGAAGAAAAGGTGTTGCACTTTACAAAGAACCACTTGGTAGGTGGTGGAAAAGGGAGTGGGGGGGGGGGGGGTTATTTTAGTCTGGAGCTTTGGGCGCCCGACCGATAAGACCTTTAAGTGACTTGTCCTGTCGAAGGGCCACTATCACACTCTCTCTTCTATCCCACCTCACAACCAACATCCCGATAATTGGACCCATGGAAAACATTTCTTTATCTCTATAACTTCAATTTTACTTTGACTCTTTTTTTTAAAAAAAAAACTTCTCGGGATGCATTTCAAAGAGTTCCTTTTAGAAAGAAAGAAATTTAAAAAAAACATTTTTTTTTTATTTATTTGTATATTATTAAGAATTTGGAAATAAATAATCAAATATGAAAATTTAAGTTTGCTTTATTTTTCAACATTCAAGATAGCTGAGACCTGTACGATGTCAGCTGAACGTGTCCGAAATATTTTGCACGGCCATTTGAATATGGAAATCTGTGTGCAACGTGAGTGTCGCGTTTGCTAACGTTACACCAAAAACTGCTTCGAAAAAACATTTCTACCGACAATTTGGCACTGTAGGCGTAATCCAAACAAATTTTTGAGTCGATTCATAACTGTTGATGAGACTTAAATTTAATTAAATTAAATAATTTAATTGATTAACTAAATTAGAACACCGTAATGAGAAATGTATCAGTGTAGATAGAGATTATGTTGAATAATAAAGCAAAAAAAATTAAAAACATCGTTTTTTTTGGTCAGGCCGGAAACTTTTCATCCCACCCTCGTATGATATTAAAAAATATATATATTTATATAATTTATTTATATATAATTTACAACGCGCGTTGTAATATTAATTCTTTTCATAAAATAGTCAACTAAATATTTTTATGTTAATTTATTAAAACAATATATATATATATATATATTTAAAGTATATAATAAAATTTAAATAAATAAGTTTCAAAATATTTGTGGATTTGTTTCTAAAATTTATTCTTTAAAATTGGCTGGAGTTGATTCAAATAGAATGCGTTTAGTCACGAAAACATTCTTTTTATCCAGTCGACATTTCATAAATTTACATTTAAAAAAAATTCAGAAAATCTCATAAATAAAGAAAGAAAGAGTATATTTTTGTTTGGCTCTTTGTTGATGGCACCACGCAGTGGCGTACCTAGAATTTTTGCCGCCCGGGGCGATTTCCAGTTTGCCGCCCTTTCTATTATAAGTCAATCAAATAGTGGTTTTTATAAATTAATACACATAAATAAATTATTAAGTTATTTAATCAATATTAATTAATACACAGAGTAAATTTTTTTACACATATTTGTATGCACTCGTAACATAGATATATTTATATAATATTTACTCTTCTAGCTTTCATACTAGAAAAATCGTGTATAATGCTCTCAAAATTTATATTATTTGTAATCTCTTGTTCTATTGACAATATTGCAAGATTTTGTAGTCTTAATTGACTCATTGTAGAACGAAGATAATTTTGCCGAACAAAATCTTAGATACGTTTACGAATTCAACGAATTTTAATGAATACAATAAAATAAAATTATTATCCTGTTCTTGGAATTAGAATTCAAAATTTACACTAAAATGCATTTATATACACCGAGGAATAATATTCGAATTCATATAGTTGATCATAATTTATATAAATCAAATAGTAAACTTATAATAATCATAATAATAATTTATTATTCAAGAAAGAAAAAAAATAAATATGAAATGAATAAGTTGCTTGTTACAACTATAACTAAATATAAAAAATGCCGCTTCAAGATAAGTGCCGCCCGGTGCGGACCGCACCCACCGCCCCCCCTTAGGTACGCCACTGGCACCACCTCACGTGTTGGCGCGTGAGATTTGGAGTTTTAAAAAAATTAATTCTGGTACTTTCAGCGATACAATTAAGCTGAAATTCTATATATAGCAGTTTTATACAAATTTTAATCATGTGAAAAACTATCAAACATATATCTTTATTTTTACGGTCACTTTAGAGGAAAAAAAATCAACCTTTCTCAACCTTAGTGAAAATGATCCAGGAACCTTCAAAACGTATAAAAACATCAAAATCTCAACATTTTATTCTCTTTCTCTCTCTGTTCATAATTCACCTACATTACAATCCATTCAGTTCAGCTTTGGCTAAATTTAGTAATTAAACTTTTAAAAAAAAACAAAAAAAAAAATATTTTTCTAATTGTTTTCTCATTTAATCGATTCGCTATTAGCAAGCCTCTTGAATGTTGAAAGATTTTCTTACATGGGAATTAAACTAATTTAACTTTAAGAATTAATTAATGCAAACCATCAAGTTATTTTATTATTAATTTTTTTTTTTTATTTTATTATTTATTTTTCAACTCTACAACATGCAAACACGATGTAAAGGCAAAATAGGAGTCCCTCTCTTTTATCTGTTTTTCTCAGCAGGAGATCTTTCTGAGTCATCAACCTGCCAGCCCAGACTGTTTTATTAATACGATTAGTCATAAATAACTAACAGAAATTAATTAATTGTATTTGGTTTATAGTTAAAAACAATCATGTCATTAATTATAGAAATATCGAGATGAATGATGAACCATCTCCATTTTCAAAAATGAAAATAAAGTTGTCGTAGAGTGTAGTGGGAACAAATCATAAAATTGATTTACATTGAAAGTGAAACGAGTGAAGGAGTGGTGGTTGGGTTATTGTATCGATATTACATACTTACCATTTTAATCTCCTAACATGCACGAGTAGTATTACATTTACCATAAATTGTCTCACCACATATCTTCAATTTATAAAATATTTTCTTTTTCTTTAATTTATAATTTATAAATCAGTTTTTTCCCCTTGAATCGGATCAAGCGAACGGTACTTGAAAACGACTTCAGAATAAGCAACCGAAAAGTTGTACAGTTATTTTAATTTAATAAATAATTTTATACAAACAATGTGGTCTTTTAATAAAAATTCCCTTAATAATTATCAATTTTCATATTTATACAATATATTTGTACCATACCAATCTATCTTCTATCTAATATATAGAAAAAAAGGATTTTGTCTGCACATTGCTCAAAATTTAAAATTTTTTGCATATCTTCGCGTTTCATGTGATCTCTAGAATCCAAAAGTGACTTTAGAATTTTTCATGTCTGTCTGTCTGTCCGGAAATGGTGACCATATAGACTCAAAATTGGGTGAACCGATTTCGATAAAATTACATCATAATATTATTGTATATCTCTATTTGAACATTATGTACTGATTGAAACAAAATGGATGAAAACCTTTTACATACAGACTTTCAACCTACTATGTATCACTCGGGGGTACAGGGGGCGGAGCCTCCATCTAGATGTGAAGAGCGCCGAAGGCGCAATGAGCAGCTAGTGGAATATATATAATATTAAAATTTCAGTAATTGTTTAGTCTAATTGATGTATCATGGATTTGTATAAAACTTTACCAGTGGATTCCTTTTTTGATTCAAAACAAACTTTCCTTAAGCGGTATGTGGCGGTCGCTTAAAAATTATTTAATTTTACATCCAATAAATCCAAAGATATTCTATTTAGCTACGATGTTTTATTATTTACTCACCAGAGGGTTCCACTAATTTTTGGTTTTTATAAGTTTGGATTGGATATATAAGAAGTTTAAATTAGCTGGAGTGTCTCCACTCGACTATCTCGCAAATTTGAATTGGATTAATTAACACATATATTATATTTAATTTAAATTTAATTAATTATAAATTATAAATTAAAATTAATAAATAATATTTATTAAATCAGCCCATGCCTGGCTGACCCTCTTCAGGTTGAGCTACATTTGTCAAAAGTTGATAGAAAACTACGAATTTTGAATAATGCCCATGTACCAAATTTCATTATTCTAGCTCAAACCGTTTTTGCGTAATCTTGTTTACATACAGACATTTTTCTCAACCTTAGTGAAAATGATCCAGGAATCTTCAAAACGTATAAAAACATCAAAATCTCAACATCTAAAATGTTCATGATCGCAATACTACTATCTCTGGCGCGATAGTAATAAAAAAAAAGAAATTTTACGCCTGTTTTTCTATTTTATAGGTCCAAACCGAAAAATGAAGAACAAATTAAATTTGATTGGATGTGATTCGTAAGGGTGTTGGCATTTCTGATTTCTTTCCCAAAAAGGAGAAAGGAGTCATTATCGTGGTATAATGACGCCCTTGTCGTCCGGGGCTCCTTCACTTGTTGCTGGGCCCCTCGTTCTATCCGCACCATTAACAGCCCTGAATAAACGCTCCTTCGGGATGTAGCTTCCCTATGATTACCCATCCCGAAGAAGACCTCAATTAGGAAATTTAAAAAAAGGGACATTCATGGAAACATTACTCATCTTCTTTTTCTTTTGAACAAAACTACCTAATAATTTGCAAGAGTATCAAGAAAATTCCTGAGAATTTTTTTTTTTTTTTTTACAATTTCAATCAAAAAGAATGTTTTCCTTTAAGAAAAAAGTAAATTGAAATACTTTCTAGTTTTCCTAAAAATATTAATATAATTCTATTGATTTTGAAAAGAAATTAATCATAAATTGATATCAGTTTCATTTAATGAAAACATAAATTGCGTGTTAAAATGTTGGTTTATTTACATATTTCTCTTCTTGCATTCGTATCAGTGGCATTTTGAATCCACCCCATTTGATCCCCAGTACTCGTTTCATATATACATAACATACCAACATATCTATATATCATATCTTATCTTTTTATACTAATAAAAACTATATATATATATATATATATATATTTGTATTTTTGAAATATTAAAACGCTCGAAGGATTTTTTTGAAATTCACACCATAGATAATATTTATAAAGAAAAATTGATCTGTATTGGTTTCAGCCTCGGGAAAAATCCTCTATGTTAGTTTTTTCTTAATTTAAAATAGGAATTTTAATAATAAAATAAAAAATATTAATTAATTATTAATTAATTAATATATTAATTAAAAATTACTCTTTTAATGTTATAAATTATCGTTAATTACATTAAAATTAATTAATTATAATTTAATTATATTTCTTCCATACCTTCTAGAGATCCAATGAAATATCTATAAAAATTTTCAAAATTCTCAATAAAAAATCGATGAAAAATCGATTTCAAAAGAGCGAACAGATACCGGGACAGACAGACCCCAAGTGAAGTTGAGTAATAAAAATGGCACCGGACATCCCCGGACAGCGCTTCCTTAAATTCAAAATATTACAAATAAAATAAAATTAAAAATATTTATTTTAATAATATTTTGTAATCAAATTACGAAATATATATTATGTTATATCCGCAGGCCATACTTTTCTGTCTTTCGATGCATTAATACGTACGTTTAAGGGCTGTATGTTTTATGACTATTTTTTTAAAATTATTTGAAATTATTTCATATATTTAATATATTAAGTAATAAAAAAAATGACATTGATTTGATTTGAGAAAAAAAAATTGTAATTAACAATTTTTAATATATCAAACTACATATAATATTTAATATAAAATGTTATTCAGACGATTTTAAAATCTGTATGACAAGACAGGTAAATTTCAATCAATATTTACAAATTTAAGGTGACCATTTTTTGAAAACACCAAATCAGGACATTTTAACTTTTTTTTTTAAACCAAATTAAAAAAATTCGGAAATGTTCAAAAGTTTAGTCCAGAAAACGGTTGAGCTTTGTTTTGTTTTTTTATAGAGACAAATTGAAAAATTTTTGAAAAAAAGTACAAAATGTCCTAAATATTTCAAAAAACGGGACAGATATCAAAAAGGAGGACAGTTAGGAGGGCACTTACAAAAGGAGGACAGAGCTAATTTAACTATCAATCGTTTGATTCTTGAAGACTATGATCGAAGTGGAAGAAAGAATAAGGATCAAAATTGTTTTGAAATTAAAATCAATTAGCTTTTTCAAAATTTTTAATTGAAATTATATTCACCATTGAGATATTTTATTTATCGAATCTGTAATAAATTATTTTATGATTTGAATGTCTGTGTGTGTCTAATACTCTAATGTTAGGTAAATCAGCCCCGAGGCATTTCTTTTCTCTTTAATATAATAAAAAACTATATTTAAATGAATAAAACTATATACATAGATAGGCATATAAATACAAACTACACTCTTTCTCTTTTTTTTTTTTTGGTTTGTTTCATTTTCAAGTTTAAAGCTTCATTAAAGAATCGAAGCGCCTGCTCGTCGTTGTTCTTGATAAATCATGCTTTGAAAAGGTCCATTTCTGGGGCCCTTATCAGCGGGAGACCTAAACGAGTTTTTTGTTTTTTTTTCGGGCCACAACTAAAACATACAAAGCTTGTTTTTTTAATATGTTTATTTTTTTAATTTATGATGCTCTGAAACACGACAGAGAGACAAGAGAAAAAACAATAACAAAAATAATCCTTGTTAGTTTAATAGATGAATTATTAATCATTTATTTTTAATTAGGATTATTTGTGATGGTTAGGAATACACCCATAAGTATCATTATCAAAATATTATAATAATATTTAGGATATGTGTGTGTGTATTATCATTAAGAAATAAGTAATTAAAATGTTTATTTTATAATTTTTTTTCTTAATTTATTTTGTTATTCAAATCTGTCAATTTTCATCTTTTAACTTATCAAACATTTAAATATTTATACATATTAATTAACGGTGGGAAAATGTGGTATTTTTAGAAATTCTTACTTTTTATTATATCTCTATTTTAATTTTTCATCATTATTTATGTTTTACCTTTAATGATTAGTTTCAACGGATCTCTTTAAATAATATCTATTAATATCTCTAATTGAAGAAAAATAGGTATTTTCTTCTAATATATATTTATTTTTAAATATAAAAATTATATATAATATAATTTCAACTGAAGAACATTGCCTATCAAGTTTGTCATCAAGGGAATAAAGGCGTTCTATGATCAGTAGTACGGATCTCCTCAACATTTATCTTGATATTTTTGATCGAAGGCGCTATTTGTTAACAAGTAGCTTCCCAATTTTTTACTATCTCGCCAGAGATAGTATTGCGATCACGAAAATTTTCGATGTCGAGATTTTGATGTTTTTATACGATTTGAAGGACCCTGAGTCATTTTCACTAAGATTGAGAAAATGTCTCTTTGTGTGTGTGTGTGTGAGTGTATAGTCAAGATTACGCAAAAACAAGAGGAATTATGATTTAAACAATAATATCTATCCTTCTTATTTTAAGAAAAAATCTGGAGTGTCTCCACTCGACTATCTCGCAAATTTGAATTGGATTAAATAACATTTAATTAAATTAATTAAATTATAAATTAAATTATAAATTAAAATTAATAAATAATATTTATTAAATCAGCGCTGGCTGGTTGGCTCTTTGTTGATGGCACTACGTCACGTGTTGGCGCGTGAGATTTGCAGTGTTAAAAAATTAATTCTGGTACTTTCAGCTGAAATTCTATATATAGCAGTTTTATACAATTTTTAATCATGTGAAAAATTATCAAACCTATATCTTTGTTTTTACGGTCACTTTAGAAGAAAAAAAATCAAAACGTTGTAGGTAATGACCCTCTTCCGGTTGAGCTACATTTCTCAAAAGTTGAGAGAAAACTATGAATTTTGAATAATGCCCCTGTACCAAATTTCATCATTCTAGTTCAAACCGTTTTTGCGTAATCTTGGTTATATACATACACACACAGTGAAAATGATTCAGGAACCTTCAAAACGTATAAAAACATCAAAATCTCAACATCGAAAAATTTCGTGATCGCAATACTATCTCTGACGAGATAGTAAAAATATAGACTAGATATAAGTATATAATCAAATTGATATTTTTGAAAAAATTATTTTATTTGTTTTAATTGTATTAAATCATTTCTCTAATAAGAGGTAAGAGATTTTTGTTGTTGAATATTAATAAACCTTCTCAAATAATAGCCTGTCTTGGATAAAAAGTAATTTGTTCATTAAAAACGTAAGAGAAAAATGCAAATGAGATCGTGTATTGTAAAGACCAACACCTTACCATTAAATAATATTAAATTAAAGGTACACTAGCAACTAAACATGCATAATTATCCAACATTTCAACTCTTGTATGATTAAATTTCGCCCCAAGCAAGACAACAAATAAAACTTGAAGAATATCGATATTTATACCTATTTACTTATAAACATAAACCTAAGTCAGTTAATCTATCCTATATTATATCAAATTGATAGTTATTGGAGAGGTCGTTTTCCTTTTCATTTTTTCTTATTTTTAGTTTTTTGCATTAATTTATTATGATTAGAAAATATTATTATCCATTATTTAAATATTTTATAAAAAATAAAAACTTTCGTATTATATATATACTAGCCGTTCCCTGTATCATAGACTAAAAATAATAAAATCATTTTTCTATAAGCCTGACAAAGTTTATGGATGAATTGCTTCATATTCAACTAAAAACGTTGGGCGCTTTTAGTTTTCATTTGATTTCTATGCAATGAACTTCCTTTATAGAGCTATAATTCATATATATATACTAAGATACATACCACACTAACACGCTTCATTAACAAGTAACACTATTTCCTCAAATATAATCATCCATTTTGGTTTTGATTAATAATATGTAAATTTAATAAAAATTCTTTTAAATTTTGATACATACTTTGATATAAGTATATTACAGTGAAAAATAATAAAAGATTAATTTCTTAGCTCTTAAACTATCAATTTTATTGCATGATAAAATTTTTTGTCAATTTATGTGTTTAATAAAATTTTTATTATTACAAAAATTTGATTTGATTGTTCATATAAATAAATTAAAATAAATGCGCCCTACGTTTTTCGTTGAATATGAATCAATTCATCCATAAACTTTGTCAGGCTTATAGAAAAATTATTTTATTCTTTTTAGTCCATTGGAAAAACGTTATTTTATAAATTTTTTGACATATAGATAATTTGCAAGTAGGTATAACTTTGTATTTGTTTTTTTTTTTCATTCATTGTCCATTCATAAAATATAAATTACCATCCATATTGTAGAGTGTAATTCCCAATTTGTCTATAAATGGTAAAATAATTTCTTTAAAATGATTAAGTATAGCTAAAACCTTAAGAAATCCTTTTTTAGAATGCTAAAGTAAAATATCCATTTTGAATTGCTCATTTACAGGATATTATGAATATAATAATGATAGTAAAAGATATGATAATTAGTATTGTATCATGAATGGTTTATTGGTAAATGGACACAGCCTTAAGAGATTCAAAAGAGAGAGAAATAATCATATTCAGCCTGAAGCGGGGTACACAAAAGGTCACAGCAAATAAATACTAAAACGATACGATCGCTATAATCATTTCTTTTCTCTCTGTCTGTCGTTTTCTTTCTCTTTCTATAACGAAATTTATTAATTTTATTGATTCTCCTAAAGGCATTCATTTTTTTTTAAATTTAATTTGTTTACCAATTTTACATAAATGTGTTTTATACTAAAATAAATAAATATGAAATCGATAATATAATAGAGAGGTAAATATAAATCTTATTACTATCGATTACTTTACATCCATTTGCAGAAAGAGTAGAGGAAGGGAAGAGGAATGTTTAAAATTTATTTATCTATTTACTTTATGACAATGATTCTCAACCACTGTGCCGCGGCACTTTAGTGTGCCGCGAGATTTTAAAAACGTGCCGCGAAATTTTGAGGCTCTTAAACATTTCCGACTTTTTTCTAAATTTTTTCAATATGGCTCTAAAAAAAAGGCAAACCGTTTTTGGAACCACTTTTTTCAATATGGTAGACTTTTACACTTATATTTTTCTTTGTGTGGCGCCAATTTTTAAACCGTTAAAAGTGTGCCGCGGTAAAAGAAAAAGGTTGAGAATCACTACTTTATGAGATAAAAAAAGATGGTTAAGTAAATATATAAATAAACACAAATATATATAGAAAATATTTGGAAAAAATAGCGGTATTTGAAAATAATATTAGTTATTTATGCAATTTGTATATAAGAAGATAATATGCTATGATAAAAAAAAGTTTATTTTTAATTGATCAAATATGTAAATATAATAAAATAGATTTTGAAAAGCAAAATAATATATTAAATTTAAATTAATAAATTGAATTTATATATATTAATAATGTTGTATAACATGGAAACACTGAGCTATCCGCTCGATCCTGTAACAAATTTATACTATATTTTATTATTATTATAAACTTTAAAAATTTTACAATTTTTCAAATATTTATTATAATTTTTAAATGGGTTTTTTAAAAATGACCCATCAAAAATTTGTTTCCTAAAATGGTACAAATTAATTAAAATAACTTGATTTTCACATTTCAAGTACAAAAAATATATTCAAATTTACTTGATAAAATATTTGATCTTATCTTATCTTCTTATACGAGTAAAAATTGTTTGTTTGTTTGTATGTTTGTAAATGGGTTCTCAAAAACCGCTCTAACGATTTTTTTGAAATTCACACCAGAGATAGTATTTATAAAGAAAAATTAAGTTTTATTGATCATATCTCTGGAAAAATACATCTTTATTATTTTTTTTTTCTAAATTTAAATGTATATATGTGACGTCACAACCACCGCCTGTGAGATATATATATATATATCTATTCTTAAAATAAAATTAAAAATATTTATATTATATTCATATTTGATTTATTTTTATTTCATTAATAGATATACATTTAAATTATTTGAAATTGTTTCACACAACGTTTAAAAGAGGATTTATCTTTATATCCGATTCGATATATAGTAGGAGAATTAAATGACGTCATCAATTTATTATACTCAGTAAATATATATACTAAATATTCAATCAGTATATATTAGATAAAACATTTATTTGTTTTTGTGTTCTTACTTTTAATATATTTTAATTTAATCAGTAGATTAATTATATATTATTATTGTAAATGTTATATCTATCTATCTCTGTGTGTCCCTTCATATATTGTGATTCCAGCCATCTTACTTACTTGAAAATATTTTCCAATTATGAGATCAAAATTAAAATTATTTATTCATATAATCTTGAAAATGTGTTCAGTGTTTATTTAAAAAGACCAATATTATATTAAGAAAATTAAATTATAAACATAATAAAAAATATACATATTCTTTGAATGAGATGAATGTAGATATCAAATTTTAAATAAGTTGACATAAATAATTAATAATAATTAATAAATAATTCCAATTTATATGATCTTAATATATTGTGAGAATTAGATAAATAATATATAGAGCAAAAAATATTTAAAAATAGATATTTATTTAAATGAAATAAAATTATTTAATTTACAGAATGAAAATGTCTATATAATGTCTAAACATTTTTTCTTTATAATTTTACATTATAATAATACTAATTACAGTAGTTATAATATATGGGGAATTTTCAACTTTGACCGCCGATTTGACCAGGTTCCCAAACAAATTTTAAAAAAACAAGACCACTTTACATTTACACATTATAAAAAATCGAAGAACAGACACATAGATATATAGATTTTATAAACGAACATTTATACAATTTATTTTAATTAATTTGAAACAAATTTTTAATGGGTCATTTTTAGAAATCCCATTTAACAATTATAATAAATAATTAAAAAATTGTAAAATTTTTAAAGGGTCGAGCAAGAGCTCGGTGTCCCAGGTATTAATATTACCAGACAAACCCAATAATAATGAATCATTTTCATTAACTTAAGTACCGAGCCGAGGCTCGGGGTCCCGGTACTATTATATATATGTATATATTTTGTTATAGTTAGAAGGCTTTAGTTTTATATATTGTGAAAGGAGCAATAGCTTATAGACGGTTTCGACCAAGGATTACTACTGATAATAATATAAATTCGAATATTGACACCTGTACTTGTCTATATTTTAATAATCAAAGGAGGTTATATTTTTTTCTTTTTATTTATAATAAATAAAGGAGGGTGGATAATATAAGGGACATGAGAGAGAAGGGAGAAAATAGGAATTAGATGGCTATAGCCCAGTATAGGGATACTTGGAGGAATTTGGTTGCTGTGGCTAAGAACTTTCGAGTTCCGTAGAGCCATAGAGATAATAGATTATAATGAATTCAGATCCTTTGAAATTATCTTATACTGTATAATAACAAGCAGTATTATGAAAAAAAAAAATTATTTGTTCACGTATTGAATTTTTATTTTACATGTCTTGATTTTTTTAAACATCAAAAAATTTTTCTCAAATATTAAATCATCATGCTACATTCAATTAATTAATTTGATATACTTTTAAAAATATAACTCAATAAGAAATTAATATATTATTTTGCTTTTCAAATTGTATTTTATTAATTATATTTACATATTTACTCAACTAAAAATAAACTCTTTTTATCATAGCATATCTTATCATTTTCTGCATACAAATTGCATAAATAATTACTATTATTTTCAAATACTTCTCTTTATTTTCCAAATATTTCCTAGATATTTTTGTGTTTATATATATTTGCTTAACCGTCTTTTGTTATCATTTTGTCTTTTGTTTTACCAATTATTCTTTAATACTTTTTTTACTATCTCGGCACTATCACTATCACGAAAATTTTCGATGTCGAGATTTTAAAGTTTTTATTCGTTTTGAAGGTTCCTGAATCATTTTCACTAAGGTTGAGAAAAATGTCTGTGTGTGTGTGTATGTGTGTATGTATGTAGACAAGATTACGCAAAAACAGTTTGAGCTAGAATCATGAAATTTGGTACATGGACATTATTCAAAATTCGTAGTTTTCTATCAACTTTTGAGAAATGTAGCTCAACCTGAAGAAGGTCATTACCTACAACATTTTGAATTTTTTTCCTCTAAAGTGACCGTAAAAATAAAGATATATGTTTGATAGTTTTTCACATGATTAAAAATTGTATAAAACTTCTATATATAGAATTTCGGTTTGATTGAATCGCTGAAAGTACCGGAATTAATTTTTTAACACTGCAAATCACGCTCCAACACGTGACGTGGTGCCATCAACAAAGAGCTAAACATGACGTGGTTCAATCAACAAAGAGTCAATCACGAGCTGATTTAATAAATATAATTTATTAATTTTAATTTATAATTAATTAAATTTAATTTAAATATAATATATGTGTAATTAATCCAATTCAAATTTGCGAGATAGTCGAGTGGAGACACTCCAGCTTTTTGCAAATTGATCTGAAGAAACCTATCAGTAAATTATTATTTATTATACCTAGAATATCAACATTAATTTATATTTATAGTTTAGGAAAATATTGAAAAACTTCTTTTATTTAATGCCGTAACGTAGTTTTTTAGTCAAATTTAATTTACTTTATATTACGCCATTTTTTTTTATTATTTTTGTAATATCTTCTTAATTGATAAAATATAAAGAATTTATAAAACATTTCTATTAAAATGTCTGTGATATCATAAAGAATAAATATTTATAATGCTTTGAAAACTTCTATTTGTATTTTTGTAGTAACAGTTTTAATTTGCAAGGTCAGTTAAAAAGCAGCAAAAAAATAATTTTTACATTGGTAGCAAATGCAATCAAGGTTATGGTATACTCGTATATTATGTTTAATAAAATTCAATTTTTCTAAATATTTAAATTTTAGAAATAAAAAAAAAAAATAAAATCTTAAACATCTTTTTCTATAAATAACAAATTTTCAAAAAGTGGTTCTCATTTACATTTTGAATTGATTAAAGTAGAGGAGGAGGAGGAGATGATGATGAGAGAATACAAAAACAAAACAAAGGTAATACAATTGAAAGGTGATGATGATTTAATACATAAAAGAATGAATCATTATTATCTATTTAAAAATGCATTATTTTATTGTTTATATTTTTTATTTTTCTACAAATCTATACCTATACGGCTATTCGCTCTGTGCGTGACGGTGGCGCCACCAGAAGTATGAACTAAAGGGGGCTGTTTACACTCAGTGCCCTTATGTTACTTACATAATTATTGTAAAAAAATCATCAGTGATAAATAAATAATAAACTAAAATATTTGGTAATTGTTCCGTTGAGTCCCATAATATTTATTAATTAAACTAAAAGAGATCATGCAAAAAGTCATAAGAAAAAGTTGTTTAGAATCATACAAGGAATCCGTCATGGTAAGTTTTATAAATTTTAGTTTCATTGTAATTAGTTTTTTATTTTTAATTTTAATTGTTAAAACATTAAGATCAAAGAATTTTCGGTGGGTGCAAGGTGGTGGGTATCTTCCTTTTAGAGGAAATTAAATTATATAGCAACTTGTATTCTTTCTCGACGTTGGATTTCATCAACGACTTGCAACTTATCTCGACGTTGAATCCCGACAACAACCTTCGGTGGGGGCAAGGTGGGGTATCTCTATTTAGATGAGATTATATTTTTGCAAGTTGGATAAACAACATTGTATATATATATGTTTAATATATATATATATAATATAATTATATGAAAATTCAACTTCCTCTAAAAGGAAGATACCCACCACCTTGTCCCCACCGAAAAGTCGTTGTTGGAATTCAACGTTGAGATAAGATACAAGTTGTTGATATAATCCAAATTTTGAATTTGATTCTCGCTCCCCTCAAAATTATTCCGTTGACTCCCGCAGCTAGGTGGGTTCATGAAACTTACCTTGACGGATTCCTTGCATGATTCTAAACAACTTTTTCTTATGGCTTTTTGCATGATCTCTTTTAGTTTAATTAATAAATATTATGGGACTCAACGGAACAATTACCAAATATTTATTTAAATATTCTTAATTACAATAAATTATAAAATGTTCACGTGAATTTATTCGACAGACTTTTAAAAGCACCCACAAATATTGTCTATTATATATTAACCGCTGCGGGAGCTGGTGTCAATTTAGCTCTCCCCACCATGCCTTCGCCAATATATATTATTTTAAATTATTTAAGAATTTAATTAAGAAGAAAAAAACCTGATCTCATATCTTCTTATATAATAATAATAATAATAATAATAATAATAATAATTAATTCTTATAAAATTAATTTATTAATTAAAAATATTTATTATTATTATTTTAGTTCATGTGTATTTATTCGATAGATTCTTGAAAACACCCACAAATATTCCTGCTGGTTTAATAAATATTATTTAATAATTTTAATTTATAATTTATAATTAATTAAATTTAATTTAAATCTAATATATTATGTTATTTAATCCAATTCAAATTGCGAGATAGTCGAGTGGAGACACTCCAGCTTTTTTTTCTTGGATTATTAATTCATTTTCATTATTTTATTATTTTCTAAATAATAGATAAATAAATAAAAGTTGTTGTTTACTAACTCAATGAATTCATGGAAGATTATTTTGTTAGAAGGTTATCAAATATTATTTCTGATATTGTAAGAGGGGGGTGGTAAGAAATAAAAAAAATAATTTGGTAGCCAAGTGGGAGACGGCGCCAGGCTTGATGGTGGGGTAAAGCCGGGTGTATTAGTAATGATAGTGGTGGGGAAGGGAAGGGTGGTGGAGGTAGCCAGCAGGAGAAGAGGAGTGGAGGGGGGAGAGAAGATTGGGCGCCGGTGGCGCTCTCTCCCCACCGTCATACAAAAAGCAAGGCAGACGTCGTGCGGTGCTTTAGTCTGAATGCGGCCGGCACCTACGCAGTGTCTCCTTTTTTTTTATCATTGACCATTCAAATTAAAATTGCGATTGCGATTGACACACGTCTGCGTGTGTCCGTTTGTGCGCGTGTGTGTGTTCAAGTGTTTGTGTGAGTGTGTCCGTACGCGTGTAGTGATTGTCTCCAAAATGCTCTTTCGATACTGGTGGACTTTGGCGGTGATAGCAGCGGCTCGTGGAGCTGTCGCCGCCGAAAACGGGCCCAATTACAACAAAAATGACACCACGGAACTCGGTAAGTTGTTACCATTCCATTCAACTAACTTGATTTCTCACTGTCTATTATTGGCTATTAATAAATGTCCTCGCTATTCGCCTTGTTGAAACCAATTTTACTTGAACTAGAACAAACAGTTATTTGACCAGGATTATATTGATTTTGTACTCACACGGTCGGTATCAGTCAGTAAAAAAATAAAAAACAAATTTAAAAAATTTATTATAAAATAAATAACTTGAAATTGACTTCAAATCCCATTAAAATCGAAATAACGATGTAAACTGGAAAACATTTAAGAATTAGAAAGTATATCTTTCTACTTATAAATATAGATAGAATTTATTTTGAAAGAAATTTATATATATATATATATATAAACCTGTTATTGGTCTCTGCATAAATATACATATATATATATATAATCACATTTAAGAGGAAAAGAAACAAGTTTTCTTAGGAAATATTAGATACGAAAAAAAGATACTAAAGTGTACTACTACTATAAAAATACCTGTTAATTCAGATTTCTTATCAGTGGGAATTAAATTTTATATTTTTTCTCTCCCTCTCCCTTTCTCTCTCTCTCTCTCTATATATATATATATATATATATATATATATTTCAATAATAATAATTCCCGTCATATGTATGTGATGTCTTTAATATTATGAAATTAGCTACAAATATATTGTCAAAATTAATTTAATTTGTAACTAACATCGGTTTAATTTAACAAAACGTAAAAAAATAAAAATAATTAATATATATATTTAAAAAAAAAATTAAAAAATTATTACGACGATTGGAATATAGTTAATAATTTTATATTTAATTATTGTGTTGTTTTGTAAGAATTTAAAACAAAATTTCCTATAAATTATTATTATTATTAATTTGTTTAACAGAATAATATAGGTTAAATTTATAAAAAAAAAATGGATTCAAATGAGAAATGATTGAAACATGTCGAGCATATGCGTGAATATAGGAGAAGAATGCATGATACTAAAAAATGATAAAATGATCATTGGTATTCGAAAAATATTGTTTTCAAAGAAATATTTAATTAATTGCTGCAAACCACGTTAAATTAAGCTTAAAGTTAAATTGCAAACACCGTTTGCAACAGGTTCATCTAGTATATATATTATTGACAATTGAAATTGTATATAAAATATATTCACACTTGATATTTAATTTTTAAATTGCATTTTCTATGTATTGAAATAAATAACTCATTATTTATTATTTTTTTTTTAAAAATACCCTAACAATCAAATGAAAACGAACCGTTATACTTTTTCATTTTTATTTTCTATTAATTTTAATATATCTATATATTCATTGGGAATGGATATTAATTAGTAATTACTATCCATTCTCAGTGGTGTATTGGGAAGGGAACGCGACGACGACGACGTTCCCTTACTTTTTTTCAGAACCGGAACGCGTCCCGACAACTCCCACTTAAATCTACTGTTAGAATTTTTTTATTTAATATTTTGTGTAGTTAGAATAAGAAAAATTAAAACTTATATGGAAAAAAATAGTTTGATGAAAATAGGCTTTTTTTCCTCCCACTATGCGTTCCCTTACTTATTATTTTATCAATACATCACTGCTAATTACAGTCAAGATTCTTCTTATCAGGTCAATCAACTGATGATGATGATGATGATGAGAAAGAAAACAAGAGAGAGAGAGTGCATCTCTTTCTTTTTTGTCTTCTTATTAAAAACAAGTAAAAATAGAAAAAACAAAAATGAAATAAAAATAGACATGTAATTCAATGTAAAAGACCAATAATAATTCATAACTACCTTACATTTATAATATTTAATAAATATAATTAAACAAAATAGGTTTGGTATCATTATTTATATTTTTTATAAACTGTAAATTGACCATGAGACCAAAGGTAAAGAAATTTTTCTTTAAAAAATTTACATAAATATACGTAGGTAGGTAATAATATCTATAAATCTTTCGTTAATAAATATATTATAAATAGATTTTCAACTCGTTTTTTAAAGTTTTGATTATAAATTTTTAAATTTATCTTGTACATTATACACAATTGTTTTGTGATACTTAGAGCCATATTAAAACATGTTTAAGAGCCTGATCGCAAAAACATTTTACCTTTTTCTTTACATACATATAAAATAAATAGTATGGTGACCAATCGTCCTCCATTTGTAAGCTCTGCCCTTCTTTTTGATATCTGTCCCGTTTTTTGAAATATTTAGGACATTTCGTACTTTTTTTCAAATTTTTTTCAATTTGCTTCTAAAAAAAAAAAAAAAAAAAAAAATTAAAAAAAAGGTAAAATGTCCTGACTTAGTGTTTTCAAAATATGGTCACCTTATGAATAGGTACTTTTTCTTAATTTGAATTTTACATTTGTAAAATTTGGCGGCACTGTATTAAGGGGAATAAAAAATAAATAGTAATTGAAATAAGAGAGAGAGAGAGACTAAAAAAATATAATATATTATTATTATTATTTTATTAAATATGAGTCTTTCAATGTGGCCGAATACCTGTTTTCTATCGGAACACGAAAGAAAGGTCAACCCTAACGGCCACCTCTCTCTCTCCCTCTCCTTTCCATTATGTTTATTTAAAATTCAAAGATAAATAAATAACCAAATCCATTAAGACTGAATAGTTAGAAAAAGATAAAGAGAAGAGAGAAAGAGAAAAAGATTCAATTTTCGAGTTTTATCTTAAAAGTTAAATTTAGAAACAAGACCAGACCAGTATTGGTTGTTAATGTATATGTGGTGGGAGGGCAGGTTGAGGGGGAAAGGAGTGATAGAGAAGAATGTATGTGTTTTAAAAAGGAAAAGGAAATTTTTTCAAAATTAACTAATAAATTTATTGAAATATTTTTTATTATTTTTTTTTCTAATTTATTGACTAATTATATTGTATATATATATATATAGGGTGGTCATATTTCGAAAACACCAAACCGGGACAAACGTTTTTTTTAGAACCAAATGGAAAACAAATTTTGAAAAAAAGTACGAAATGTTATAAATATTTAAAACATTTTTTGGGGACGCCGGGACAGAGCACCTAAAAACGTGATGTTTGGTCACATATATATATATATATATATATATATATGTAGATATTGAAAAGTTTTGTTTTTGTTAATTATTTACAAAACGGGAATCTCCAGTGATTTGGTTGGAACTTTACCTGTGGATTCCTTGTTTAATTCCAAAGAAACTTTTCGTATAAATTTTTTCTTGGTCTCTTTTATTAAGTTTGACAGATTAGCTGATTATGAACTTCGAAATGTGTGTAGTAATTAAGTAATCATTAATTTTCAGTTTTTTCGATTCGGTTTGGATATAAAAAAATTATTTAATTAATTTATTTTTTAATTTTCATATATCCAAACCGAACTGAAAAAAAGCAAACAGAAAATTAGTTAGCCCTCTGCTGGTCAAATGAATCAAACATGGTAGCTAAATAGATATATCAATGTATTTAGATGCAAATTTTACTAATGTTTAAATCATAAACTACAAGAGACAAGGAAAAATTTTATAAGAAGAGTTCCTTGGGAATTAAACAAGGAATCCACAGGTAAAATTTCATCCAAATCCCTGGAGATTCCCGTCTTGTAAATAATTACCTTTTTTTCTTTCTAATTGATTTAAATATGTAAGGAATTTCCAAAAAAAAAAAACAATCTTTGTAATTGAAGGGTAGGTAACTAACAAATAATAATAAAGCCTGTCGATAGTGTACCTGGTCTCTTGTCACTACATTCTTAACATTCCCTTTTTGGATTGACCTAATGACCTCTCATCAGATACTTGTTGTTCATTCGTTAGTTTTTTCTCTTTTATTTTTTTAATATCCTTTTTTTTAAATATTTTATTATTATTTTTCTCTCTCTCTATCATCTTATTTACGAATGCAAGGTGGGATGAGGGAAGAGAACCGGTCTCTACCTGTGCAACTCTTTCTTTCTCTCTCTCTCTTGTTACTGAAGACATAATGGGCCCTTTTTTTGCAAAGTCCGCGACAAATCAACCGCCGATGGTAGCGACAGGGAAGAAAGATAGATAACTGCTTGTGGCGAATAAAGAACAAATGAGAAAGAAAGGGAGAGCTCCCCCCCTTCTTTTTGACATGCCAGTTAACTGTTCAAACGATTACTTGCTACTATATTTATTTACTTCCTTACTTACCCCCTCTTTTTGTGTTGATCTCCATCATGGCATCCAAACTAAAATATATTTGTTGCCAAAATAAGCTGGAGTGTCTCCACTCGACTATCTCGCAAATTTGAATTAGATTAATTAACATATATTATATTTAAATTAAATTTAAGTAATTATAAATTAAAATAATAAATAATATTTATTAAATCAGCGCATGTTTGGCTCTTTGTTGATGGCACCACATCACGTGTTGGCGCGTGAAATTTAGTAAATTAATTCTGGTACTTTCAGCGATTCAATCAAGCTTAAGTTCTATATATAGCAGTTTTATACAATTTTTAATCATGTGAAAAACTATCAAATATATATCTTTATTTTTACAGTCACTTTAGAGGAAAAAAAATCAACACGTTGTAGGTTAAGCTACTTTTCTCAAAAGTTGATAGAAAACTACGAATTTTGAATAATTCCCGTATACCAAATTTCATGATTCTAGCTCAAACCGTTTTGTCAACCTTCAGGCCCCTTCAAAACGTATAAAAACATCAAAATCTCAACATCGAAAATTTTCGTGATCGCAATACTATCTCTGGCGATATAGAAAAAATAGTAAATATTTTATGATAATTATTCATGGGATATTAATTAAAATGATAAGTTTTCTTGATTAAATAATTAATCATTGAAATTAAAATTAATATAAAAATTAAAATTAATATAAAAATTTATTAATAGTAAATATAATTAAAATATTATTAATTAAAATCTATATAAAATTAAACTTTATTATATATAAATTTAAATAACAATTTATATTTATGGGATTTAGAGAAATCATTTTTATATTAAAATAAAATAATTTATTAAAATTTTAATATTTTATGTTAGTTACGATGGATTATATAAAATGGAAGCTTAATTAATCGTGGTTCCCAATACTTAAATTCAAAGAATTGAATCTCGCCAAGTTCACTTATATTTTAGATTTAAGATTAAATAATTAATTTTAAACAAATGCGAATGCGCTGACTAAAAAAGAAAAAAATAAAATAATAATAAATTCAATTATACCATTAATTTCTTAATAGATTTTTTAGTTATTTTAAATTTTAAATAAACATAATTTTTATTATCAAAAAGAGAAGAAAAAAAGTCAGAGAATATACAAAAGAAGAAACATGTCTAGACGTGTGACATTTGTATTTAAAAAAATTGTCTAGTTTTTTAGTCATTAATAAAATACTTATTTATTTTATTTTATATTCTTCCTTTTAGTACTAACAAGTTAAAAAATCAACTGAGCGTGAAAGAAAAATCAAATATTTAAATGTATTCTAACATTTACTACGGTTTAATTTAACAAAATGTAAAAAAGATAAAAATAATTAAAATATATTTATTTATTCAACTATGAAAATATAAGTAAAAATAAAAAAAAAATATATGGTTAATATTAATATATTGAATTAAATTGACATTTATATATATAATTTCCGTTGTATCTATATATGTGATGACTGTAACATTATGAAGTTAGTTACAAACAAATTGTCAAAATTAATTTAATTTATAACTAACTTCATTTTTTTTTAGATTTTGTTTTGTTATTAAATATTAAAAAAAAAAATTAAAAAATTATTACGACGATTGGAATATAGTTAATAATTTTATATTTAATTATTGTGTTGTTTTGTAAGTATTTAAAACAAAATTTCCTATAAATTATTTTTATTATTAATTTGTCTCCCCAAACTATTACTGAAAATTAAAAAATGTCCCGCTTTTAAGAAAAAAATAAATGGTCACGTTACATATACATATATATCATATATAAATATGAATAAAAAATTAAATAATAAAAATATTCAATATTTATAATTGAAAAAAGTTGTACATAATATAATATGACTTTCAAAAGTATTAAGAAAGGCAGAAAAGCAAATTGAACTGCTTATATTATAAATAGATATGAGAAATGTACTCTACATGGATGAATAACTTCATCACCTTTCTAAAATGGTTATTTCGCTAAATCATAAGAGAGTGAAACACAATGGAAAGAATAGAATTAAAAATATTAAAATACCTGAAATCCCCCCCCCCCCGCCCCCACCTCCCCGAAGTCAAGAGCAAAAAAAACTAATTTTTAGAATTCAGAAAATAAATTTTCTAAATTATTCAATTTAAGTAATTAAAATTTATCAAATTGAAACAATACCTCCCTTACTATCGTCGGTCGGTAAAAATCAAAAAAACAAAACTAAAAGATATGAAGCATGAATTTGATGTTGTTGATATGGACCATTTGAAGTATGAAATAATTAAAAAGCAAAAAGATAAAAAGGAAAGAAGAAAGATACATCGGAAGGATAAAATTTAAGCTATTACTTCAGAGCTACCTTGTCGGAGGTCTGTTTTCATTTTTGGCGACCCTTGAGAAAGGAAAAGGGTCCTAAGGGCTCATGGAACAGACATCTCAGGGGTTGTAAAAGAGGGGTTGGCGCCAAGAGATAGGCCAGAAATAGCCTACCAAAAGAACAGCTCACCCCCGCCGAGCAGCCTCGTCTGCCGTCTGAACGTTTCAATGTCTATGCCTACATATATTCATGTGTGTATGTGTGTATGTGTGTATGTGTGTGTAAGCAAAGGAACGAAGACATCGAAAGCATTTTAAAATACCTCTTAGATATCCATAGACCATGCATGCATGCCACTTAACTGATTAATGAACGAACTAACCAAGATAAGTACTCAGGAGACACTCTCGAGAGGTTTTTTTTATTTATTTATTTTTTTTTTTTTTGTTTGAACAAACCTAGGGAAAAAATCAAAATCAAAAAACTAAAAGCTAACCAGCGTCAATTGAAAAAAAATACTAAAATTAAAAATCATATGATATCTATCTCTGTCTTGTCAAAAAAGAAAGAGATAGAAAATATATCCATCTGTATCTCTCTCTCTCTCTCTCTCTCCCACACACACATTTAATAGATGATTGCTTTTAAAAATTCAAGGATCCGGTAAATAAAGACAAAAAATTTCATTAAAAAATTACAAGAAAAGCATTTTATAGCTACTTTGCTATATGTACCATGTAAGTACATACACCTGAATCAAAATAAATAAATAAACTAATTCAATAAATTTATTGAAGTAAAAAAATGATAATTTTTATAAAAATAAGATTTTTTACAAGAGAAATGAAAAATAAAGTAATGATTATTATTATTATTGTAAAATAAATTTATTTATATTAATTTTGTCAATTATATATTATGAAATATAAATTTTTTTTTACTTATATTTATACCTAAGTCAGTGGTTTCCAACCTTCTGTACCGACGCCCCCCTTTTTCTAAAAAAAATTTTTTAGAACCATACTGAAAAAAATTGAACAAAAATCAAAAATGTTCAAAAGTTTAGTCACAAAATCATTGAAAAAAATTCAAATTAAAAAAAAACGGAAAAGTTCCTAAGTTTGCGGCCACTTGAATTGACTTCGCGCCCCACAGGTTGGCAACCGCTGACCTAAGTATTGAAATTATAACTTTGTAACAGTAATGCTTTCGTTTATTTTAAATCAGTAGTTTTAAATTGAATAAAATTATCATTAACATGTTCCCGTCGGCTTGTTCCACCGGTGGCTCATGCCGCCATATAAAATAAATAGACAAATTATGGAGCCGGTGGGAATGTGTTAAATAAAAAATATCTCATAATTCTTATTAACCCATTAATAGAATAGAACTGGAAAAAAATGGATAAAATTTTTTTGAATCAATTTATAATGAAATAATGAAGAATGTATTAATATTTAACATTAAAATGATATCTACCTACAAATATGTAATGAAAATATGTAGTATATA
Source organism: Labia minor (assembly GCA_963082975.1). Taxonomy (NCBI): domain Eukaryota; kingdom Metazoa; phylum Arthropoda; class Insecta; order Dermaptera; family Spongiphoridae; genus Labia; species Labia minor. The sequence goes on along the minus strand of OY720344.1, from coordinate 120,651,028 downwards.
GTATATTGAAGGAGATTGGAAAATTGAATTGGAATGAATGAGAATATATGAATGAATGTATGTGAGTGAATGTGTTGATCGTGTAAACAACTCACGGGTGTGGCGGATGGATGGTGGTGGAAATGGTTTTCCTTTTAAAGAAAGAAATCATCATTTTATTACTCGTTTTTCTTCTTCTAATCGTAGAATCTATTACAGAAATAACTCAATCCAGGACAAACGACTAAACCAACGAACAAACAAATAAATAAATAAAATAAACAAAATACAATCAGTTCCGTGTCGATATTTAAATTATCTGGAGTGTCTCCACTCGACTATCTCGCAATTGGAATTGGATTAAATAACCTAATATATTATATTTAAATTAAATTTAATTAATTATAAATTATAAATTAAAATTAATAAATATTTAATATTTATTAAACCAGTGCATGTTTGGCTCTTTGTTGATGGCACCACGTCACGTGTTGGCGCGTGAGATTTGCAGTGTTAAAAAATTAATTCTGGTACTTTCAGCAATTCAATCAAGCTGAAATTCTATATATAGCTGTTTTATACAATTTTTAATCATGTAAATGATTATCAAACATATATCTTTATTTTTATGGTCACTTTAGAGGAAAAAAAATCAAAACGTTGTAGGTAATGACCCTCTTCCGGTTGAGCTACATTTCTCAAAAGTTGATAGAAAACTACGAATTTTGCGTAATCTTGTCAACCTTCAGGCACCTTCAAAACGTATATAAACATCAAAATCTCCACCTCGAAAATTTTGGCGAGATAGTAAAAAGATTAAAACGAAAGATATACTTAATAGTTTTTTTTTACCAATGATATTTTCAAAATATTATAAGTATACTAATTTTTTTAATTTATAATCGTTTATATTTAGCAATGTTTCAAAACAAAATGTCTGGAAAAACTTGATTAATTCTAACCAGAAGAAAATGTCAAGAGAGACAAAAATAATAATAATATAAAAAAAAAAAATTTTTTTGATTCGTTTCCAAAAATATGTATGTTTAATTAATTAGTCACCAAATTGTCGAAGATTCTTATGAATGAGAATTGGATGGGTCTGGCAGTAAGAAATATTTATCAAATAATTTTCAGTTATTAATTCTGTCCATAATATAATTACATTTATGTTATACTTGCATTAATCTAAATAATTTTAATGTGAATGTCAAAATAAATAAAATTTAATTCAGAACTGTTAATCATTTAATATATAGATTTAATATATACTCGTATAAGTTCAACTAATTAAGAGAGAGAAGAAATTTTATTTTTATCAAATGTTAACAAATGGTTAACACGAATTTAAAATATAGAGTTAAATATATATAATAATAATATCGGTGAAATTTCAAGATGAGCATTTCGGTTGTTACACCATCATCAGAGGATTTCCTCAGTATTATTACATTTCTTCATAATTTTAATTTTACTTTTTGTTCTATAATATATTAAAATGTTTGAAACAAATACTACCATTTAGATCAATAAAATAAATAAATAATAAAAATATTAATTTGTTGATAGCGGAATGAATGAATTTTTCTTTTTTTAGCCGAGGTCAGTTCAAAAGAAAAGGCGAATTTTGAATTTTCTCATGCTGTCTACATTGGATAATCTATATTATTTTTTTTTTATTTTTTTTTTTTTATTTTATTTTTTTTTTTTTTGTAATGTTGAAAAACATATGTTCTCATATGTTGACATTATCAGCCATTCTGGATTAGTAGTTTGTTTTTGACAATTTTATTTAAATATAATATATGTTAATTAATCCGATTCAAAATTGCGAGATAGTCGAGTGGAGACACTCCAGCTTAGTTTTAATTTTGATTGAATTTATATATTAATAAAATTAAATTTTTTCATTTTTATTTTTTTTTTAAATAATCTCTTACTCATCCATTTTATTAAGAACCGTTTTAATGAGTTGTCAGTCTATTTAAATAAAAAATAAAACATTGTAAAATATATTATTACAACTTATTAAATAATTATAGTATAAATAAACTTATTTTTTAATTTCTATTATAATTCTTTCAAACTGTGTGAATAATTATTATATGTTCTTATTATTTAATATACAAAAAGAAAAAAAAATGTGATAATTTTCCGTAATTCTTGTCATTGGGTTGTTGTTCTATGAATGTTTATGTTGTGTTTAATTTAAAAGGCTGGTATGGGGGATGTGCATGTGGTAATGAAGAAAGAAGGAATTGAAAAAAAAGCGACCAGCAGGCATGAAGCAGATGGGCCACGTGGCCACAGTGCCCAGCTCTGTATATAAATGAAAGGGGGGTGGGGGTAGGCCCCAAAACTTCTCTCCACAGCAGCTACACTCAACCCAGTGTTTGTCTGATCCCATCTGTCGCCAATCAACGGCGCCGTTTCGGCGCCCCAGGAGCCCAATCCTCCTCCCCTCGAATACCCATCATTGTACCCGGTATTTATTAATGACGCGCCAGGATATACAATAGACACCCTCTTCATCCAGATTCTATCTTTAATTAAATAATAATCCTAATACATTTTGAATCATTTTCGAGATTATCTGATGAAATGTGATGAAATGGATTTATATTTACAAATTTTTTTTTTTTTTCAAGTAAAATCATCAATCAATTTATAAAAGTAAAATATTACTTTTAATATGACAAGAGTATCAATATAATCAATTTGTTATTTAAATGGTGTTCTTTTCGTGGTCTGTTGATAAGAAAAGGTGAATTTTGAAATATATCGAAAAGTATTTATTTATTCATCAAGATCCATTTTGTCGCCTTCAAAGTAATTCCCCTCAGAAATAATGCACCTATGCTAGCGCTTCTTCCGTAGGGCCACAGAGATAGATAGATAGATTATTCTAATCGTCGAAGGGAGCGAAATCTGGTGAATACGGTGGTTGAGGCATGATTACGGCGTTGTTTTTGGCCAAAAAATCACGAACAACCAATGATTTGTGAGCTGATGCAGAATCCATTATTTGTTTTTCCACAATTCCGTTTCCAACATCGTTTGAGCCGTATTACTTCACGCAAACGTTGTAAAACTTCCTTATTCCTTATTTTTTTTAAATTAAGTAAAAAATCGAAGAATACACAACCTTAGTGAAAATGATTCAGGAACCTTCAAAACGTATAAAAACATCGAAATCTCGACATCGATAATTTTCGTGATCGCAATACTATCTCTGGCAAGATAGTAAAAGAAAGAGTATCAATTTTCACCATTCATTGCAATCGTTTATCATTTTTTATCACAAAAAAATATTGATATTCATTATGAATTTAAATTAATTTATTTCTTTACTAATAGCTAAATTCTTATCCAAGTGACATACTTTACAGTTCAATCTTTTGCATTACTCAATCCATTGATATCATTCATTTTTAATTTTTACTGACCGATGATAGGAAGGGAACGTATTCTTTTCTCACCAAAATTCACATATGGAGATTTTTACATATCTTCACGAATCATGCATTTTCTTAACAGAAAAAAATATTTTTAGCATGAAGTCTGTCCGTCTGTCCATTGTGTGTCCGTCCACCTGTCCGTGTATAGCTTGAACGGCTCAACGGATTATGATAAAATTTAGTATATTTACATAATGCATCAGTAGCATGAATTCATCAACTTTTAGAACCCGGAAGTGGTAGTTTACAAAATATTAATTTTATATTCATTGTCGGAAATTTTTTTACTTAAAATATAATAGTAATTTATCAATAACTGAGTAATTAAACTAAAAATAAAATCCAAGATAATATAATTTAGTTATTTAAAAAATATTTTTCTTTTGTTGGTACTTTATATGGACACAGCTTATTTTTATTCCATTTGTTAGAAAAAAAAAATTAAAATTATGTTTCTATCTATCAATTATTATATCTTGTATATATCGATGTATATAATAGATGATAGATTGATTAGTTATTTAGGTCAATGCCCTCTCTTCTTTAAATTCTTGGCGTCAGTGTCATTAATGAAAGAAGCCGCACCAAACTACCCCCTCCACTGATAATATCCATTAATTTGTCTGTTTGTCTGTTCTGTCCCCCTTCCAATGTCGATAATTTTATTAAATGAAAAATTAAATTTAATGTTTTCTAGATTGTCTTTGCTTCCTTTTGATAACTCTTTGATAAAATTATTCTAATTAGTTTAATTTTTCTCTCTTGCAATGCTTGTTCTATATTCTTAGAATTCTCTCTCTCTCTCTCTTTCTCTCTCTAATTAGAAAAGATCTCGAATACTCTCGAATACTCTTTGAAAGATAACAAACATAAAAAGTCACTTTTAGAATGTTTTATTAGAAAATAATTAATTTCCTCATCACTTTTGGAAATAAGTATGTAATTAAAAAAGAAAAAAAGAAAAACAAAAGCCCATTTGATATTAAAAGATACTAGCTTTGTCATTTACACATTGAACACACATATTATTAGATGATTAAATAACGCTTTACTGATAATCATATAAAAAAAAGTACTTTATATAAATACTAGCTGCTCAGAGCGCCTTCGGCGCTCTTCACACCTAGACGGGGGCTCCGCCCCCTGTACCCCCGAGTTGTACATAGTATTTGGTGGTTGAAAGTATTAAAAGGTTTTCATCCATTTTGTTTCAATCAGTATATTACATAAAACATTCATTTCTTTTTGTGTTCTTATTTAAAAAATATATTTTAATTTAATCACTATATTAATTATATATATTATTATTGTATATGTTATATCTATCTACCTATGTGGCTCAAAGATACTCTAAAGTTCTTAGCCGCAACAACCACATTTCTCCAAGTGTCCCTATCCTGAGCCCTTATTCCATCTCTCTTACGTCCCTTCCTACGCGTCATTGGTTTTCCAAGCGGACGTTTTCCAATCGGTCTTCCCACCAATATCTTTTTCCTCTCCCATTCTTGCCACGTGCCCTGCCTATCGCAGCTTTTTCCCTTTTATAACCCTAACTATTTCTGAAGATGCAGAGAGGCCATGCAATTTCTTGTTATACAGTCTCCCTCATACCCGGTGACCTCATCTTTCTTTGGCCAATAAATGCAGGGAAGAATCCTATTCTCAAATACTCTGAATCTACTCTCATCTCCAAGGGTCATAGACCATGCCTCCCACCCATATAATGCAACAGGCAAAATAATCTTTTTATATATTCCCTTTGATAATAATTTTGAAGAGATAAGCCTCTTTATTGCAGATAACAGGCGTTTCCCGATTGCAACCCCGATTTAAATTCTTCTCAAATATTATTATCCTTCGTGATTACATTCAATTTTTCTACATATTCAAATTCTACATTTTGTATCTTAAGATTTTGTATGTTAATACTCTTCCTCTTTGTTACTAAATATTTTTTCTTATCCCTATTAATTTCAAACCTCCATTAAATTTTCCTCGCTATCTGTAATCGCAATTGCCGAATCTCCTATTATATTTAAGTCGTCTGGGTAACCTAATATTTTACAATTGATTTCCGCATCTTATTCTTTCTTTGCTACCTTCAAGACAAATTTGAAGATTGATTGGATCTATTGAGTCATGCGTATGTTTTACTAAAGTCTACAAATAATTAGTGAACAGATTGAATATTGAATTCGCGGTTTTTTTCCTAATATCTGTCATAATGAAAATATCTTAATTAATGTTGGTCGATTTGGCCTGAACCCGCAATGATATCTCCTAATATTTCCTCCGCCTATGGTTCTTAAGTATTGTATATGTTATAATAGTGAAATAGAGTATAATATTTCTTGATCATTACATTTTGGTATTTTATTTTCATTGCTAGATTATTATTGAATATTTTTAATTATAATGAAACTTGAGGAAATGCAAAAATAGAGACTTGAGACAATTTATAAAAATTAACGGTATAAAACTATAGATAAATGACCAATATATACATTCATTAATAGTATTAATTTAAATTAATTGATTTATTTGTTTTTTTTATTATTAAGTTCATTTATTAATTTTTTTAGATCATAGTTATTTTCCTCCCTTAAAAGAAACTTATCTAATTCTGTAGTGCTAGGGGATTTGAAAATTATATTAGTCGCAATATGAAGATTTCGCTTACAGTTTCTGTCATGTCCGACCTCCATCCAACAGTTATTTTCTGTCAAGTTTTTTGCTTCTCTTAATCATGTGATCTATATATTTAATTTTTTTTGATTCATTATAATAAAATTTAAACAAATAAAAATTTTTACTTTGTTAATTTATATAAATTTCAATATAAACTGATTGTGAGTGATACGCTTAGCCAATACTCTGAATAATTTGTGTACAACAATATTGAATGTTCTTAGCGAGATTTGATATAATGTTGTACGATTTGTCCTAAATCTGAATTAGAAGAAAATTATAAATTGCCTCCTCTTCCAGCCCAATTCATTTACCCACCCATGTTGCATATGGCATCTAAATTTCTTAAAACTCCGTTTTTTTTAATTTAAAATAGAAGGAGAGAAAGAGTTTTAAATTATATTCGAATAGTCTATATATTCTATATATCAGTATTTTTTTTCTGAATTTAATAGCAAGTTGATTTTAAAAATTTTCCATTCTTAATGCATATGATTGATTACATGTGTTAAAATTTAAAAAAATTCAAATATTCTAATTTTTATATTTATATACAATTTAATATTATTTTTTATTAATATCATATCAAAAAAAGAGAATTAATTAAAAATTAAAAATAAAAAAAGAAGCCTATTAATAAAAAATTGAATGGTGATTTAATTATTTTATTAAATTAATTAAAATGAGACCTTTTAGAATGAATTATTTAATTGAAATGATATTTAAATATAAGAATTTAAAAAAATATTATATTCTTTGTTTGGCAATTGTTATTTAATTATGTGCAACATGATTCGACTTGCACAGAGCATCGTTATTTTTTATTAATATCACATGATAAAAATGAATCTTTTAAACATAATAAATAAAAAAAACATTTTAATAAATTTAAAAAATATATCCAATTTAAAAATGTCAAAAATTTAAAACAACTTTATATCATCATATTTTAATTTTTATATAATATATATATATATTTAGTAATTAATAATAGAGTAATTAAATTAAAATAAAAAACAAAGATAATATAATTCAGTCATTTTAATTCAGGTTAAATAATATTTTTTTTTATTATTCAATATTAAAATTTATATATTATTATATATATATTATAGAAAAGAAGAAATATTCAATTAAATAAAAAATAATTTAAGATAAAAATATGATCTAATAAATATTTTAATTAAATTGAGAACTTTTAGAATAAATTATTTAATTGAATTGATATTTGTATATTAGAATTTAAAATAAAAAGGGAAATATTATAATAATTCTTCGATTGGGAATCTCTATGATAATTCATTGTTTGAAATGATTCCGCTAGGCCGACAGTGAGCCGCGAGCTGCTCTTGAATGAACAACACGGAGAATTATATAAACTTTAAAAAATTAATTTCTGCGGTTATTGATAAGATATTAATAAAATTTATAGCCTATGTTACTCTAGAAGTATATAAGAATATTGTGATGTAATTTCAAAGAAATCGGTTCAGCCAATTCTGAGTCTATAAAATAGTAATTTTCCGGACAGACAGACAGACAGACAGACAGACAGACAGACAGACAGACAGACAGACAGACAGACGTGAAAAATTCTAAAGTCACTTTTGGATTCTAGAGGTCATGAAACGCGAAGATATGCAAAAATTTTTAAATTCTGAGCAATGTGCAGACAAAAACCTTTTTTTATATATATAGATAAAATAAATGATTAGAATGATAAAAATAAAAAAAAAAACTACTATTACTCATACTACATTGTAAAATGATAATTAACATAAATATGATATTATTTTGCAATAAATTGCATAAATACTTACTAAAAAATAGTATTATAAAAAATAAAAAGAGTAATTATATTTAATATAAATAAGTTTATTTTTATTTTTTAAATCTCTTGTCTCTTGCTTTTAGAATTAAATTGAATTTATTTAAATAATTTTCCAAAATATCACTTAAAAAAGATGGATCAATGATCAATATATCATTTAAGTAATAATATTAGGATAAACGTATATTTTAACATTTAATCTAATCGATATTACTATTTTATATGCAATATCAATTGATATATAGATGAGAGAGGGGGAGTGGGGGGCTGGTTAATACACTTTAAATCTTTTTTAATCTATATATAATCGAAAACACCTGTAATTTAAAAAGTGATTCATGTCAATAATAATAATAATAAAAATAATTTTATATATAATTATATTTTTTGTCATGATAATATTTTTGTTGTTTTTTTTTATTTATATATATAAAATCGGTATAAACGATAATAAAAAAATAAGTCTTTTAATAATTTCTTAAATATTTTCAATTTTATTTTGTTTTATTTTTTGTATATCGAGGGTAAAGTATACAGTCGTTGGTCCTGAAGCAAAATTAAATTTATTGTAAATGTCATGAGAAAATGAATTTTTTTTTTATTCATCAAAATGCTCCTAGTATGTATGTTCTGCAAACCTAATTTGACACCGATTGTTCCGCAATTTGCCCAGATATGCATTAAAGACTGCTAGGAATTGCTTAAGGGGGCCAATGACTGTATGTTTTACCCCATATAGGATAAATAATTTACAGAAAATGTAGATAGATAAGGAAAGAGAGAGAATGAATGAATGATAGGTATAAATACTGTCTAGCTATATTATTTCTTTCTTTCCATGTTTCATTTTTATCTTGATATAAGAAATATTTCTTTCCCTCTTCCCTCTTAAAGGTTGTGTCTTCTTATTGTCCAACTTACTCACTCACTCATTCAGTCAGTCTGTCAGTCTGTCAGTCAGTCGAGGAAAAAGGAAAATACTAACATTCCATGGAATTGTTTTTCCAAGATCAAGATGAAATTATGACACGAGCATGATGGAAATTAATGTCAAGCAAATGTTTTTAACATATTCTACGTGCACATATCATTAATCTTTATTTCTATTTATTCAAATTCAAATTATTTGTGGAAATTAGTTGAATAAATATTTAGTTTTATTAATATTATTATTATTATCTTATGATCATTCAACTAATATATTAAAATAGTATATCTACTGTGTATAGTAGAGTTATAAGGGAATTGTGAAATTATATGATTGTTAATAATAATAATAATAATAATAATAATAATAATAATAATGTGAAAGATTCAGTCTCCATCCATCATTTATTTTTTATAAATCAATCAGACAAAGAAGAGATTTTGTAATTGAGTTTCTTAATTTTTTTTTTTTTTTAATTCATTCAACTTCAAACAAAATTCTGATCTGATATCTTCTTATATAATAATAATAATAATAATAATTAATTCTTTATAATTAATCAAATTAATTTATCAATTAAAAATATTTCAGTCATTTCCCTTATTTAATCTTATTTAAAAAGTAAAAAAATTATAATTTTTATTATTGCATAAGAATACTTATTTCTATTTCTAAACGTTGTTTATTTAGATTGGCTTTGTAAATCAATTGGCGGTGGTGATTATGTCAACAACAATTTCAAAAGACTGACACTTTTAAATAAAACAACAACACCAACAACAACAATTGTTGGATATCCTTTTGATGAACGAAACGAACGAAAACAAGATTTATTGTCAAACAGATAAATATTTGACAATTCTCCTCTTGTGGTCGTTTCTCGAAGACGATGAGTGCGTGGCTTCCATTTTCACTTCCAAGCCCCCTCCCTCTCCCCTCCTCTTCATTATTCTTTCTCTCTCTGTGTGTCTATCTCACTCCCACTTGCATTCATTTCCTGCACCTATCTCCATCTACATACGTATGCTCCAGTCACCTCACTCTCTCTCTTATATTCCATGCTTCTTTTCCCCTAAAATCTATTTGTCTTAACTTATTGACATACACTAGCTGCCGTATTTCTTAAACATTTCTTTCACAGTGTTCTTTTTATTTTCCTAATAATTAAAATGAAAAACTATTAAATATTTGTGAAATAAAAAAAAAAAAATATTAATTGTAATTATGCTTTTTATTTGGTCATTAATGATTCAATTAGCAAATATGAAAAAAAGAACAAAACGAAAAATTAAAGCAGATTAATTACTACTATATTTTAAGTGAAAAAATTTCCAACAATGAATTTAAAATTAAAATTTTATAAACTATCACTTCCGGATTCTAAAAGTTGATGAATTCATGCTACTGATGTATTATGTAAATATACTAAATTTTATCAAAATACGTTGAGCCGTTCAAGCTATACTCGGACAGATGGACGGATACACAATGGACAGACGGACAGACTTTATGCTAAAAATATTTTTTTCTGTTAAGAAAATGCATGATTCGTGAAGATATGTAAAAATCTCCATATGTGAATTTTGGTGAGAAAAGAATACGTTCCCTTCCTATCATCGGTCAGTAAAAATTAAAAATGAATGATATCAATGGATTGAGTAATGCAAAAGATTGAACTGTAAAGTATGTCACTTGGATAAGAATTTAGCTATTAGTAAAGAAATAAATTAATTTAAATTCATAATGAATATCAATATTTTTTTGTGATAAAAAATGATAAACGATTGCAATAAATGATGAAAATTGATACTCTTTCTTTTACTATCTTGCCAGAGATAGTATTGCGATCACGAAAATTATCGATGTCGAGATTTCGATGTTTTTATACGTTTTGAAGGTTCCTGAATCATTTTCACTAAGGTTGAGAAAAAGGTCTGTGTGTGTGTATGTAGACAAGATTACGTGAAGCTAGAATCAGAAATTTGGTACACAGGCATTATTCTAAATTTGTAGTTTTATATCAACTTTTGAGAAATTTAGCTCATTCGGAAGAGGACCATTACCTACTAGGTTTTCATTTTTTTTCCTCTAAACTGACCGTAAAAACAAAAATATACGTTTGATAGTTTTTCAGATGATTAAAAAGTGTATAAAACTGCTATATATAAAATTTCAGCTTGATTGAAAGCCTGAAAGTACCGAAATTATTTTTTTTTTAATTTAATCACCAGCATTTAAGCGTCAGCACGTGTCAACCAAAAAGAATAAATTTTGTAAATTTTTAAATTTTGAATTAACAATGAAGGTATTTAAATTTAATGTGTTATTTAATTAATTAATCGAATTTAATTATACTTAATTTATAATTTAATTAATTATATTTAAATATAATATACATGTATGTTAATTAATTCAATTTAAATTGCGAGATAGTCGAGTGGAGACACTCCAGATTTTTTTTTTTAAATCAGAGACTAAAATAAATTTTTCTTTTTTATTTACACTCTCTCTCTCTATTATAAAGTTGTCTTAGTCTTTCATCTTATTCCACACACATATACAATATAAATATATCTAGATAATATATAATAATATTAAAAGATAAATAAAAACTAGAGTGTCTCCACTCCTCTATCTCACAATTTGAATTGATTAATTAACATAATATATTATATTTAAAAATTTAATTAATTATAAATTAAAATTAATAATTCATATTTATTAAACCAGGCTCTTTGTTGATGGCACGACGTCACGTGATTTGGAATGTGTTAAAAAATTAATTCTGGTACTTTCAGCTTTTCAATCAAGCTGAAATTCTATATATAGCAGTTTTATATGATTTTTAATCATGTAAATGATTATCAAACATATATCTTTATTTTTACGCTCACTTTAGAGGAAAAAAATCAACGTTGTAGGCAATGACCCTCTTCCGGTTGAGCTACATTTCTCAAAAGTTGATAGAAAACTACGAATTTTGAATAATGCCCGTATACCAAATTTCATGATTCTAGCTCAAACCGTTTTTGCGTAATCTTGTCTACATGCACACATACACACATAAAGACAGATACACAGACATTTTTAGTGAAAATGATTCAGGAACCTTTAAAACTTATAAAAACATCAAAATCTCGACATCGAAAATTTTCGTGATCGCAATACTATCTCTGGCGAGATAGTAAAAAAAATTATATAATGTATTCATTTATTTTATTGGTATTATGTAGATGAATTTCAGATGATATTCCATATTTGAGTGCTGGAACTTTAAAGAATGCCGTGAAAGAGAAGATGAAATAGGAGGGGGGGGGAGTGAGGGTGAGGAAGTCGCTCTCTTAAAGAATTGCTTCCAGTTAGTCTGGCTCTGAAGCTGGATGGATGCCTTCTTTAGATGAAACAGCAGAAACCTCTTCAACTTTTCTCTCTTTCTTTCACTCTGCCGGGTTCTTTTTTATTTTTTATTTTTTTTTTTTTGCTCTTCCTCACCCATCATCCATTCCATCCCAGCAGTGTACATATATACTTATTTCTTCATTCTAACTCTCTCTTTCTCTCTTTCCCTCTCCTGCACACACACACACACACACACACACACACCAAAGCAAATACGTAACTATTTACACAGACAAATCCACGTATGCATTCGGCTTTGTTTTCAAACATAAGTTATAATTACAAGAGGTTGCTTTTATAATGGAGTCGGCTCTGCCACCGAGTTCTATTCCCCCCCCCCCCTCACTTGCGTTACTAGCGTTATTAAACAACTCTCACTCACACACCAACAACATCCACATACCTAGATAAAAAAAAAAAATTAATTAGTAGCCGCAAGCTCACAGTCGGTGAATATGTATATAACGAACCAATTAACTATAAATCTCTCTTATATATATATATATATAAAATGTGGCCTTGTATTCTATTTATATCTATTTTTATTTTTATTTTAATTTTTTTTTCTTTCAGTTTCTCTTCTAATCATAATAGATGGAAAATAAATTATTCTGACTAATACTCAACTGGCAATGAAATCAATTACTAAATCTCTAATAAAATCAACTTAAATAGTGCTTTTGATTTATATTTTTAATTTTTTTTTTTTTAAATAAATATGAACACCAAACATTTTCTTCAAGGAATCAATATATATAATTTCCTATGAATGTATGTATGTATGTATGAAATGTCTATAACATTATGAAGTTAGCTACAAATTTAGATTTTTACAATTTACAATTTTTTTTAGAATTTAAAATAAAAAAAAACTTGAAATACAAATTGAAATATTCTAATTTTTAAATTTATATTCAATTTGATATTAATATTTTATTTTTTATTAATAAAATAGGATTTATTAAACATAATAAACATAAAAAGAAAAACCTATCAAACCTATCAATCATTTGTTACTAACTTCAATTTTATAAATTTCGTATTGTTATTAGTAAATAAAAAAATATATTACGACGATTTGAATAAAGTTATTAATTTTATATTAAATATTTAAATGAATTCTAACATTTACTACGGTTTAATTTAACAAAATGTAAAAAAACAAAAATAATTAATATATATTTATTTATTCAACTATGAAAATATAAGTAACAATAAAAAAAATATATGGTTAATATATTAATATTAATATATTGAATTAAATTGACATTTATATATATATATAATTTCCGTTTTATTTATATATATATGTGATGTCTGTAACATTATGAAGTTAGTTACAAACAAATTGCAAAATTAATTTAATTTATAACTAACTTCATTTTTTTAGATTTTGTTTTGTTATTAAATATTAAAAAAAAATAAAAAAAATATTACGACGATTGCAATAAAGTTAATAAATTTATTTTTAATAATTGTGTTGTTTTGTAAATATTTAAAACAAAATTTCCTATAAATTATTCTTATTAATCAATCTCGTGCGGTTAGAAGCCGCCTGTCCCTTTAAGAAGAGTTTTATGCCGCCGGCATCATATTTAACTCATTGGTTACCAACGATTTAATAGCCAATATCATAAAAATCCTTTTTTTTTATTTCCCTCTTTTCATTATTAATTATTTGATCTTTATCTATTATTTCAATTTATTTTTATATGTAAGATTTAATATTAATTTACTATTTCTACATTATTCTGATTCTGAAACTTTTTAAAGTTGCTACCACAGAAAAGTCCATTAAAAAGTTCAGGTACCACTAAAAGGATTTTGTTACTGAAAATAACTGTGTGTACTTACGGTACCACCAGTGATACATGTACATAGATTCTATTATTGAGAACCGCTGCATTATATTAATAAATAATAAAATCAAAATCCAATTAAATAATCATTTTATTGTTTATATTAATTTTGAAAATTTGAAATCGTAAATTTTATAGATTTGATTCTGGTTAGAACTGTCGAAATATTCTTTTCATGATTAAAATAAAAATACATAGATAATATTTATTTATTTGTATTATTGATTAAGCTTTTTTTGAGTTATGAGATGTACCGGAATATTATTAGATTCTATTAATGAATATGACTATACGAATGTATAGTATAAGTGTGTATGAAGGTAATTATATATATTGCAGTAGAAAATAGTTTTGCTTTAAGTGTGTGTTCCATTAAAAAGTGTTGATGTTATCTGGTTATTGTCTGAATAAATGCACCATTTTATTTAGTATTATATCATTTATTATTCGTAAATCACCTTGTATTTTATATCTAATAAACTTGTTTTAGAAAAAGAGAAAGTTAGTAAAACTGCAAATTAATTATCTACGTTTATTGAATTACAAAACCATTTTAGTTGAAATCTTAATATAATTGTTGAAAATATAATATATACAGTGGTAAACGACGTTCCCTTACCTTATTTTCAGAACCGGAACGCGTTTCGGTACTTTTTCATGTCCAAACAAATCCCACCTAAATCTACTGTTAAAATTTCTTTTTTTGTGTTCGTTAATATTTTGTATAGTAAGAATAAGAAAAAATAAAAACTTATATGAAAAAAATATAGTTAGCTGTACATAGAATTTTTTTTTTTGCTCCCATTGTGCGTTCCCTTGCTTCTTATTTTACCAATGCATATATAATACCTTTATGTTTTATTAAGTTTTCATTGGAGACACAAAATTTAAAAATTTATCTTGAAAACTGATTGAAATTGAATTTTAATATAATAATAATAATAATAATAATAATTATACTTAGAATTACACCTTTCAATAATTTTTATTGAAGAAAGGTAAAAAAGTATGAAATTTGATTTAATTGAATAAATTGTTTCTAAAATAAATATTTAATGACACTTTATAAAGAGATTGATCTCATTTTTTTTGAGATTATATTATAAAATAAAAATAATACACTACAATAAAACTACATATTTAGTATTTTTAAAATTATTTAGCGCGATTTAAATCTCTTATTTAATTTAATTTAAAATATCCCAGAAATTTTATCTTTTATTTTTGAGATGGAATATTATCCAATTCAAAAATATGGAGAACATTTCATATTGAAGAAGGTATCGAATTTTCTCTTTATTTTATGACCACACAAATTGTCAAAAAATCTTTTTAAAATCAATAATTTCGGAAGTTGTAATGTTGTAAATATCAAATTTATTGGTATTTGATGATGATTTTATTAATTTGATATACTTTTCAGGGACCTAAAAGAAAACAAATGCTGGAGTTGTTACCTTTTTGAAATAAATAAAGTTATCAGAATTTTTTTCTTAATGATTAAACTTCGAAGATGTTTCCTTTCCACTCTAAATAGTAATATTACGCTTATTTTACAAAATGGAATTTTTTTCTCAATTTTGAAAAAATTAGGAGATGTTGCCTTTTCGAAATAATTGATTCAATTTTTTTTATAAATTAAATAATATTTAAACATTATTATAAATATGGAAAAAAATGTTTTTTGACATTATTATAGTATTATTTATTTTTTTTAATAATAAATTATATATAAAATAAGTTTGTAAGTATTACTTTTACCTGTTTTTTTTTTTTTTTTTTTTTTTTTTTGGAAAATATAATAATTTGAAATTAGTTTATATAATGATAATACTTATGAATTTTCTGAAAATAATCTTAAAGTATTGTGATCATATATGAATAGAATTAATAATAATAATGTATAATAATGTAACGAAATGTAAAAGGTTAAAAAAAAAGTAAATTTCCTAAATGAAAATGAAATAAATATAAATAAATTATTTCATTTGAAAAGATGTCTTTATAAATTTTTTTTAATTGGGTAATAAAAATAAACGAAATGGCTGATTTTAATTTGCCACCCACCTGTGAACTGTCGCCTAAACGCGTATGGCACTCTCAATTCCAAATATTTTGCATTCTTTCATTTAACTATTTCGGTATTAGTTGGTTGGCATCAAATAGTTTCGTTTTCTTTCTCTCCTCTCATCGGGCATATATATATATATATATATATATAGATCTCAATTATAAGAGGGAGAGGAGGGATGTGCAATTTTAAATATACACTTGGCGATTTGTTTAAAAATACTCTTCGTTTTTTTTTAATTCTATTTTTGAAATGTTAATACAATCTCTGGCGCCATTTTAAATAACTAACGAGGTTTGTTTAGATTTGAATAAAAAAGAAAAATTTCTATAAGAATCAGAATAACAATTTTTTCCCCTTACATATATATATATAGTTCGGTTTGGATATAAGAAGATTAAAAAATTAATTAATTAAATAATTTTTCTATATCTAAACCGAACCGAAAAAAACCGAAAATTAGTTAATTAGTCAATAAAACATTATCATTAAATTATATGTCAAACTTTAATAATTTTTATCTGGTAAAATAGAAGAGACCGCGATACTGCTTAAGGAAAGTTTCTTTGGAGTTAAAAAATTAGCTGGAGTGTCTCCACTCGCAATTTGAATTGGATTAAATAACATAATATATTATATTTAAATTAAATTTAATTAATTAGAAATTATAAATTAAAATTAATAGATAATATTTATTGGCTCTTTGTTGATGGCACCACGTCACGTGTTGGCGCGTGAGATTTGCAGTGTTAAAAAATTAATTCCGGTACTTTCAGACTTGTCTACATACACACACAGACATTTTTCTCAACAACAAGTGATTCAGAAACATTCAAAACGTATAAAAACATCAAAATCTCAACATCGAAAATTTTCGTGATCGCAATACTATCTCTGGCGAGATAGTAAAAAGGAATCCACTGACAAAGTTTCATCCTAAATCCCTGAAGCTTCCCATTTTGTAAACAATTACCAAATATATTATCTAATGTTTTTAAATATATATATATATATATATATATATTATCATTTCAAATGTATACAATTGTTAATTAAAATCTGTCTACAATTACTAATTAATGGATATTCAAATATTAAAACATATATTTTGGAATCAAAAAAGGGATCTACTGATAAAGTTTTATCAAAATCCATGAGGCATCGGTTAGACCAGTGATCTTCAAACTCTCTGGAGTTGCGGAACCCTGGTAATTTATTTCTCAACGGAACCCTATAGAATTAATATTAAAATTAAATTAATACTTTAAAAAAATTCGTTCTATTTGAGCTATACGGTATTTTACTTTTATTATTATTAAACCAAAGAACGATAATGTTAAAAAAAATTAAATTTGTATAGTTATGTTTATAAAGAACGTAAAAATACGATAGTGGCGGAACCCTTGGGCTTGGTTCACGGGAACCCAGTTTGAAGACCACTGGGTTAGACTAAACAATTACCCTTATATATATATATTAATTTTATATATATATATATAACAAAATGAAAATCAATTCAGTTAGCATAAGGTGTCAAGTTTACGATTGTGAATGAATACCTTCATTCGATACCCATCTTCTTTACCCATACACACACAGAGAGAGAGGGAGATTCTCGTCTTATAGTATAAATCACAAATACATGACAAAAAAAAAAAAAAGAATGAAATATTACAGGTGAACATACTACAATAGAGAATGGAGTTAAGAATAAAAGTAATACCGTTACTATTATATAACATATATAAGATATATTTTGTACAATTTGGCATAAACGACAAACAAACGATTCAACACTTTATAAATTATATATTTATTATGAACATTTCTTTCTTTTTCAAAGATTCTTTTGATTGAAAGCATAATAAATGAATCAATGCATGAATATCAATCAATCACATTACTTTCATCTCAGAAATAAAAATCAATTAATTTAAGTAAATTAATAAAAATATTTTAAATTTTCTAGAAAAAATATAACTAATATAAGAAACAAACCTCTGACTTTTGTACGTCCTACGCAAGGACAACGCCTATCAAGCCGGTTATATCAATGAGGTGTTCTATGATCCATAGAACGGGTCCTCTCAACCTTTACCTTGATTTTCTTGATCGGAGGCGCTATCAAGTACCTTTTCCCCAATGTTGTTCCCGGAGGCTGGGTTGACTCTGTCCCATAGACCCCAGCTAGGGAAATTCCCTTGCCAGGCCCGGGACTTGAACCCGGGACCATGTGAATGTGAGGCAGGTTCGCTACCCCCACACCCAATGGCGCCTTTTATAACTAATATATTTTGAGTAAAAAAAAATTATATTTATTTAATATTTAAAATTAATATTAAGAAATAATTATTTAATAAATTGTTTATTATTATTTTATCATTTTATGTCCATGTTTATGTTTTAATTTGTTCCAATTTGGATTATAAATATTTTCTAAGGGTAAATGAGAGATAGGTGGGTGAGGAAGAGGGGAGGGGGTATGGGGGTATGGGGGTATGGATGGAACACTCGGGCAGACTCTTTCGGCAGAAAAGACAATACTGTCTCGTCTCAACAGGATTTGTTTCTTTAACCGTGCCCATCCCACTCTCTTCACTTCTTCATTCTTTCCATATCTCTCATCTCTTCACCACTTCTTTCTCCTCACCCCCCCCCCTCATCCATCACCAATCATCTTTACCAACAAGACATGTTTGTTTTAAATAGCAAACCCAAATAATCTTCCTTTAACCTTTGAACTTGGAATATCAATTGGATTATTTATAATTATTAAAATCAATTATAATATAATCTAGCAACTCACATTTTTGTAAATATATAACCATATATATTCTATGCATAAGAGTTAAAATTAAAATAAGAAAAAATAAAATGAAAATATTTCAATAAGATGTAATAATAATAATAAGTTGTAAATAATATTTGTAATAAAGAAATTTTATTTATATACATCATCATTGATGTTGAGAATCATTTCTCAACCACTCACTTTTATGTGCGAGATTTTTTACAAATATAAAGAGGCTCATAAACATTTCCGACTTTTTTAAATATGGTTCTTAAAAAAAAGGTAAAATGTTTTTGGGATCAGGCTCTTAAACATTTTCGACTTTTTTTTTTAATTTTTTCAATATGGTAAATAAGTAAATAACTTTTACACTTATCTTTTTCTTAGTGTGCCGCCAAATTTATAAACCGTTAAAAATGTGCCGCGGTAAAAAAAAGGTTATATATATATTAATTGAAAGATGAATCTTTTCAATTGTTTTATTATATTATGTCAAGCTATCGAATTTTATAACTATCATTTGAATAGGTTAAATACCATTATTTTGTTGCCAAAAAATGTAATATGAACTTCATGAACATAAAATCTTAATTAATTTCTTATTTAATATTAAAAATATATAAAATATATAAACAAAAAATAAAAATTGAACTTTTTGAATAGCCCGGAAAATTGTTTTTTTTTTAAAGGTGGAAAAGAGGCAATTTTTAAATTAGAAACAATTTATCAGAAAATTGGGGGGGGGGAGAAGGTTGTTTTTTTTTATTGTTTTAGTGAGGTAAGATGATTTTTTTCCTATTTCATGGAACCTCTTTCTTGATTCATTTATCTCGTAGAGTCATTTCGAAAGCGATATTTCTCGAAGGGGCTGCAAAACCAACAATTCTTAAGGGCCCACACCCGAAGGGTAGCCAGACACACACGCACATGCGCACACAGGCACACATAGAGACACATACACACTTTCCCTGAGACAACCTTTCGTCTACGAGTTATAATTTTCTACCTGGAACTAAACAAAAGGGCACATTGCTTTTTTTGAATTCCATTGCTAAATTATAGAGACGGAATCTTGTTTCGTGTATTTTTTTTTTGAATTTTTCTTCTTTTCTACCTAGAAGAAGTTTCCAAAGAAGAAGAGAAAAATAATATATATATATATATTAAAACAAAATAACATAAATGGTAGAAAAACAATTTTTCTTGAAAGGTTGAGTAAATTATAGATAATCATACAGGAAAACATGTTTTGAAATTGATGAAAAAAAAATAAACAATTAATAAAATTTCATTCTACTATTAAAGGTTAAAATAACCATTTCATTGGGAAAAAATATTTTCATTTTCGTTTCATTGGAAAAACTTGGCAAAAATAAAACCTTTTCCAAAATTGTTTGTCTCATGACACTTGAAAATGATTCTTTAGAAAGAATTGAAGATCACCCTAGGTATTTTTTTTTTTTAGGTTTTGAATGAAATC
Source organism: Labia minor (assembly GCA_963082975.1). Taxonomy (NCBI): domain Eukaryota; kingdom Metazoa; phylum Arthropoda; class Insecta; order Dermaptera; family Spongiphoridae; genus Labia; species Labia minor. The sequence continues at coordinate 120,630,544 of OY720344.1, read as the reverse complement.
ATTATAATTTCTATGTAAGGTATTTTTTTTATAATAATCACAAAAATTTAATAACTCAGAAATTATAAAAAAAATATAAATATAATAATTCACTTAGTATAGATTCATATAGGGTAAGGTATACAGTCGTTGGCCCCGAGGCACAGTCATTGGCCCTAAAAATCACTAAAACACAAATAATAAGAGATTTTTATTTTAAAAATTGCACTATTAACTATGGTTATGTAATCGTTTGTTGTATGGTAGTAAACATGTTGTATACCTGTTGTATAAACATTATACCTAGGCCAATGACTATAACAGGGGGCCATGGTTTATTAATAAAAATCTCTTTAAAAACTTTTATATGAATAATATTTTTTAGTATAATAGAATAGTTGATATAATTAATAAAAATAGTAGTAAACATTGATTTAATAGAAATTAAAATTAAAATAAAATAAATAAAATAATAAACCTTTATTATTGATTAATGATGGTGAAGAAAGAAACAGGTCCTTCAAAAATCAAATATGTCTGAAATTTCTCTTATTATCTTCATAATAATTCCTCATAACATAATTCATAATAATTTTAAATAAAAATAATGAATTCTTGATAGCATACTTTAATCGTAAATTATTCATAGGAATAAAATAAAAATATAATTATAAATTTTTATTTTTGTTGAATATTTATTAGTATATAAATTACAAATAACAATGTTTTTATTTATTTATTTATTTTTAATTACCTTGAATTTATAAAAATACTTATGGTAAATAATGAGATGATTAAATTAAAAATAGTAAAAAAAAAAATTACTAGAATTTTTCAACAAAAAGTATTTTAGTAGTAAGTATGATAAAAAAAAATGAAAATGCCAGTCAGTTTTTATTTTCTTTAAAGTTTTCTTGGACATGGATACTTGAAAATGTATTTTCGTTGTTTGAAAATACATACAAGTATAAATCAAGAGTTTTAAATTTGAATATCGAAATAATATTTTAATAATATAAATATATTATTATTATTATTTTTCAATGAATTCTTTAAATTATTTTAAACAATTCTTTAAATTAATAAGCTGGAGTGTCTCCACTCGACTATCTCGCAATTTGAATTGGATTAAATAACATAATATATTATATTTAAATTAAAAATTTAATTAATTATAAATTAAAATTAATAAATAATATTTATTAAACCAGCTCGTGATTGACTCTTTGTTGATTGAACCACGTCACGTGCTGGTGCGTTATTTACAGTCGTGTTAAAAAATTAATTCCGGTACTTTCTGCGATTCAATCAAGCTGAAATTCTATATATAGCAGTTTTATACAATTTTTAATCATGTGAAAAATTATCAAACATATATCTTTATTTTTACGGTCACTTTAGAGGAAAAAAATCAAAACGTTGTAAGTAATGACCCACTTCCGGTTGAGCTACATTTCTCAAAATTTGATAGAAAACTACGAATTTTGCCCGTAAACCAAATTTCATGATTTTAGCTCAAACCGTTTTTGTGTAATCTTGTCAACCTTCAGGCACCTTCAAAACGTATAAAAACATCAAAATCTCAACATCGAAAATTTTCTTGCGAGATAGTAAAAAATTTTCATTTCATATATAGTATAGAGTTTATATAGTATCTGGTACACTGAGTCCCCGCTCGGATATTAATAAATTGATTGATTCGAATATTATGAATATTTTTCATTCTATTTTTCTTATCTTATATAGATAGCCAGTACATATTAGACCAATTTTTTTTTTATATAATTATAATAACCTCTACTGTATTTGCACATATTAAATATCAATCTATTTCTTTTTTCAAAAATACCCTCAAATAATCCTTTGATATAAAACATATTATACTAATAATTCATCAACAAATTGAATTTGTTTCTTTCTCAACAAAAAAAAAAAAAAAATTATATTTCAAGTATCTATTTACTTCTACTAATAACTTAACACTGCATGATAAAATTATTATAAATTCATTTTTTTTTTTTTTTTTTTGATAGGGTAAATTATACATTCGTTGGCCCTGAGAAGCTTTACAGATTAATATCATAATAACAGCAGATAACATATACATACTTAATTATTATTACTTAATGGATAATAAACCTTATTAATGACATATTTGAAATACTTAGCTATTTCATTGTATTATAATTAAAAATCTTTCTAATTAACGATATTAAGTGAAGGAAAACTGTAATTCTTTAAGTTTGTTCAATAAACCAAATTTTTACAACAGGTGTCTTGTAGGTATTATTAATTTAATTGTACTTGTTATATTCTATAACACACATTCATATTATATATATATATATAGGGTAAAGTATACAGTCGTTGGCCCCGAGGCAGTCATATCACCAAAACAGAAATATTAAGAGATTTTTTTTTTAAATTGGACTATTAACTATGGTTATGTAATCGTTGGTTGTATGGTTGTATAATCACTATAGAATACTTAGGCCATTAATTATAACAGGAGGCCAATAACTGCACTTTTAGGATTTTGGCGTGCTTATTGAAAATGTCATGAGAAAATGATATTTTTTTTTATTCATCCAAATGTTCATAGTATCTATGTTCTGCAAACCTAATTTGACACAGATTGTGCAGATATGCATTAAAGTCTGCTTAAGGGGGCCAACGACTGTAATCTTTACCCTATCCTTCCTTCTTTATTTCTAATCTTTGTCAATTTAATATTAATTAATAAGTTAGTAAAAGAAGAAATAGAATAACTATAATATACACATTATTATATAAATAAAAAATTATTGTGTTTTTAATAGAGCTAGATATAAAATTAGTAATAGTTTTAAACTATTTTATATGTCGGAAGATATAACAAATCTGAATGACAAACAAGAGAAGAAAAAAGCTGAGGCTTGTCACCTCTTCCATTGTATCTTCTAAATAAATATATCTGTATATATTAATTTCAATAATATGTCAAAGCAAACCAAAAAAAAAAAATCCTATTTCAGGTGACCTCTTGAGAGAAGATCAATTTGAGTGAGTGGTTCATCTCTTTTAAGAATAGCCGGGACCTCATCGGGCCTTCCAAAGCACAAAGCACACTGTTTGTGTTCTACACTCTATTGTGGTCTCTCTCCCTTAAAACTTGTAGAAGCGTGTGCTTCAATAATTCAATCCGAGAGAGAAAGAGTGGGAGAATAGCCAGATTCCAAAGATGATGTGTTCATTATACACAATAGTCATCCTTTCTCTTTCTTCCTATTCATTCTTTCTCGGTTCCTATCAAACAAGAGGGAAACAAGAGTGGGGGGGGGGGTGAGGAAGTTACGATGACTATCAAAAATAAATATTCAAAATAAAACCAATAAAACATCAAATAGAAAAAAATAAAGAGTTGATTAATATGAGAGAAGATAAGAAAAAATAAAATAAAATAAATTTTCCTATCGTTTGTCTGAATTATGAATTAACAAATAAAATATTTAATTTTCATTCTTTTTTTTTTTGAGTTAAAATCATTATATATAATTTCCTATGTATGTATGAAATGTCTGTTACATTATGAAGTTAGTTACACATTTAGAATTTTACAATTTACAATTTTATAGAATTTAAAATAAAAAAAAAATTCGAAATACAAATTGAAATATTTTAATTTTTGATATTAATATTATTTTTTTAATGAGAATTAATTTATTAAACATAATAAACATAAAAAGAAATCTATCAAAATTAGTCATTTGTTATTAACTTCATTGTTTTTAAATTTTGTTTTGTTATTAAATATTGAAAAAAAAAAAAATAAAATTATTACGACGATTTGAATAAAGTTATTTATTTTATATTTAAACATTATTGTCAGTATTTGAGACAAAATTTCCTATAAATTATATTAATCAATCTCGTGCGGATAGAAGAAGAATTTTATGCTGCCTAGAACGGCTATAATTTTAATAATATTAAATTCACAAATTGTCTTTTCAAAAGAAATGGATAATTTTTATTAAAAAAAAATCATTATACATCTATATATATAAAAAAAGGTTTTTGTCTGCACATTGCTCAGAATTTAAAAATTTTTGCATATCTTCGCGTTTCATGACCTCTAGAATCCAAAAGTGACTTTAGAATTTTTCACGTCTGTCTGTCTGTCTGTCTGTCTGTCTGTCTGTCTGTCTGTCTGTCTGTCTGTCTGTCTGTCTGTCTGTCTGTCCGGAAAATTACTATTTTATAGACTCAGAATTGGCTGAACCGATTTCTTTGAAATTACATCACAATATCCTTATATACCTCTAGAGTAACATAGGCTATAAATTTTATTAATATCTTATCAATAACCGCAGAAATTAATTTTTTAAAGTTTAGATAATTCTCCGTGTTGTTCATTCAAGAGCAGCTCGCGGCTCACTGTCGGCCTAGCGGAATCATTTCAAACAATGAATTATCATAGAGATTCCCAATCGAAGAATTATTATAATATTTCCCTTTTTATTTTAAATTCTAATATACAAATATCAATTCAATTAAATAATTTATTCTAAAAGTTCTCAATTTAATTAAAATATTTATTAGATCATATTTTTATCTTAAATTATTTTTTATTTAATTGAATATTTCTTCTTTTCTATAATATATATATAATAATATATAAATTTTATTATTGAATAATAAAAAAATATTATTTAACCTGAATTAAAATGACTGAATTATATTATCTTTGTTTTTTATTTTAATTTAATTACTCTATTAATAATTACTAAATATATATATATATTATATAAAAATTAAAATATGATGATATAAAGTTGTTTTAAATTTTTGACATTTTTAAATTGGGTATATTTTTTAAATTTATTAAAATGTCTTTTTTATTTATTATGTTTAAAAGATTCATTTTTATTAGGTGATATTAATAAAAAATAACGATGCTCTGTGCAAGTCGAATCATGTTGCACATAATTAAATAACAATTGCCAAACAAAGAATATAATATTTTTTTAAATTCTTATATTTAAATATCATTTCAATTAAATAATTTATTCTAAAAGGTCTCATTTTAATGCAATTTATAATTTTCTTCTAATTCAGATTTAGGACAAATCGTACAACATTATATCAAATCTCGCTAAGAACATTCAATATTTTTGTACACAAAATATTCAGAGTATTGGCTAAGCGTATCACTCACAATCAGTTTATATTGAAATTTATATAAATTAACAAAGTAAAAATTTTTATTTGTTTAAATTTTATTATAATGAATCAAAAAAAATTAAATATATAGATCACATGATTAAGAGAAGCAAAAAACTTAACAGAAAATAACTGTTGGATGGAGGTCGGACATGACAGAAACTGTAAGCGAAATCTTCATATTGCGACTAATATAATTTTCAAATCCCCTAGCACTACAGAATTAGATAAGTTTCTTTTAAGGGAGGAAAATAACTATGATCTAAAAAAATTAATAAATGAACTTAATAATAAAAAAAACAAATAAATCAATTAATTTAAATTAATACTATTAATGAATGTATATATTGGTCATTTATCTATAGTTTTATACCGTTAATTTTTATAAATTGTCTCAAGTCTCTATTTTTGCATTTTCTCAAGTTTCATTATAATTAAAAATATTCAATAATAATCTAGCAATGAAAATAAAATACCAAAATGTAATGATCAAGAAATATTATACTCTATTATAACATATACAATACTTATAAACTATAGGCGGAGGAAATATTAGGAGATATCATTGCGGGTTCAGGCCAAATCGACCAACATTAATTAAGATATTTTTATTATGACAGATATTAGGAACAAAACCGCGAATTCAATATTTCTGTTCACTAATTATTTGTAGACTTTAGTAAAACATACGCATAACTCAATAGATCCGGATAAACTTTTTCAAATTTTCAATCTTCAAATTTCTCTTGAAGGTAGTAAAGAAAGAATAAGATGCGGAAATCAATTGTAAAATATTAGGTTACTCAGACGACTTAAATATAATAGGAGATTCGGCAATTGCAATTACAGATAGCGAGGAAAATTTAATGGAGGTTTGAAATTAATAGTGATAAGAAAAAATATTTAGTAACAAAGAGGAAGAGTATTAACATACAAAATCTTAAGATACAAAATGTAGAATTTGAATATGTAGAAAAATTGAATGTAATCACGAAGGATAATAATATTTGAGAAGAATTTAAATCGGGGTTGCAATCGGGAAACGCCTGTTATCTGCAATAAAGAGGCTTATCTCTTCAAAATTATTATCAAAGGGAATATATAAAAAGATTATTTTGCCTGTTGCATTATATGGGTGGGAGGCATGGTCTATGACCCTTGGAGATGAGAGTAGATTCAGAGTATTTGAGAATAGGATTCTTCCCTGCATTTATTGGCCAAAGAAAGATGAGGTCACCGGGTATGAGGGAGACTGTATAACAAGAAATTGCATGGCCTCTCTGCATCTTCAGAAATAGTTAGGGTTATAAAAGGGAAAAAGCTGCGATAGGCAGGGCACGTGGCAAGAATGGGAGAGGAAAAAGATATTGGTGGGAAGACCGATTGGAAAACGTCCGCTTGGAAAACCAATGACGCGTAGGAAGGGACGTAAGAGAGATGGAATAAGGGCTCAGGATAGGGACACTTGGAGAAATGTGGTTGTTGCGGCTAAGAACTTTAGAGTATCTTTGAGCCACATAGGTAGATAGATATAACATATACAATAATAATATATATAATTAATATAGTGATTAAATTAAAATATATTTTTTAAATAAGAACACAAAAAGAAATGAATGTTTTATGTAATATACTGATTGAAACAAAATGGATGAAAACCTTTTAATACTTTCAACCACAAAATACTATGTACAACTCGGGGGTACAGGGGGCGGAGCCCCCGTCTAGGTGTGAAGAGCGCCGAAGGCGCTCTGAGCAGCTAGTATTCCATAAAAGAAACTCCTTCAGTTTAAATTATTTTATGCTTCTCTCTTTCTCTCTCTTTCCCCACCTACTCCATCACAAATTAAATTAAATTTTTTTTTAAATGTTATTGTTTTCTGTTTATTTCCACATTATAAAATTTTATTAGTAAAAGTATGTAATTTTTTATAAATTTACTATAAATATGCATATTTGATTTTACATTATTTTTCTATATTTTTTTTATATTTTGACCTTGGCATATTGAATGGTTCAATAAAATTGTGCAATAATATATATACATAATGCCTAATCCTTGACCCCTCTATAATAATAATAATAATAATAAAAATTAAATGTAAACCACATTGGATCAGACAAATATTTAGAGATAATTATTATTAAAATAAATATTATTAAAGAAAAATGAAATAGGAAGATATACATTTTTATAATTAATAAGGATATTTATTATTCAATATTAATTATGTAATTATTCTTTATTTATTTATTTTAAAGTAATATTTTAAAATTTATTTCACTTAGATATAGCAATATTTTCTTTTTATTATTTTTGGTAATTTTTTACAAAACAGGAGCTTCAGGGATTTGAATGAAACTTTTCCAGTGAATTCCTTTTTAATTCCAAAGAAACTTTCTTTATACAATATTTATCGGTCTCTTCTAGTTCACGAGATAAAAATTATTAAATTTTGTATATAAATCCATTTACATTATATTTAGCTACCATGTTTTATTCATGTGGCCAGCAAAGGGCTTCACTAATTTTCTGGGTGGGAGGAGGAGGGGTTGAGTTCGGTTTGGATATATGAAAATTAAAAAATTAATTAATTAAATAATTTTTCTATCTCCAAACCTAACTTCGTGAATTTGTCAATAAAACATTATTAAATATGGCTGCTCATTCATAACTAGTTTATCTGTCAAACTTTAATAATTTTCATCTCGTCAACTAGAAGAGACCGAGAAATATTGCATGAGGAAAGTTTCTTTGAAATTAAAAAAGGAATCCACTGGCAAAGTTTCATCCAAATCAGTGAATAATTACCTATTTTATTACTATTATTAATATGGTTTTTATTAATTTTTGGTTATATAAGCCAGTTCGATACACATTAATTTTCTTTTTCTTTTCATTTCTCAGCACACTGATAGAATCTCACCTCCTATATGACTTGATTATTCATTCTTCTTTTCATTTTTTTTTGACATACATTATCAAATTTTAAGTATTAAAATAAAAAAACAAAAATAGAAAAATAAGTTTATAATATATGATATATAATACAGTCATTTGTGTATAAAAAGACATCAATCAGAATTTTTTTTGGTTTGTGATGAAGAAGAAGATATTTTGAATTCTTGAATTTTTTTGAAATGTATATCTATATATCTATATAGCTATATAGATATATAGTAGTTTTAGGTCGGTTGAGTTGTTTGTCTTGTTGAAAGACAATGGCCGGCACATATATCTTTAATTATCGGGCTTAGGCAGAGGCCGGTCTCGGTTTTCACTCACACAGGAGTGGCTCAGGCATGCGGCCCCGGCCATGTTCTGCTTTAATTACTGGCCAATCCATTATCCACCACCACCACCACCACCGGGGCCGAACAATGGCCGCCTTTGCATGCGAGCATTCCAGCCACGACAGGGACCAGGTACCCAAATGGACCTCGTTGCCAAGTTACAAATGCATCCGACCAATTCGAAATTCACTTTTTTTTTTTTGTTTTTCTTTTTATTTTCTTTTTGTATGTGTGTATGTGTGTGTGTGTGTTTATATAGAGACATGCCATGAATACTCTCGAAGGTTGGTTCCATTAGCAGATACGTATCATTCTGAAAACAAAAAAACAAAAACATTTTCAAAAATATTTTAGAATTAGTAACAAATGTTGGAAAAGTAATAAATGGAAAATATACGTACGTATATTATTTATAATTGGTATTCTCATAGTTCAGGAAGGGCATATGTACTTAATTGAAAGCAAAAATGAAAATGAAATAATAATCAAATGAAAAATCTATTTATATTTCACAATTTAGTTAAATATAGTTAAATGTAAATATTCAATATATATATACAAGGGTGGGGTGAAAAGTTTCAGTCAACACTGATACATTTCTCATAACAGTGTTATTATTTAGTTAATTAATTGAATCAATTAATTAATTATTTATTAATTTAATTTAATTTAATTTAAAACTCATCAACAGTTATGAATCGACGCAAAAATTCTTTTGGATTACGCCTACAGCGCCAAATTGTCGGTAGAAATGGTTTTTCGAATCAGTTTTTGGTGTAACGTTAGCAAACGCGGCACCCACCTTGCACACAGCTTTTCCATATTCAAATGGTCGTGCAAAATATTTCGCACACGCTCAGCTGACATCGAACAGGTCTCAGCTATCTTGAATGTTGGAAAATAAAGCAAAAAAAAAAAAAAAAAAAAAAAAAAAATTAAAAACATATATATATATATATCTTATTCTTATTCTTCTTATTATTATAAATCAAACTTTTAATTAATAAATTAATATTTTTTTTTCAATACTTGTACATTTTACTTTTCATTTACTATTCTATAGTACTATTATTTTAAATTTAATATTTCTAGAGATTTTTTAAAAATTGAATACATAGATTTACTATATAATAAAGTAGACCAATAAATAGAATTTGTATTATAAAAAGTGGTTATTTTTTGTATTTTTTCATAATCATTTTTTAATTTAATAGCAATATCATTCATTTCCTATATATTATAGTCGACACAATAGTTGAACAATCAATAAAAACAACTTATAATGAGGAAAAAAATTTAAAGTTAGAGTATTCTATAAGACTATCCTTCTATTATTTGACCGATCATTAAGAATATATATATACACGAGGTCTGTTCAAAAGAAAAGTTGAATTTTGAATTATTTCGAAAAGTATTTATTTATTCATCCATATCCATTTTGTTCCCTTCAAAGTAATTCCCCAATGCCAGCGCTTCTTCCAATTGTTGAAGCAATTCTGAAATGCACTTTTCGGTAAGGTCATCAGCTCGTTTTTCGATTCTGACTCTATCTCATCCATTGTAGCAAAACGCTTTCTTTTCATTGGTCTCTTCCGTTTTGGGAATAGGAAATTGTTACAGGGAGCCAAATTTGGTGAATACGGTGGTTGAGGCATGATTACGGTATTGTTTTTGGCCAAAAAATCACGAACAACGAATGATTTGTGAGCTTTTTTCACAATTCCGATTGTTTGAGCCGTATTGCTTCACGGAAAGGTTGCATAACTTCCTTGTAGTATTATTTTTTTAAGTAAAAAATCGAAGAACATTCAAAACCTGACTAACTTATTCAGTTGTTAAAAACAAACTAATAAAAAATGGCTGATAATGTCAACATATGACCAACAAAACAAAAAATAATCGAATGTACACAGCCCGATAAAATTCACCTTCTCTTTTCTTTTTAACATACCTCGTATATGTATTTATATTTTGTTTCCCATCTGAAGTTTTTTTTTTATTAATTAATGGTTTCCATAATAAATTAGTTTAGTCATTTCTGCGATATTTTAAATGTTAATTAATCTAATTAGATTCCAAGTTTATTTGAAAAACAAAACGTCTGATAGAATCAAGAATGATAAAAAAACAAACAAAACGTTCAATTCTTTAAAATGCCCTTTTTATTTACAGAACACGTCAAAGACATTTACAAATTCTGGAAAGAATTTGTAAATGAGAAGATATAAAAAAAACGATTCCAAAATTCCAATCTTAATTTTATCTATATATTGTCTTTGCTGGAGAAAGAAGGGTAGATGGAAGGAAGAAAAACTCTTTGATGAATACAAAACAAGATTATTTATAAATTCATCAATAAATGAATAAATTTTTTTAGTATAAATATTTCAACGAAGCCTGTGTGTTTTAGTGGGACAATCTTTCTTTCTTTGGATATATTTAATTGCAAATGAATCACAATCGGAAGATTACAAAAAAAAAACGAGATAATAGATAGACGATTGGAATCAGCAATTGAATGAAACAAGCAAACAAAACTGAACAAAAATCAAATCATAAAATAGAAAAAAAAAATGATGATTACATCGTACTAATTTGCATATAAGAACATTTTTCATCTTAATTTTTTCCTTTCCATTGAAATAATAAATAAATATATTTATGTATTATATGGATGGTTTTAATATATTTTATATATACATATATATATACGGTATATAAAAAAAGGAATAATATTTTTTCAACCATTTCAAATAACAAATATCTATATATTTTATTTTTCATAAACTATACCTTTTTTTTCCCGCGGCACACTTTTAATGGTTTAAAAATTTGGCGGCACACAAAGAAAAACATAAGTGTAAAAGTTTATCGTATTGAAAAAAGTGGTCCCAAAAACGGTTTACCTTTTTTTAAAACTAAATTGAAAAAATTTAGAAAAAAGTCTGAAATGTTTAAGGGCCTCATAATCTCGCTACACAGTGGTTGAGGATCACTGATCTATGCCATGTTAAGTTCATACATATATTATAATATAATAATTAATTTAAAAATAAATCACGTACAATTAGTAATTAATAATTTACCTAATGTAACATAATCGTAGATAAGCATGAATGAAATAAAATTCAAATATAAAATATATATAATTATCTCGAACTATAAAAATATAAAACAATAATTGTTTACAAAACGGGAAGCTCCAGGGATTTGAATGAAACTTTACCAGTAGATTCCTTTTTTAATTTCAAAGAAGCTTTCCTTATGCAATATTTCTCGGTATCTTCTAGTTTACGAGATAAAAATTATTAAAATTTAGCTACCATGTTTTATTATTTGGCCAACAGAGAGCTCCAATAATTTTCGGTTTATTTTAGTTCGGTTTGGATATATGAAAATTAAAAATTTAATTAATTAAATAATTTTTCTATATCCAAACAGAACTAATAAACATCGAAAATTAGTGAATAAGTGAATAATTAGTAAATGAGTCAATAAAACATTATTAAATGGTTGCCCATTCATTTATTAATAATTTTTATTTCGTTAACTAGAAGAAACCGAAAAATATTGCTTTAGGAAAGTTTATTTGGATTAAAAAGGGAATCCATTGGCAAAGTTTCATCCAAATCCATAAAGTTTCTCATTTTTAAATAATTACTTATAATCCTATTATATAAAGACTAATAAATATTTACATAAACAAAAATAATTATAAAATAAAACTAAATTTTGACAATTTTTAATTATTATTTGGTATATTTACACTTTTTTATTAAAATTGATTTAATGGCTTGGTAGCTGAAATTCAAAGAAAATACTTTGCCACTCTCCCCCCTCCATTCTCTTCTGCAATGACCGACGGTACAACGCCCGTACCTGCACCCATCGTGGTTATATTTATTAGTAAATTGCAAGAGAAAGACATGCACAGGTAAACGTTAAATGCATGCAAACCCAAACCAACAAGATGCCTGTTGAATATTCATTACCGAGCATATAGAAAAGTGTATGTGTGTGTGTGTGAGTTTGTGTTTGAGAGAAAGGCAGATGAATAGCCATTTGCATTTTTATTTTATTTTTTTATTTATTTTGAATTGTGTTGGAAAGTAATTTAATTGCATTTTCTTCTTAAGACACGCCTTGGAGTCTGTATTTAAAGATTTAAAGCGGCCTGATATTGAAATGCATACTTTAATCGAGTGATTGTCAACCACTGTGCCGCGGCACTTTTGTGTGCCGCGAGATTTTCACAATGTGCCGCCAAATTTTACGAATATAAAGTTCAAATGAAGAAAAAAGTACTTATTTTATATGTATGTAAAAAAAAGGTAAAATGTTTTTGCGATCAGGCTCTTAAACATTTCCGACTTTTTTTCAATTTTTTCAATATGGTAAATAAGTAAATAACTTTTACTCTTATCTTTTAAGGTTGAGATTCACTGCTTTAATCCTTCCCTATTCGTTCATGATTATTGTTTTGTTATAAAGTTTGATGATCTCTCACTTTCTCTTCTTATCATACGAGGTCTGTTCAAAAGAAAAGTTGAATTTTGAATTATTTCGAAAAATATTTATTTATTCATCCATATCCATTTTGTTCCCTTCAAAGTAATTCCCCTCAGATATAATGCACGTATGCCAGCGCTTCTTCCAATCGTTGAAGCACTTTTGAAATGCGCTTTTCGGTATCAGCTCCTCATCAGCTCGTTCTCCCACTTTATCTCATCCATTGTGTCAAAACGCTTTCCTTTCGTTGGTCTCTTCCGTTTTGGGAATAGAAAAATGTCGCAGGGAGCCAAATCTGGTGAATACGGTGTTTGAAGGATGATTACGGTGATGTTTATGACCAAAAAATCACGAACAAACAATGATTTGTGAGCATGCTTTGTTTTTCCATAAAAAATATTCGCTTTTACATAAACCCCATTAAATTACGTAATTGTATAATTTATTTATTTTATATTATTCTAGCATTTGCGGTTTTAATTCGGGACTCAGAACATTAATAGTAATTAATAAAATGTATACATTTAAACAATTTTGTTGTATTTGTTCTTTAAATATTTATTCTTTTTAGAATTAGAATTAAAAAAAGGTTAAATTAAAACAAGGCTAGACCAAGTGGCAGTTTTTATAAACAGTTTAGAGGAATCTATTTAGATTAGTGTTCTAGAGTATTAAAAAAAAATGTGTTTATATGGGAAGTCAAAAATAGAGAAGAGATTTTATTTTTGTGTTGTATTTGTTCCATGTAAGATACTGGCATAATTAATGAAAATAAATAAACTTTAAACAAAAAATAAATAGATATTATAGGTAAGAATAATCGCATCCACTAATAACTTTTCCAATAATATTTTTTTAGGATATTTTAATTGCAATTTCTAATTAATAACAACAACAACAACAACAACAACAACAGAATTATTGTTTTTTCTCTTCTCGTGAGATTTTAATTAATTTCTTAAGCACATTCCTCTTGTCCTATAGAAATCGCGTAATTATTCAAAGCTCACCTTTCTTCTCTCTCCCCCTCTCTCTGTTCTCCCCTCCCCTCTCCTTTCCAAAAGAAAGATGAATGATTGATCATTAGAAGAACAGAAGGCAAACGCTCGAATTGAGTGGGGATTAGAAGGGGGGGTTGGAGAAAAATGAAAAGAAAAGGCTTGATGAGTGTTGTGGGTGAAACGATAAGATAAAAAAAAAAATAAAGAATATACACTAATAATATTAATCAGTTCAGTGTAACTTGATGGATTCGTTTTTTGAAAAGAATTAAGAACAATGAATGTTAATAGACAATGAAAATAATTAAAAGAAAAAATTATTGCCAAGAATTTTGTTGCTTGATTAAAAAAAAAATACCTAAAGTTTAAGACCACCCATGAGATAAAAAAAAATATTTTTATATATAAATTAACATTTTATTTATAATTATACTACCATTTTTAGTCTTGTCTTAAAAAAATGTGAATCTATTTATATCTTTGTCATTTGGATTGCCCCCTCCCCCTCCCCACAAACAAAACATGTGCATATATAAGAGGATAGGTCAATAAATCCGTGACTTTTTGGATGAAATTCAGGTTTTTGGATAAAAAATTATTTTATTTTCAACGTAGTCTCCTTTAAGCTTTATACACTTCGTCCAATGTTTCTCCAATTTTTTTTATCCCTTCCAAAAAAATAAGATTTGTCGAGGACATCAAAATAGGTATTTGTTTTTGAGATGATTTCATCGTTTCATCTCTTTCCGTCGAGATATCGGGTTTGGAAACAAGAAATTATCAAACAAATCACTTGGAGATAAATCCGGAGAATAGGGCGGATGTGAGAGCAATTCGTATCTCAATTCACGGATTTTGATGGGAATTCACTTTTTCCCAAAATCACTTTTGCCCATTTTTTCCTCAAAATCACGAGGTAGTCTGCTATTAATAGATGTCAAACAAAAACTAAAAGACCCAGCTAGTTCAAATTTCGAAAGCAGTCAGCTAATAGTTGCCTGCTGACGAGGCAGTGTTGTCATTCCATTTAAGAGACGGAAAATTCAAAAAGTCACGGACTTATTGACATTTCTTCGTACTTATACCTTTTTACATTTTTATTATTATTATTTTATATAAAGTATATGTATATATATATTTAACTATTATATATATATATATAATTAATCGAGTCATGAGAAAAAAATCAAAATTCCAAAAAACGAATCCTTAAACTTAAGAAATTTTTTTTTTTCACTTTTTATATTATATAACTATAATAATAAAAAAATGTGTATACTCTACTTTCCTTATTATTATTAATTGTTTTATAATTACTCCATTGAATGTAATTTCAATTAATATACTGATGTTCCGTTGCTCAAATTAATGAATAGTATATATATCCGACCTTAATCCCTCATTCTAGTATTGTCTTAAGATTTCTACTTGGATAAAAAAAATGTAGGCGGCCTTACAAGAGATTATATCCTTTCAGGCTTAATTGAACGTAACATTTTTTTTTATTTAATTTCCATCATTTTTTTTTATTTATTTATGTGGAGTAAGTTGTTTTGTCAAATTAAAATTATCTTTTTTTCATTTATATAACAAAAATAAATAAAATATAAAAAATTCCACATAATCTTCTTTTTTCCCCCTCTTTTTCTTTTATAATAATAATTACTATAGTGATAGTTATAGAAAGAAATGTTAATCATTTTTCATTTTCATAGTGAATATCAAATTCATTTATTTATGACTATTCTATGGTGAAAGATAAATAATATTATATAGTTTATGATCTAAAATCTATATTATAAAAACATTATAGAATAAAGAAAGGAAGAAAGAGAGACAGAGAGAGAGAGGGATTAACAGGTGAGTCAAGGTTGAATAGAGAAACGGAGTTGAAAAAAAAAAAAAAATGGGATTTAAAAAAAATAAAATTTAAAAGATTTTCATAACAACATACGAATCTAACAGCAACATAATTTTCATTAAATTAATTAACTATGTCATACACATTTTATATAAAAAATTAATATATATATATATATATATATATATACATATTTTAAATTTTAGATTCTCCCCCTCTGCCTTTTTCACCGACCGACGATAGTAAGGGAGGTATTGTTTTCACACCAAATTTCACATGTGGAGATTTTTACATATCTCCACGAATCATGCATTTTCTTAACAGAAAAAAGTATTTTTAGCATGATGTCTGTCCGTCCGTCCGTCCGTATAGATGTGTACAGCCTGAACGGCTCAACCGATTTTGATGAAATTTGGTATATTTACTTAATGCATCAGTGGGATGAATTGATCAACTTTTGGTACAAATCCGGAAACCGGAAGTGGTAGTATTAGCGATCGACGATAGGAAGGGATGGGTTATTTTCACACCAAATTTCACATGAGGAGATTTTTTTACATATCACCACGAATGTATTGGTTTTATCCTCTGGAAAAATCATCTTCATTATGTTTTTCTTAATTTAAAATTATATGACGTCACCCAGCCCTTCATGACGTCCCAGCCTCGGGTAACGCCGGGTAACGCCGGCTACTCCAGCTATATATTATAAATAAAATAAAATTAAAAATATTTATGTTCTATCCATATCTGTTTTTTATTACATTAATAGATATATTAAAATTATTTGAAATTGTTTCTGTAGCTGGAAATTAATTTACTTCAAACCGTCGGTCGGTTCGGACCTGGCCACAGGTCAACTTATTTTACATATATATATCTTATATATATTATTAATCTAAAAAAACATTATTTCCAAGTTACCGTAGTTATATACCCTTCTTTTAATTATAACAAACTACTAATAGTATATTCATAAATATGACAGTTTAAATTAAAATTGATTATAAGAATTATAATGAATTAATTCAAGTGGAGACCACCAATAATGATTTTGTCTATTACGTATAATAATTATAATAATAATAATAATTAATTATATTAATAGACAAGTTGAATGATTATTTTGAAGAGAAAGACAACTCTCAAACCAAGCCTTGATGAAATGAATGTTGGACTAATTAAGATTTACAAATTTTTTTGTTTTTTTTTGTTTTGAATTAATTATAAAATGAAACAAGTATTTATTTCTAAAAGAGGGAGAGGGAAAAAAAGGAGTGAATATTTACAAGACATTTCTTATGTACGTATATATATTTATGATAGAATGATCATTTAACATTGAATAAATATGAAAATAAGTTTTCTTTTCATCTAGAAATTTAGAAAAAAGTCTGTGAGTTATTTTTAACAACAACATCAACAAAATTATTATATATAAGAATATTGTATATAATATATATTTATAATTTTCATTTCTCTCTCTTTTTATAATAAATCAAAATATATTAATATATAATCGTTAATTGAATATTTTTTAAACAGATAAGATAACATTTGATATTTAAATTTTTATCTATATTTATAAATTAATTTTAAATAACATTAAATTATTAAGAAACTAAAAAATATGATATGTGATGGTTCTATAGTAGATTCTAAGTGCTAATCTTTGGACTATGGTCGGTTGGTGTCGATGGATAATCGATATTTTTTTCAAATTTTATAAAATCTAATGTAAAGTATACAACATTGGCCCCCAGACAGTCATTGGCCCCCTATCACTAAAACACAAATAATAAGAGGTTTTTTTAAATCGCTCTATTAACTATAGTTATGTAGTCGATTGTTGTATGGTTGTATAATCACTATAGAATACTTAGGCCAATAACTATAACAGGGGGCCAATAACTGTATTTTTTAGGATTTTTGCGCGCTTATTGAAAATGTCGTGAGAAAATGATTTTTTACCGACCGACGATAGTAAGGGAGGTATTGTTTTCACACCAAATTTCACATGTGGAGATTTTTACATATCTCCACGAATCATGCATTTTCTAAACAGAAAAAAGTATTTTTAGCATGATGTCTGTCCGTCTGTCCGTCCGTCCGTCTGTCCGTCCGTCTGTCCGTCCGTATAGATGTGTACAGCCTGAACGGCTCAACCGATTTTGATGAAATTTGGTATATTTACTTAATGCATCAGTGGGATGAATTGATCAACTTTTGGTGCAATTCCGGAAACCGGAAGTGGTAGTATTAGCGATCGACGATAGGAAGGAAAGGGTTATTTTCACACCAAAGGAGATTTTTTTATATATCACCACGAATCATGCATTTTGTATTGGTTTTATCCTCGAAAAAAATCATATTTATTAGTTTTTTCTTAATTTAAAATTATATGACGTCATCCATCCATTCATGACGTCACAGCCTGGTCTTATATATATATTCTAAATAAAATAAAATTAAAAATATTTATGTTATATCCATATCTGTTTTTTATTACATTAATAGATATATGAAAATTATTTGAAATTGTTTCTGTAGCTGGAAATTAATTTATTTCAAACCGTCGGTCGGTTCGGACCTGGCCACAGGTCAACTTATTTTTATTCATCATAATGCTCATAGTATCTATGTTCTGAAATCCTAATTTGACACCGATTGTTCCGCAATTTGCCCAGATATGCATTAAAGACTGCTAGGAATTGCTTAAGAGGGCCAACGACTGTATGCTTTGCCCTATATACCAAGATTAAATACTTATTTCAACAATATTTTTATATATTCAAATATTTATTATGGTGCATATCTTTTATAATGATTTAATCAAAATGAATAAATCAAATGATCAAATTTTCACATTTCATATTTCAAATATTAAAAAATTTGTATTTAATTGATCAATAAATGAAATTAAATATATTAGTCTATAGCAGTAAGGGAACCGCGAAAAAATTTTCTAATATTTGAAATTTTTGTTTCTAAAAAAAAAAGGTAAGATGATGTTGTGGACAAACTTTTGAACATTTTCGATTATTTTTATTTTTCTAAAAATGGTTCTAAACAAAAAAAAAAGTTCAGATGATATTGCGATGCTCTGAAACATTTCCGATGGAGGGAAGAAACGTTTTCCAATTTTTCAAGGAGCCTCGGAAAAAATCCGATTATTTAGGGAGCCGCAAACCAGAAATGATTGGGAACCTCTGGTCTACCGTGAAATATATTTATTAAGTTAATTATTAATATTAATATATGTTTTGATATCAATTACTTACATATATTTTGTAAAATTAAAATTGTTTGATTCCAATATTGTATTTAATTCAATTTTTGTTTGTTTCAGGTGAGGTGAGATGTTTTTGCAATCAACCGGAATGTGTGGCTACAAGTTACATGTGCAAATCGCCAAGTGGAATATGCTATAGCGATTTGAATGACTTTGCTGATCTTTCCAGGGCAACCCATGGATGTTTAGAACTCTTATCACCGTGAGTAATTTTTATTATTACATATTATTATTATTATTTTTTTTTTGTTTTATTTTAAAATATTTCTTAATTAGTTATATTTCAGTCGTATACTTTTTTGATTAAATAGATAAGTAAATGGTAATTCTCTTCAGAAATTGTAAAAAAACTGATATGTGGCCAGGCTCAGAACCGAACGACGATTTGAAATAAATTATTTTCCAAACATTATATATATATATATATATATATAAGAAAAAAAATATTTTTAAAACTTTTATTAAAATGACTAAATTATAATATCTTGGTTTTTATTTTTAGTTTAATTACTCAAATATTAATTACTACTATATTTTAAGTGAAATATTTTCAGACAATGAATATAAAATTAATACTTTGTAAACTACCACTTATGGTTTCCGGATATACACCAAAAGTTGATGAATTCATGCTACTGATGCATTAAGTATATATAGCTACGAAATTTTATCAAAATCCGTTGAACTGTCCAAACTGTACACGTCTATACGGATAGACGGACAGACTTCATGCTAAAAATACTTTTTCCTATTATCAAAATGCATGATTCGTGGAGATATGTACAATTCTCCGTGTGAAATTTGGTGTGGAAACAATCCTTCCCTTCCTTTCGTCGGTCGGTAAAAATGATTTTCTCAACGCTAGCAGACTGTCCACTTCTCTCTCTACCGTCCGACGATAGTAAGGGAGGTATTGTTTTCACACCAAATTTCACATGTGGAGATTTTTACAGATCTCCACGAATCATGCATTTTGTTAACAGAAAAAAGTATTTTTAGCATCATGTCTGATGTGTACAGCTTGAACGGCTCAACGGATTTTGTTAAGATTTGGTATATTTACTTAATGCATCAGTATGATGAATTGATCAACTTTTGGTGTATATCCGGAAACCGGAAGTGGTAGTATTACCGATCGACGATAGGAAGGGAAGGGTTATTTTCAAACCAAATTTTACATGAGGAGATTTTTTTACATATCTTCACGAATCATGCACTTTGTATTGGTTTTATCCTCGGGAAAATCATCTTCATTAGTTTTTTCTTAATTTAGAATGATATGATGTCACCCAGCCCTTCATGACGTCAGAGCCTGCTCCTACTTATATATTATAAATAAAATAAAATTAAAAATATTTATGTTATATGCAAATCTGTTTTTGATTGCATTAATAGATACAATTAAATTATTTGAAATTGTTTCTGTAGCTGGAAATTAATTTATTTCAAACCGTCGGTCGGTCCTGCGCCTGGCCACAGGTCAACTTATTTTCTTTTCAGAAAGATAGGGGAATATGTGTGTGTGTGTGTGTGTGTGTGTGTGTGTGTGTGGAGTGAGGGAATTTTGGTTTTTGATATTTCACTGTGTTAATATTTATTTAAATTTTCAATTTTTTATTTTCAATTAATTAAAGTTGTTTTTATTGATGTTAATAGTTCTCGACGAAAACAGTGTGAGAATTCGCCACCCCCGCAACCATCCCCTGACTCACCGGATAGTCTGATTGTTAAAGAGCCCCGTGCCCGGGATCATTCCCTATTACTCTGCTGCGACAGGGATATGTGCAATCATGTCGATAACTCGATACAAAATCTTCGTAAGTATTTTTTAATAATCAACGTATTATTATTTTATTATAAACTATCTAGTAAAACTATTATAATAATAATTTTTCTTAACACGTCCCCGCCGGATCCATAATTTGTCTATTTATTTCATGTGGCGGCATGAGCCACCGGTGGTACATACCGGCGGGAACGTGTTAAAGGAGAAAGATTATATATATATTATCAATGGTCTATAAAAATTAGTAAATGTGAAATGCCCATTGAACAAACTAATATAAATTAACATTATTTTTGAATGTTTATCTAGAATTTAATATAATATTTAAAAAAAACGTTAGAGTAATATAATGAAATATATAATTAATTTAGTAATTAAATTAAAAAACAAAATAAAAATAAACAAACACAAAGGAATTGAAGCTTAAATATTGGCTGCTGATTGAAATAAAAGAAATGAAATTTTATTACATATGTACATACTTTCAACAAAATAGTTGGGGAAAGCATACAGTCGTTGGCCCCCTTAAGCAGTCTTTAATGCATATCTGGGCAAATTGCGAAACAATCTGTGTCAAATTAGGTTTGCAGAGCATAGATACTATGAACATTTTGATGAATCTCAAAATTTCTTATATCCATATAAAAGTTTAAATAATTATTTATTTAATTATATGAAAATTAAATTTTTTTAATTTTGTTATATCAAAGAATTTTTTTTAATTAAAGACTTATATTACATTTTATTAAAAATTATGAATTTATCATAATATGTATTAAATTAAAGTTTAAGCAAATTCATTTAATTATTAAGATGAAATAAATAAAAACAAAAAACAAAATAATAACAATAAAGGAGGGGGAGAAAAGGACTAGAAAAGATGTACATTGTTTAAAATGAAAATTCTTGTTAAATGTTATGAGTTATGATCTAAAATGAATGTATTATAATTGAAATTACTGAGAAATTGTAGAGATTGAAGAAAATATTTATTTACTCTAATATTGAAATATATAAATTAAAAAACAAAACAAAATAAGTTAAAAACAGCAAAATTTAACAAATAAGCAATATACAATCATGTATATACGAGAGTCATACAACAAGTACTTAGTCTCACCACCCGATGGCGCTGCTATCACAAAAGAGTTTTACCATCATGTAGTACATTCTTCTCCTTCGATGGCGACCGTCAAAAATTGGTGCGATATTGTTCTTTTTCCATTTTTGTACAACTGATCGACACGCTCGTTTCCAAAGGCTGTCAAAACAAAACTAGTGAAGGGAATTGACTGAGACTTTGACATTAGGCTAGTAAAAGAATGTACTACATGGTGGTAAAAGTAAAACTCTTTTGTGATATCAGCGCCATCGGGCGGTGAGGCTAAGTACTTGTTGAATGACCCTCGTATGTATTATTAGATTGAATAAATATAATAACAATTCTTAAATCATTAAAAAAACTTAAATTATTATTCATTAGAAATGATTAATAATTAAAAACCTTATTTATTTTTTTTTTTGTTTTAATTTTTACAAAATAATTCCAAATTCAATTTTTTCCCTCTTCTATTTAATTATATTTTATATGTACAAGTGTGTATCTGTATAAATAACTCAATCAAATAGTCAAAAGGATTTTTATAGTCAATAGATGAGAGCGAGGGAGAAAGAGAAAAAATGTTCAACTCATTAAAATAAATTTTCAATTTGGAAACAGTACAACGATGAGACTCTTAACGAAACAAAGATGATAAGAAGAAGACGAAGAGGAAAAAGATGATGATAAAGTAGGAGTAGAAGTATGTGAGTCCGATAGGAGAGGGGAGGGAAAGAAATTCAATAGTAGTAGGAGGAGGAAAGAGAATCATCCATTCGTAGAGGTAGAAACGCTCATAAAGAGCTCTTTATATTCAACTATTTAATGTTCAAGTTATGTTTTAATTTTTTTCTTTTTTCTTTTTTTTTTATTAACAAATTTTTGTCTTGTCTTGAAATTTTATCAACAACGTTAATTATTATTAGTATCTCCAGTAAATGCGAGAGAGATGGAGAAATTGTCTAATTAATAGTGACAGCGGACATTTATATTCATTATATCTCTCTGTCTTATTCTTTTTAACCATAAAATGAGTTAAAATAATTAAAACATAAAGAATTGTAAGTATTACAGTTTAAACTTTAAAAAAAAACATAAATACGTAATAGTTTGTATATGTATACAAGTAAATTAATTAATTATTAATTTATTTATTATTTTAATTATTTATAGTTTTAAATAAATTAATAAGAGAAAGCATATATTTCAATTCATACTCATTTTAAATTTCATTTTTATATTCAGCTCATTACATAAAAAAATGAAATTATAATTATTACTCTTTAATGTAATTTCAACCATTAACTATTTTTATTATTTATATAAAATTCAAATAAACGGCTCTTTTCTACGAACGAGTTTTTCATACCTTTTGTATATATATGCAAAGGCGCCATTGGGTGTGTGGGTAGCGAAACTGCTTCTCATTCACATGGTCCCGGGCCTGACAAGGAAATTTCCCTAGCTGTGGTCTATGGGACGGAGTCAACCCAGCCTCCGGGATCAACATTGGGCATAAGCTACTTGATAGCGCCTCCGATCAAGAAAATCAAGGTAAAGGTGGAGAGGACCCGTTCTACTGATCATAGGACACCTCATTGATATAACCGACTTGATACGCGTTGTCCTTGCGTAGCACGTACAATGTCAGAGGTTTTATATATATATACACGAGGGTGGGGTGAAAAGTTTCCGGCCTGACCAAGAAAAACGATGTTTTTAAATTTTTTTTTGCTTTTTTCAAAAATTCGTTTGGATTAGGCCTAGACCGCCAAATTGTCGGTCGAAATGGTTTTTCGAATCAGTTTTTGGTCAAACGTTAGCAAACGCGGCACCCACCTTGCACACAGCTTTCCATATTCAAAGGCTTGTGCAAAATATTTCGCACACGTTCAGGTCTCAGCTATCTATACTACTTTTCTTAATTTTTAATTATCTACTAATATGGAGTTTTTTGTGACAAATAAATAATTCATTATTAATAGATTTATTTATGTTTTTGTTTTTCAATTTATTATTGTGTTATTATAAAAGTGATAAAAATTTGAAGAGAAAATATTTTTGAATTATTTGAAAATAAATTAATAATAGAATAGGACCTATATAGTACCGTATACTTCATTTATATGTGAGTTTTAATATATAAATATATATAAACTTGTATACAATTTAAATTGTATCATCTATCTAAAATCTAAATCTAATTATGAGAAACGTTAATTAGAAAAAAAAAATAACTAAATGGATATGGATTTCTCAATGAAATAAGTTGTCTAATTAAAATACTGAAAACAAATTGTTATTCATTTATACTCGTATAAAATAGAAAGTATTGAATGATTTTTGAATTGCAGAAAAAAAAACTGATGTCTGATTCTGATTCAACCAGATGTTTAAATCTTAATATGAAAGAGTGTCGTTGTTTGACTTGTAAAAAAAAAGATTAAGTTGTTCATTTTTTCGAGCATTTGCTTATGTAAGTTTTGTTGTTCATTCTGCGTCATTTTCCTATTCATTAAAATTCAATATACCTTTGAAAATGTATTTTTAAATTTATAAAATTTGTAAAATTGTATAAATTATAGTTTTTACTATCTCACCAGAGAAAATTTTCGAGAAAATCGAGATTTTGATGTTTTTATACATTTCGAAGGTCCCTGAGTCATTTTCACTAAGGTTGAGAAAAATGTCTCTCTCTGTGTGTGTTTGTGTGTGTGTATGTAGATAAGATTATGCATAAACGATTTGAGTTAGAATAATGAAATTTGCTACATGGGTATTATTTAAAATTCGTAGTTTTCTATCAACTTTTGAGAAATGAAGCTCAACCGGAAGAGGGTCATTACCTACAACGTTTTGATTTTTTTTCCTCTAAAATGACCGTAAAATTGAAGATATAGGTTTGATAAGTTTTCACATGATTAAAAATTGTATAAAACTGCTATATATAAAATTTAAGCTTGATTGAATTACTGAAAGTACCGGAATTAATTTTTTATCACGACTGTAAATAACGCACCAGCACGTGACGTGGTTCACAACAAAGAGTCAAACATGCGCTGGTATAATTAATATTATTTATTAATTTTAATTTCTAGTTTCTAATTAATTAAATTTAATTTAAATACAATATATGTTATTTAATTCAATTAAAATATGCGAGATAGTCGAGTGGAGACACTCCAGCTTATTTCTTTATTCTTTTGTTTGATATGGTTTCTATTTATTGGTGCATTTTCAAAATAAAATAAAATTAGATATTTTACATTTTAAGTATATGTATTTTTTTTTTAATTCTCACATTAGTGAAAAAAGTTATTTATGAGAAAACCAATTGAATAGCGTCATCAATTAATGAAAGAACCAAAATAATATATACATTTACATTACAAATTAGATAATAAATAAAAGAAATTAGGAAAGAATAAGAATTGTGTGTATATAAGTGAAATGAAAAGAGGTGATAGCAACGGTTGAAAGAATGTAGGTGATTAATTGACGACTAAAACTTTAAAAAAAAACAATAGTTTTAGCGATAGATTGAATATTTTTTAATTATCTTCGTGTTTTAAAGATTCTTTATTTATATAAATTTACACATAATTACTCATGCGATTTTTTTTTTTATTTATATAATTTAATAAACAATTATTATTATTTTTATTATTAATATTATAAATGGAGAGAATACTTTAATATAATATTAAAGTTAAAATTTAAAATTAATTTTCATTATATAGTGCAGTGATTCTCAACCTTTTTTTTTTTACCTCGGCACACTTTTAACGGTTTAAAAATTTGGCGGCACACAAAGAAAAAGATAAGTGTAAAGTGTAGTCATAAAAATATAACACTAAAATATAATTTCTTTAATTTTAATTAATATAATGCCAATTTTTTATTTCTATAAAAAAATGTATAAATTCTTTTTTGAACAAAAATGATTTCTTGATTTGAAAAGATTTTAATAAATTTTGTGTTTTACGCGGCTTCCTCTATAATTTCTAATTTTATTTACTAAATCTATTATAAGATTGGATTTCCATCAGAACATCTTAAATGTATAGGCCAGTGATTCTCACCTCCTTTTTTTTTACCGCGGCACACTTTTAACGGTTTAAAAATTTGGCGACACACAAAGTAAAAGATAAGTGTAAAAGTTTACCCAAAAGTGGTCCCAAAAACGGTTTATCTCTTTTTTTTAGAACCAAATTGAAAAAAATTTAGAAAAAAAAGTCGGAAATGTTTAAGAGCATCATAATCTCGCGGCACAGTGGTTGATAATCACTGATATAGTGGATTTAAGTAGTTACTTAAAAACAAAATCAATTGATTGCTTGCAATTTTAAAATTTAGAGTGAGAGAGAGATGAATCCAATTTCAAAAATATTACATTTATTTTATAGTTAAATGTTATTAGAGAAACCCACATACATATTTGTAGATATCTATATTTTATGTATATTTAAAAAAAAATTAAAATTAATATATATAGTATTGATTTGAAAATGAAATTGCATTATGTATATAGCATATAAATATATATATATATATATATATTCTGATTATTTAATTTATTTAAAATATATTTACGTATGCAAATATGAAAAATGTCTATGACCCGAATATGATTGCTGATAGCCTCTTTTTTCTTCTTTTTTTTATTTAAAAAATAACCAACTTTATTATATAATTGATAAAAGCGTTTGGTCATTGACATTATACTTGAAAAGACACACCATTCTACAATTTAATGTTGGAAGGACATAATTTGTACTACTTAACTTGATATATATATATATATATATATATATATATATACTAGCTGCTCAGAGCGCCTTCGGCGCTCTTCACACCTAGACGGGGGCTCCGCCCCCTGTACCCCCGAGTTGTACATAGTATTTGGTGGTTGAAAGTATTAAAAGGTTTTCATCCATTTTGTTTCAATCAGTATATTACATAAAACATTCATTTCTTTTTGTGTTCTTATTTAAAAAATATATTTTAATTTAATCACTATATTAATTATATATATTATTATTGTATATGTTATATCTATCTACCTATGTGGCTCAAAGATACTCTAAAGTTCTTAGCCGCAACAACCACATTTCTCCAAGTGTCCCTATCCTGAGCCCTTATTCCATCTCTCTTACGTCCCTTCCTACGCGTCATTGGTTTTCCAAGCGGACGTTTTCCAATCGGTCTTCCCACCAATATCTTTTTCCTCTCCCATTCTTGCCACGTGCCCTGCCTATCGCAGCTTTTTCCCTTTTATAACCCTAACTATTTCTGAAGATGCAGAGAGGCCATGCAATTTCTTGTTATACAGTCTCCCTCATACCCGGTGACCTCATCTTTCTTTGGCCAATAAATGCAGGGAAGAATCCTATTCTCAAATACTCTGAATCTACTCTCATCTCCAAGGGTCATAGACCATGCCTCCCACCCATATAATGCAACAGGCAAAATAATCTTTTTATATATTCCCTTTGATAATAATTTTGAAGAGATAAGCCTCTTTATTGCAGATAACAGGCGTTTCCCGATTGCAACCCCGATTTAAATTCTTCTCAAATATTATTATCCTTCGTGATTACATTCAATTTTTCTACATATTCAAATTCTACATTTTGTATCTTAAGATTTTGTATGTTAATACTCTTCCTCTTTGTTACTAAATATTTTTTCTTATCACTATTAATTTCAAACCTCCATTAAATTTTCCTCGCTATCTGTAATTGCAATTGCCGAATCTCCTATTATATTTAAGTCGTCTGAGTAACCTAATATTTTACAATTGATTTCCGCATCTTATTCTTTCTTTACTACCTTCAAGAGAAATTTGAAGATTGAAAATTTGAAAAAGTTTATCCGGATCTATTGAGTTATGCGTATGTTTTACTAAAGTCTACAAATAATTAGTGAACAGAAATATTGAATTCGCGGTTTTGTTCCTAATATCTGTCATAATGAAAATATCTTAATTAATGTTGGTCGATTTGGCCTGAACCCGCAATGATATCTCCTAATATTTCCTCCGCCTATGGTTCTTAAGTATTTTCTATGTTATAATAGAGTATAATATTTCTTGATCATTACATTTTGGTATTTTATTTTCATTGCTAGATTATTATTGAATATTTTTAATTATAATGAAACTTGAGAAAATGCAAAAATAGAGACTTGAGACAATTTATAAAAATTAACGGTATAAAACTATAGATAAATGACCAATATATACATTCATTAATAGTATTAATTTAAATTAATTGATTTATTTGTTTTTTTTATTATTAAGTTCATTTATTAATTTTTTTAGATCATAGTTATTTTCCTTAAAAGAAACTTAAATTCTGTGGTGCTAGGGGATTTGAAAATTATTCGTCGCAATATGAAGATTTCGCTTACAGTTTCTGTCATGTCCGACCTCCATCCAACAGTTATTTTCTGTTAAGTTTTTTGCTTCTCTTAATCATGTGATCTATATATTTAATTTTTTTTGATTCATTATAATAAAATTTAAACAAATAAAAATTTTTACTTTGTTAATTTATATAAATTTCAATATAAACTGATTGTGAGTGATACGCTTAGCCAATACTCTGAATATTTTGTGTACAAAAATATTGAATGTTCTTAGCGAGATTTGATATAATGTTGTACGATTTGTCCTAAATCTGAATTAGAAGAAAATTATAAATTGCCTCCTCTTCCAGCCCAATTCATTTACCCACCCATGTTGCATATGGCATCTAAATTTCTTAAAACTCCGTTTTTTTAATTTAAAATAGAAGGAGAGAAAGAGTTTTAAATTATATTCGAATAGTCTATATATTCTATATATCAGTATTTTTTTTCTGAATTTAATAGCAAGTTGATTTTAAAAATTTTCCATTCTTAATGCATATGATTGATTACATGTGTTAAAATTTAAAAAAATTCAAATATTCTAATTTTTATATTTATATATACAATTTAATATTATTTTTTATTAATATCATATCAAAAAAAGAGAATTTATTAAAAATTAAAAATAAAAAAAGAAGCCTATTAATAAAAAATTGAATGGTGATTTAAATATTTTATTAAATTAATTAAAATGAGACCTTTTAGAATAAATTATTTAATTGAAATGATATTTAAATATAAGAATTTAAAAAAATATTATATTCTTTGTTTGGCAATTGTTATTTAATTATGTGCAACATGATTCGACTTGCACAGAGCATCGTTATTTTTTATTAATATCACATAATAAAAATGAATCTTTTAAACATAATAAATAAAAAAGACATTTTAATAAATTTAAAAAATATACCCAATTTAAAAATGTCAAAAATTTAAAACAACTTTATATCATCATATTTTAATTTTTATATAATATATATATATATATATATAGTTAATTAATAATAGAGTAATTAAATTAAAATAAAAAACAAAGATAATATAATTCAGTCATTTTAATTCAGGTTAAATAATATTTTTTTTTATTATTCAATGATAAAATTTATATATTATTATATATCTATATATATAAAAAAAGGTTTTTGTCTGCACATTGCTCAGAATTTAAAAATTTTTGCATATCTTCGCGTTTCATGACCTCTAGAATCCAAAAGTGACTTTAGAATTTTTCACGTCTGTCTGTCTGTCTGTCTGTCTGTCTGTCTGTCTGTCTGTCTGTCTGTCTGTCTGTCTGTCTGTCTGTCTGTCTGTCTGTCTGTCTGTCTGTCTGTCCGGAAAATTACTATTTTATAGACTCAGAATTGGCTGAACCGATTTCTTTGAAATTACATCACAATATTCTTATATACCTCTAGAGTAACATAGGCTATAAATTTTATTAATATCTTATCAATAACCGCAGAAATTAATTTTTTAAAGTTTATATAATTCTCCGTGTTGTTCATTCAAGAGCAGCTCGCGGCTCACTGTCGGCCTAGCGGAATCATTTCAAACAATGAATTATCATAGAGATTCCCAATCGAAGAATTATTATAATATTTCCCTTTTTATTTTAAATTCTAATATACAAATATCAATTCAATTAAATAATTTATTCTAAAAGTTCTCAATTTAATTAAAATATTTATTAGATCATATTTTTATCTTAAATTATTTTTTATTTAATTGAATATTTCTTCTTTTCTATAATATATATATAATAATATATAAATTTTATCATTGAATAATAAAAAAAAATATTATTTAACCTGAATTAAAATGACTGAATTATATTATCTTTGTTTTTTATTTTAATTTAATTACTCTATTATTAATTACTAAATATATATATATTATATAAAAATTAAAATATGATGATATAAAGTTGTTTTAAATTTTTGACATTTTTAAATTGGGTATATTTTTTAAATTTATTAAAATGTCTTTTTTATTTATTATGTTTAAAAGATTCATTTTTATTATGTGATATTAATAAAAAATAACGATGCTCTGTGCAAGTCGAAACATGTTGCACATAATTAAATAACAATTGCCAAACAAAGAATATAATATTTTTTTAAATTCTTATATTTAAATATCATTTCAATTAAATAATTTATTCTAAAAGGTCTCATTTTAATGCAATTTATAATTTTCTTCTAATTCAGATTTAGGACAAATCGTACAACATTATATCAAATCTCGCTAAGAACATTCAATATTTTTGTACACAAAATATTCAGAGTATTGGCTAAGCGTATCACTCACAATCAGTTTATATTGAAATTTATATAAATTAACAAAGTAAAAATTTTTATTTGTTTAAATTTTATTATAATGAATCAAAAAAAATTAAATATATAGATCACATGATTAAGAGAAGCAAAAAACTTAACAGAAAATAACTGTTGGATGGAGGTCGGACATGACAGAAACTGTAAGCGAAATCTTCATATTGCGACGAATAATTTTCAAATCCCCTAGCACCACAGAATTTAAGTTTCTTTTAAGGAAAATAACTATGATCTAAAAAAATTAATAAATGAACTTAATAATAAAAAAACAAATAAATCAATTAATTTAAATTAATACTATTAATGAATGTATATATTGATAATTTATCTATAGTTTTATACCGTTAATTTTTATAAATTGTCTCAAGTCTCTATTTTTGCATTTTCTCAAGTTTCATTATAATTAAAAATATTCAATAATAATCTAGCAATGAAAATAAAATACCAAAATGTAATGATCAAGAAATATTATACTCTATTATAACATATACAATACTTAAGAACCATAGGCGGAGGAAATATTAGGAGATATCATTGCGGGTTCAGGCCAAATCGACCAACATTAATTAAGATATTTTCATTATGACAGATATTAGGAACAAAACCGCGAATTCAATATTTCTGTTCACTAATTATTTGTAGACTTTAGTAAAACATACGCATAACTCAATAGATCCGGATAAACTTTTTCAAATTTTCAATCTTCAAATTTCTCTTGAAGTTAGTAAAGAAAGAATAAGATGCGGAAATCAATTGTAAAATATTAGGTTACTCAGACGACTTAAATATAATAGGAGATTCGGCAATTGCAATTACAGATAGCGAGGAAAATTTAATGGAGGTTTGAAATTAATAGTGATAAGAAAAAATATTTAGTAACAAAGAGGAAGAGTATTAACATACAAAATCTTAAGATGCAAAATGTAGAATTTGTATATGTAGAAAAATTGAATGTAATCACGAAGGATAATAATATTTGAGAAGAATTTAAATCGGGGTTGCAATCGGGAAACGCCTGTTATCTGCAATAAAGAGGCTTATCTCTTCAAAATTATTATCAAAGGGAATATATAAAAAGATTATTTTGCCTGTTGCATTATATGGGTGGGAGGCATGGTCTATGACCCTTGGAGATGAGAGTAGATTCAGAGTATTTGAGAATAGGATTCTTCCCTGCATTTATTGGCCAAAGAAAGATCAGGTCACCGGGTATGAGGGAGACTGTATAACAAGAAATTGCATGGCCTCTCTGCATCTTCAGAAATAGTTAGGGTTATAAAAGGGAAAAAGCTGCGTTAGGCAGGGCACGTGGCAAGAATGGGAGAGGAAAAAGATATTGGTGGGAAGACCGATTGGAAAACGTCCGCTTGGAAAACCAATGACGCGTAGGAAGGGACGTAAGAGAGATGGAATAAGGGCTCAGGATAGGGACACTTGGAGAAATGTGGTTGTTGCGGCTAAGAACTTTAGAGTATCTTTGAGCCACATAGGTAGATAGATATAACATATACAATAATAATATATATAATTAATATAGTGATTAAATTAAAATATATTTTTTAAATAAGAACACAAAAAGAAATGAATGTTTTATGTAATATACTGATTGAAACAAAATGGATGAAAACCTTTTAATACTTTCAACCACCAAATACTATGTACAACTCGGGGGTACAGGGGGCGGAGCCCCCGTCTAGGTGTGAAGAGCGCCGAAGGCGCTCTGAGCAGCTAGTATATTATAGAAAAGAAGAAATATTCAATTAAATAAAAAATAATTTAAGATAAAAATATGATCTAATAAATATTTTAATTAAATTGAGAACTTTTAGAATAAATTATTTAATTGAATTGATATTTGTATATTAGAATTTAAAATAAAAAGGGAAATATTATAATAATTCTTCGATTGGGAATCTCTATGATAATTCATTGTTTGAAATGATTCCGCTAGGCCGACAGTGAGCCGCGAGCTGCTCTTGAATGAACAACACGGAGAATTATCTAAACTTTAAAAAATTAATTTCTGCGGTTATTGATAAGATATTAATAAAATTTATAGCCTATGTTACTCTAGAGGTATATAAGAATATTGTGATGTAATTTCAAAGAAATCGGTTCAGCCAATTCTGAGTCTATAAAATAGTAATTTTCCGGACAGACAGACAGACAGACAGACAGACAGACAGACAGACAGACAGACAGACAGACAGACGTGAAAAATTCTAAAGTCACTTTTGGATTCTAGAGGTCATGAAACGCGAAGATATGCAAAAATTTTTAAATTCTGAGCAATGTGCAGACAAAAACCTTTTTTTATATATATAGATTTAATAACAGATGGAATTTTTAATAATTTTTATACTATAACTAGCTGCTCAGAGCGCCTTCGGCGCTCTTCACACCTAGACGGGGGCTCCGCCCCCTGTACCCCCGAGTGGTACATAGTATTTGGTGGTTGAAAGTAGTAAAAGGTTTTCATCCATTTTGTTTCAATCAGTATATTACATAAAACATTCATTTCTTTTTGTGTTCTTATTTAAAAAATATATTTTAATTTAATCACTATATTAATTATATATATTATTATTGTATATGTTATATCTATCTACCTATGTGGCTCAAAGATACTCGAAAGTTCTTAGCCGCAACAACCACATTTCTCCAAGTGTCCCTATCCTGAGCCCTTGTTCCATCTCTCTTACGTCCCTTCCTACGCGTAATTGGTTTTCCAAGCGGACGTTTTCCAATCGGTCTTCCCACCAATATCTTTTTCCTCTCCCATTCTAGCCACGTGCCCTGCCTATCGCAGCTTTTTCCCTTTTATAACCCTAACTATTTCTGAAGATGCAGAGAGACCATGCAATTTCTTGTTATGCAGTCTCCCCCATACCCGGTGACCTCATCTTTCTTTGGCCAATAAATGCAGGGAAGAATCCTATTCTCAAATACTCTGAATCTACTCTCATCTCCAAGGGTCATAGACCATGCCTCCCACCCATATAATGCAACAGGCAAAATAATCTTTTTATATATTCCCTTTGATAATAATTTTCAAGAGATAAGCCTCTTTATTGCAAGATAACAGGCGTTTCCCGATTGCAACCCCGATTTAAATTCTTCTCAAATATTATTATCCTTCGTGATTACATTCAATTTTTCTACATATTCAAATTCTACATTTTGTATCTTAAGATTTTGTATGTTAATACTCTTCCTCTTTGATACTAAATATTTTTTCTTATCACTATTAATTTCAAACCTCCATTAAATTTTCCTCGCTAACTGTAATTGCAATTGCCGAATCTCCTATTATATTTAAGTCGTCTGGGTAACCTAATATTTTACAATTTATTTCCGCATCTTATTCTTTCTTTACTACCTTCAAGACAAATTTGAAGATTGAAAATTTGAAAAAGTTTATCCGGATCTATTGAGTCATGCGTATGTTTTACTAAAGTCTACAAATAATTAGTGAACAGAAATATTGAATTCGCGGTTTTTTTTCCTAATATCTGTCATAATGAAAATATCTTAATTAATGTTGGTCGATTTGGCCTGAACCCGCAATGATATCTCCTAATATTTCCACCGCCTATGGTTCTTAAGTATTTTCTATGTTATTATAGTGAAATAGAGTATAATATTTCTTGATCATTACATTTGCTAGGGGATTTGAAAATTATTCGTCGCAATATGAAGATTTCGCTTACAGTTTCTGTCATGTCCGACCTCCATCCAACAGTTATTTTCTGTCAAGTTTTTTGATTCTCTTAATCATGTGATCTATATATTTAATTTTTTTTGATTCATTATAATAAAATTTAAACAAATAAAAATTTTTACTTTGTTAATTTATATAAATTTCAATATAAACTGATTGTGAGTGATACGCTTAGCCAATACTCTGAATAATTTGTGTACAAAAATATTGAATGTTCTTAGCGAGATTTGATATAATGTTGTACGATTTGTCCTAAATCTGAATTAGAAGAAAATTATAAATTGCCTCCTTTTCCAGCTCAATTCATTTACCCACCCATGTTGCATATGGCATCTAAATTTCTTAAAACTCCGTTTTTTTAATTTAAAATAGAAGGAGAGAAAGAGTTTTAAATTATATTCGAATAGTCTATATATTCTATATATCAGTATTTTTTTTCTGAATTTAATAGCAAGTTGATTTTAAAAATTTTCCATTCTTAATGCATATGATTGATTACATGTGTTAAAATTTAAAAAAATTCAAATATTCTAATTTTTATATTTATATACAATTTAATATTATTTTTTATTAATATCATATCAAAAAAAAAGAGAATTTATTAAAATTAAAAATAAAAAAAGAAGCCTATTAATAAAAAATTGAATGGTGATTTAAATATTTTATTAAATTAATTAAAATGAGACCTTTTAGAATAAATTATTTAATTGAAATGATATTTAAATATAAGAATTTAAAAAAATATTATATTCTTTGTTTGGCAATTGTTATTTAATTATGTGCAACATGATTCGACTTGCACAGAGCATCGTTATTTTTTATTAATATCACATAATAAAAATGAATCTTTTAAACATAATAAATAAAAAAGACATTTTAATAAATTTAAAAAATATACCCAATTTAAAAATGTCAAAAATTTAAAACAACTTTATATCATCATATTTTAATTTTTATATAATATATATATATATTTAGTAATTAATAATAGAGTAATTAAATTAAAATAAAAAACAAAGATAATATAATTCAGTCATTTTAATTCAGGTTAAATAATATTTTTTTTTATTATTCAATGATAAAATTTATATATTATTATATATATATTATAGAAAAGAAGAAATATTCAATTAAATAAAAAATAATTTAAGATAAAAATATGATCTAATAAATATTTTAATTAAATAAATTGAGAACTTTTAGAATAAATTATCTAATTGAATTGATATTTGTATATTAGAATTTAAAATAAAAAGGGAAATATTATAATAATTCTTCTATTGGGAATCGCTATGATAATTCATTGTTTGAAATGATTCCGCTAGGCCGACAGTGAGCCGCGAGCTGCTCTTGAATGAACAACACGGAGAATTATATAAACTTTAAAAAATTAATTTCTGCGGTTATTGATAAGATATTAATAAAATGTATAGCCTATGTTACTCTAGAGGTATATAAGAATATTGTGATGTAATTTCAAAGAAATCGGTTCAGCCAATTCTGAGTCTATAAAATAGTAATTTTCGGACAGACAGACAGACAGACAGACAGACAGACAGACAGACAGACAGACAGACAGACAGACAGACAGACAGACAGACAGACAGACAGACGTGAAAAATTCTAAAGTCACTTTTGGATTCTAGAGGTCATGAAACGCGAAGATATGCAAAAATTTTTAAATTCTGAGCAATGTGCAGACAAAAACCTTTTTTTATATATATAGATATAATATCAAATTATAATAATTGATTCATTTTCTGTTTAAAAATAAAATTACTTTTTTCATACTTTTTTTCTAAGAAATGTCCTTTTTTAAGGATTAAACATTATTTATAGGAAGAAATTCATATTATAAGAGAAGAAGGGGGTGGAAGAGAGAAAGAGAGAGATGATTTATTTAATATAATAAAATAAAATATTAAATTCACCTCTATAAAAGTTCTATACAAGTCTTGTAAATAGAAAGTATGATGACCTTATATTAATGGTTGTCATTATTTTTTTTTCTCCCACTTTAATCTTATCATTTACTTTTATAATAAATACTTTTCATTATATCTATATATATAAAAAAAGGTTTTTGTCTGCACATTGCTCAGAATTTAAAAATTTTTGCATATCTTCGCGTTTCATGACCTCTAGAATCCAAAAGTGACTTTAGAATTTTTCACGTCTGTCTGTCTGTCTGTCTGTCTGTCTGTCTGTCTGTCTGTCTGTCTGTCTGTCCGGAAAATTACTATTTTATAGACTCAGAATTGGCTGAACCGATTTCTTTGAAATTACATCACAATATTCTTATATACTTCTAGAGTAACATAGGCTATAAATTTTATTAATATCTTATCAATAACCGCAGAAATTAATTTTTTAAAGTTTATATAATTCTCCGTGTTGTTCATTCAAGAGCAGCTCGCGGCTCACTGTCGGCCTAGCGGAATCATTTCAAACAATGAATTATCATAGAGATTCCCAATCGAAGAATTATTATAATATTTCCCTTTTTATTTTAAATTCTAATATACAAATATCAATTCAATTAAATAATTTATTCTAAAAGTTCTCAATTTAATTAAAATATTTATTAGATCATATTTTTATCTTAAATTATTTTTTATTTAATTGAATATTTCTTCTTTTCTATAATATATATATAATAATATATAAATTTTAATATTGAATAATAAAAAAAAATATTATTTAACCTGAATTAAAATGACTGAATTATATTATCTTTGTTTTTTATTTTAATTTAATTACTCTATTATTAATTACTAAATATATATATATATTATATAAAAATTAAAATATGATGATATAAAGTTGTTTTAAATTTTTGACATTTTTAAATTGGATATATTTTTTAAATTTATTAAAATGTTTTTTTTATTTATTATGTTTAAAAGATTCATTTTTATCATGTGATATTAATAAAAAATAACGATGCTCTGTGCAAGTCGAATCATGTTGCACATAATTAAATAACAATTGCCAAACAAAGAATATAATATTTTTTTAAATTCTTATATTTAAATATCATTTCAATTAAATAATTCATTCTAAAAGGTCTCATTTTAATTAATTTAATAAAATAATTAAATCACCATTCAATTTTTTATTAATAGGCTTCTTTTTTTATTTTTAATTTTTAATTAATTCTCTTTTTTTGATATGATATTAATAAAAAATAATATTAAATTGTATATAAATATAAAAATTAGAATATTTGAATTTTTTTAAATTTTAACACATGTAATCAATCATATGCATTAAGAATGGAAAATTTTTAAAATCAACTTGCTATTAAATTCAGAAAAAAAATACTGATATATAGAATATATAGACTATTCGAATATAATTTAAAACTCTTTCTCTCCTTCTATTTTAAATTAAAAAAAACGGAGTTTTAAGAAATTTAGATGCCATATGCAACATGGGTGGGTAAATGAATTGGGCTGGAAGAGGAGGCAATTTATAATTTTCTTCTAATTCAGATTTAGGACAAATCGTACAACATTATATCAAATCTCGCTAAGAACATTCAATATTGTTGTACACAAATTATTCAGAGTATTGGCTAAGCGTATCACTCACAATCAGTTTATATTGAAATTTATATAAATTAACAAAGTAAAAATTTTTATTTGTTTAAATTTTATTATAATGAATCAAAAAAAATTAAATATATAGATCACATGATTAAGAGAAGCAAAAAACTTGACAGAAAATAACTGTTGGATGGAGGTCGGACATGACAGAAACTGTAAGCGAAATCTTCATATTGCGACTAATATAATTTTCAAATCCCCTAGCACTACAGAATTAGATAAGTTTCTTTTAAGGGAGGAAAATAACTATGATCTAAAAAAATTAATAAATGAACTTAATAATAAAAAAAACAAATAAATCAATTAATTTAAATTAATACTATTAATGAATGTATATATTGGTCATTTATCTATAGTTTTATACCGTTAATTTTTATAAATTGTCTCAAGTCTCTATTTTTGCATTTCCTCAAGTTTCATTATAATTAAAAATATTCAATAATAATCTAGCAATGAAAATAAAATACCAAAATGTAATGATCAAGAAATATTATACTCTATTTCACTATTATAACATATACAATACTTAAGAACCATAGGCGGAGGAAATATTAGGAGATATCATTGCGGGTTCAGGCCAAATCGACCAACATTAATTAAGATATTTTCATTATGACAGATATTAGGAAAAAAACCGCGAATTCAATATTCAATCTGTTCACTAATTATTTGTAGACTTTAGTAAAACATACGCATGACTCAATAGATCCAATCAATCTTCAAATTTGTCTTGAAGGTAGCAAAGAAAGAATAAGATGCGGAAATCAATTGTAAAATATTAGGTTACCCAGACGACTTAAATATAATAGGAGATTCGGCAATTGCGATTACAGATAGCGAGGAAAATTTAATGGAGGTTTGAAATTAATAGGGATAAGAAAAAATATTTAGTAACAAAGAGGAAGAGTATTAACATACAAAATCTTAAGATACAAAATGTAGAATTTGAATATGTAGAAAAATTGAATGTAATCACGAAGGATAATAATATTTGAGAAGAATTTAAATCGGGGTTGCAATCGGGAAACGCCTGTTATCTGCAATAAAGAGGCTTATCTCTTCAAAATTATTATCAAAGGGAATATATAAAAAGATTATTTTGCCTGTTGCATTATATGGGTGGGAGGCATGGTCTATGACCCTTGGAGATGAGAGTAGATTCAGAGTATTTGAGAATAGGATTCTTCCCTGCATTTATTGGCCAAAGAAAGATGAGGTCACCGGGTATGAGGGAGACTGTATAACAAGAAATTGCATGGCCTCTCTGCATCTTCAGAAATAGTTAGGGTTATAAAAGGGAAAAAGCTGCGATAGGCAGGGCACGTGGCAAGAATGGGAGAGGAAAAAGATATTGGTGGGAAGACCGATTGGAAAACGTCCGCTTGGAAAACCAATGACGCGTAGGAAGGGACGTAAGAGAGATGGAATAAGGGCTCAGGATAGGGACACTTGGAGAAATGTGGTTGTTGCGGCTAAGAACTTTAGAGTATCTTTGAGCCACATAGGTAGATAGATATAACATATACAATAATAATATATATAATTAATATAGTGATTAAATTAAAATATATTTTTTAAATAAGAACACAAAAAGAAATGAATGTTTTATGTAATATACTGATTGAAACAAAATGGATGAAAACCTTTTAATACTTTCAACCACCAAATACTAT
Organism: Labia minor; assembly: GCA_963082975.1. Classification (NCBI taxonomy): domain Eukaryota; kingdom Metazoa; phylum Arthropoda; class Insecta; order Dermaptera; family Spongiphoridae; genus Labia; species Labia minor. The sequence continues at coordinate 120,590,778 of OY720344.1, read as the reverse complement.
GTACAACTCGGGGGTACAGGGGGCGGAGCCCCCGTCTAGGTGTGAAGAGCGCCGAAGGCGCTCTGAGCAGCTAGTATATATATAATGAAATGGTATATATATATATAATTTAAAAAGAAGCTTTACAGATTAATATCATAATAACAGCAGATAACTTATACATACTTAATTATTATTACTTAATGGATAATAAACCTTATTAATGACATATTTGAAATACTTAGCTATTTCATTGTATTATAATTAAAAATCTTTCTAATTAACGATAATAAGTGAAGGAAAACTGTAATTCTTTAAGTTTGTTCAATAAACCAAATTTTTACAACAGGTGTCTTGTAGGTATTATTAATTTAATTGTACTTGTTATATTCTATAACACACATTCATATTATGTATATATATATATATAGGGTAAAGTATACAGTCGTTGGCCCCGAGGCAGTCATTGGCCCCCTATCACCAAAACAGAAATATTAAGAGATTTTTTTTTTTAAATTGGACTATTAACTATGGTTATGTAATCGTTGGTTGTATGGTTGTATAATCACTATAGAATACTTAGGCCATTAATTATAACAGGAGGCCAATAACTGCACTTTTAGGATTTTGGCGTGCTTATTGAAAATGTCATGAGAAAATTATTTTTTTTTATTCATCCAAATGCTCATAGTATGTATGTTCTGCAAACCTAATTTGACACAGATTGTTCCGCAATTTGCCCAGATATGCATTAAAGACTGTTAGGAATTGCCTAAGGGGGCCAACAACTGTATGCTTTTATCAAAATTAAATAATTGAATTTGAGCAATAGAACTAGAAAATTGAGATCATCATCATTTAAGTAAATCGAAATCCAAGTTAGTATGTTTGTTAGGCCTAAAAAATTTAGTATTGTAATTATATAGTAATTTCAAAATACACTTTTGATAAAAAAGTAATATGTATATATAGATTATTAATAATAATAATAATAATTATAATAATTATATATATAGGGTTATCAAACTTTGAAATTTTAAAATATAATTAAATAGTTTTTTTTTGAAATATATTTAAACTAGCTGCTCCGAGCGCCTTCCAGGCGCTCTTCACACCTAGACGGGGGCTCCGCCCCCTGTACCCCCGAGTGATACATAGTATATTTTTATTTATTTTTATTGGAATTATTACAAATAATAATAATAATAATAATATACCGTTTAATACGTGAAAATAATAATAATAATAATAATAATAATTTATTAAATTAATATAATTGAAATTTTATTTTTTATTATTACATTTTTATTTTTATTTTTTACTGACCGACGATAGTAAGGGAGGTATTGTTTTCACACCAAATTTCACATGTGGAGATTTTTACATATCTCCACGAATATTTCTTAATTTAAAATTATATGACGTCACCAGCCATTCATGACGGCCCAGCCTTGTCTTAAATATATATTACAAATAAAATAAAATTAAAAATATTTATGTTATGTCCATATCTGTTTTTTTATTACATTAATAGATATATTAAAATTATTTGAAATTGTTTCTGTAGCTGGGAATTAATTTACTTCAAACAATCGGTCGGTTCGGACCTGGCCACAGGTCAACTTATTTTGTTAATAATTTATTTTTATTTTTTATTTTTTTTGTTAATAATTATTACATTTTTATTTGTTCGAAAATTATTTCTACTTTATTAATTGTTAATAGTTATTACATTTTAATTAACAGTTTTCGGAATAAGTATATTCTCTTATTTTATAGAGATTTTTATTGTTTGTCTCAAAAGTCTACCTACAATATTTCATTACCATTGTATGATTCAAAATAAAATTCAAAATATTTAATAGGACATGACATGATTTAGTATTATAATTTATTTTCATTATATTAGATTGATTAATAAAATTCAAAATATTTAATAGGACATGACATGATCTTAGTATTTTTCCCATCCCAGAATATTTGCTAATATTACATGTTGGAGTTCCAATTACCTGCATATTTAATGGCAATTTCAATGCTGAATATACTTTTAAATAAAAAATTAAAAAAATTTGAAGAAAGTAAATGGAATTATTATAATTAATAAATCTATATATAAATTTAATAAATATTCAAACAATAATTGAAACAATATAAATAAAACGATTCAATATTTTACTTACATTGTGATTTATATTTCTATTTTTATTACAACTGTTATTATGGATATGTTATTTTTGACAGTTTAAAAAAAATTAAAAATATTTGAATGTTTAAGTTTTTATGTAGCGCCATCTGTCGATAGTTTTGTGACGCTACAGACTTTTACCAAAATATTACTAATTAAATTAATTTTGGATAAATTAATTTTGGATTTAACTACACTAAAACCTTCCCTGGGATGCTCACAACAATCCCTGAAAGTTTCACCGTAATCGGACGGGTAGTTTTTGAGTATTTGAAGGACACACAGACAGACATTGCCTTTTTATATATAGATATATAGATATATATCTATATATATTCATACACATCGAATTTTAATATTTTTGTAATAATAATCAGTTTGCTGAAAAAAATAATTATGAATTTTATATATTTGATTTTATGTATTTGAAGGACACACAGACAGACATTGCCTTTTATATATATATAGATAATAGATAATAAGTAAAACAATTCACAATCTTCAAATTATAAAATTACATTTAATTAATAAAATTTATTGAAAATGTCATGAGAAAATGATTTCTTTTTTATTCATCAAAATGCTCCTAGTATGTATGTTCTGCAAACCTAATTTGACACAGATTGTTCCGCAATTTGCCCAGATATGAATTAAAGACTGCTAGGAATTGCTTAAGGGGGCCAACGACTGTATGCTTTACCTATATATATATAAATGTATTGTCACTAAATAAATATAAATAATATAATATTTCCCTTATTTTTATAGTCTTTATTTGTACAAAATTTATTTGTTCATTAGCTTTAAAAGTTTTATTATTGTATTTTTTAATTAATTTTAATGTTGTGTCTTGTTTTTTAGAGAGTGAAAGTCGACGAGTGTTACCCCCTGGAGCTCCCGGTATGCTTACCCCAATGAGCGCTGCCCAATATAATAACGAGTTGTGGTTCAAGGCAGCGACAATTGCTGTACCAATTTGTGGTGCTGTGATTCTTGTTGTGCTCATTGCGTTAGCAGTTCGTATTTTGAAAAAGGAAGCATTTGCCGATGGAGCGATCATCGGTGCTGGTTTCCCAACTGGGAAACCACGACCAGCACATGGCGGCATCGTTTACCCGCATTCAGGTCAGTGACCACTCTATTCACTACCACCAGATGCGCTTTATTTTTCATCTCCACATATTCTTCCATAATCTCACAACAGATCAAGTTATTTGTTCACCAGATGACTTTCAATGAGACCCAAAGAGGCGTTTTTTTCTTCCTTCTTTTGCCCCTTAATCGCTATCTTGAGATGAAAAACAGAAGAAAGGGGTGGAGGTTAAAACTCTTTTTAAAACTTAACCTATTTTTCTTTTAATTTTTTTTTACTATCTCGTCAGAGATAGTATTGATATCACCAAAATTTTGGATGTCGAGATTTTGATGTTTTTATACGTTTTGAAGGTTCCTGAATCATTTTAACTAAGGTTGAGAAAAGTGTCTGTCTGTCTGTCTCTCTCTCTCTCTCCCTCTGTGTGTGTTTGTATGTAGACAAGATTAAGCAAAAACGGTTTGGTGCTAGAATCATAAAATTTGGGATTCAAAATTAGCAGTTTTCTCTCAACTTTTGAGAATTGTAGCTCATTATCTACAACGTTTCGATTTTTTTCTCCTAAACTGACCGTAAAAATAAAGATATATGGTATGTTTGATAGTTTTTCACATAATTAAAAATTGTATAAAACTGCTATATATATTGATGATGATTGAATCGCTGAAAGTACCGGAATTAATTTTTTAACACTGCAAATCACGCGCCAATACGTGACGTGATGCCATCAATAATGAGCCAAACATGCGCTGATTTAATAAATATTAATTTTAATTTATAATTAATTAAATTTAATTTAAATATAATATATGTTAATTAATCCAATTAAAATTTGCGAGATAGTCGAGTGGAGACACTCCAGCTTATTTTTTAATTAAATAAATTATAGATAGTAGTAAAAACTAAAATTGGAAAACTCGAATCATAAAGAGATAGAAAACAATTTATCATTTAAAATTTAAAATTTTCAGTAAATAACTTAGAATTAACAATTTTTTTGTTATTGTTTCTTTTGCAGGTGTAAGTAGACTGGATAAAAATGCAGCTCATGCAAAATTAAATTCACGACACGCAGCTGAATACGCCTTGCTGAATAAGGAACCAATGGATGGTCATCTTCATCCCAATTCTGGAATGTATCGCGATGTCAACCTCTCCTTGGCAGCCATCACATCAACAGCCATCGATTCTGAATCAGCTTTATGTAAATTATATGCGAAACCAGGGGTTCAAGCCTGGGGAAATCCAAGCCCCGTTTAATTTATACTTATTATTTTTTTTTTTATTATTTTAACAAAAATAATTCACTCAGTCACTTATAATAATAATAATAATAATATATTTTTAATATTTTTTTTTAAATTTGTTCACAATTTTAAATATTTTTTTAATGGTACAAGAGAATCAACCAATATGCAATCTATTTAAAAAAATTTTATATTAAAATATCCACTGTATTGTATGTATAAATATAATTTATAATTTATTATCAATAATAATAATAATAATAATAATAATAATAAAAATAATAATAAAAAGTAAAAGAAAGACTTTTTCAATGATATTTGTACTTTATTTTGTCATTAATGTACATAAGTACTTACAAGCAGTGATGTATTGGTAAAATAAGAAGTAAGGGAACGCATAGTGGGAGCAAAAAAAATCCTATTTTCAGCAAACTATTTTTTTCCATATAAGTTTTTCTTATTCTTATATAATAAAATATTATTAATATTATTATTACTTTATTAATATGTAATGACACATACTTTGTTCGTATTTATTGTATTGGTGGAATTTTTTAAAAATCAATACAACCAGTTTGTTCTTATATTATTTTATTAAAAGATATGAAAGAAGTTATTACATTGGACGATTAAAAAGAAAATAATATTATTTTATTTTGCTTTAATAATTTAAAGATTACAATAAGTTTTAATATTTAATAATTGTTTATAAATATTTTCACTTTTATCTAAAATAAAACAGACATTGGATCTGAATAAATAACTAATTTGTATTAACGAGAATTATTATTATTATTATTATTATTTTTATTATTATTTTAATTTGATTCGTTCATTTATTATAATATATTTATTTAGAGAATAGATTATGAGATATTTTTTTTCTAATCTGTTTATGTTACTAGAATTAAATTAATATTATTGTAAAAAATGAGATTTGTTTTTTTTTAAATACTATAGATCTGATTATTTTTTGTATAAATATACATCAAAAATTTCTGAAAAATTAAATAATTGAATATTTTATAAAAACTTATAAATAAATATTCGATAATTGATTTTTTTAATGATATAATAAATAAATTATAGATTTGAAGAGTTGATTCTGAAAAATTGTGAATATATATATTGTTTTGTTTTGTCGTTTATCAATTATATATATATATATATATATATATTGACAGACAATTTGGTGACAAAAGTGACATCGTGTATATAGTTCAAAAAAGCTATCGAGCCAAAACATCGAACGTGGATTTCGATGAAAGACTTTTTATATAATATATTTATATATAAAATAATTGCTGTGATAATTTATATACAATATTTGCTAAATATATATATATATATTAATGTAATTTTAATGACTATCCAGAGTATTCTGTTTTTTTTATGGTATTTATGTATATATATTTATATTAAGGTGACCAACCGTCCTCCTTTTGTAAGTGTCCTCCTAATTGTCTTACTTTTTGATATCTGTCCCGTTTTTAAAAAATTTAGGACATTGCGTATTTTTTTTCAAAATTTTTTCAATTTGTCTCTTAAAAAAAAGAAAAGAAAGCTCAACCGTTTTTTGGACTAAGCTTTTGAACATTTGCAAATTTTTTCCAAAATTTTTTTCAATTTGGTTCTAAAAAAAAGGTAAAATGTCCTGCTTTGGTGTTTTCAAAAAATGGTCACCTTATTTATATATATATATATGTATATATATATTAAAAATACAAATAAATTGCATTTCCATATAATATGGATACAATTTATATATATATATATATATTTTGTACGTTTGATTTGTAATGAATATGTAAATATTAGAGATATATAAACAAAGGCATCTCCTTTGTTTGTTTTATTTTATTTTTTTTTTATATATATATCAAAACCTATGTTTGGTCAAAAAATTGTATAAAAAAATAATATTTATATATGAATGTGAATAAAATAAAAAAAAATCAACGTTATATAATTAAATATAATAAATTTTATCTTTTTATTTTTTAACATTAACCTTTATTTTCATTTCCAATAATTATCAAACGATTTATCGATTAGATTGAAATTATATTTATATTCAATATAAAATCTTTGTTAAAAAATTCTAATTTTCCACTCATCAACAGACACGATGGTTCTTTCTGGTCATCAATCTAATAAAATATTTTATTTTTTGCATTTATTTTCAGTTGATTAGAATAGATATGGTCATTTTTTTAATATATCAAGAAAGAAAGAAGAAAAATATATTTATCCTAGAATGACATTTGGTATACTAGAAATATAAATTAATATTTTTTTAGTTTTTTTTTTAAGTTCCATGTAATAATATGAAAATATTAATCAAGATTTTGTTTGTAACTATTTTGGCATAAATTGTTTATTAAATTTTGAAAAAATTTTAAAACAAATAATTAGAAAATTTGTTTGTTTTTTAATTTTTCAATTTTCAAGAAAATACGATTAAAATAAAATATAAAATAATTTTGTCCATAATATATAATCAAAATTTTTTTATTTAAATCTTTAAATGAAATCATTATTTTATAAAAATTACGACCATATTGAGAGAGAATATTAGGAGAATATCACTGTGAGTTCAGGCCAAATCAATCAACATTGAGGCAGATTTTACCAATTATTTGTAGACTTTAGTAAAGCATACGTATGATTCAATGGACTGAGAAAAACAACTTTTTCAAATTAGGATCTTAATGGGAATTCCGAAAAAACAGGTTTGTATGATTCAAATTTGTCTTGAAGGTAGTAAAGGAAGAGTAAGATGCGGGAATCCACTGAAAGATACTTTAGAAATTCGGAATGGATTAAAACAAAGAGATGCATTATCACGAATTTTACTAATTTAATACTGAAATAAGTGATTAGACAAATTGTAGAAAAATGAAACGGAATACAATTAAACAATGAAAATTCAAGAATTAGGTTACCCATACGATTGAAACATAATAGAAAATTCGGCAATTGTAATTAAGATATCGTAGAAATATTAATCGAAGAAGGAATTGAATTTTTTATTTTTACCACCAAAATTATGTAAGGTTGGCGGACGAAGACCCTTCATAGGGGGTATAAACTTGGATCAGCGGTCGGACTCGAAAAATATAAAAAATATGTAAAAATATTAAAAAAAAAAATAATTATTCATCAGAAATATGAATAATATATTTTTTTAATATTTTTATGATGTAAAATGAACGAATTTATTATTTATTTTTAAAAATTCCATTTTTTAATATTCCCGTAAAAATTATGAAAGGTCATCGTATGATGACTCTAGGTTTTCGGCATAAAAAATAATTTTTAGTAAGAAATATGAATAATATATTTTTTTAATATTTTTATGATGTAAAATAAACGAATTTATTATTTATTTTTAAAAATTTCATTTTTTAATATTGCCGTAAAAATTATGAAAGGTCATCGTATGATGACCCTAGGTTTTCGGCATAAAAAAATAATTTTTAGTAAGAAATATGAATAATATATTTTTTTAATATTTTTATGATGTAAAATGAATGAATTTATTATTTATTTTTAAAAATTTCATTTTTTAATTTTCCCGTAAAAATTATGAAAGGTCATCGTAGGATGACCCTAGGTTTTCGGCATAAAAAAATAATTATTCATCAGAAATATCAATAATATATTTTTTTAATATTTTTATGATGTAAAATGAACGAATTTATTATTTATTTTTAAAAATTTCATTTTTTAATTTTACCGTAAAAATTATGAAAGGTCATCGTATGATGACCCTAGGTTTTCGGCATAAAAAAATAATTATTCATCAGAAATATCAATAATATATTTTTTTAATATTTTTATGATGTAAAATGAACGAATTTATTATTTATTTTTAAAAATTTCATTTTTTAAATTTACCGAAAAAATTATGAAAGGTCATCGTAGGATGACCCTAGGTTTTCGGCATAAAAAAATAATTATTCATCAGAAATATCAATAATATATTTTTTTAATATTTTTATGATGTAAAATGAACGAATTTATTATTTATTTTTAAAAATTTCATTTTTTAATTTTCCAGTAAAAATTATGAAAGGTCATCGTAGGATGAACCTAGGTTTTCGGCATAAAAAAATAAGTATTCATCAGAAATATCAATAATATATTTTTTTAATATTTTTATGATGTAAAATGAACGAATTTATTATTTATTTTTAAAAATTTCATTTTTTAATTTTACCGTAAAAATTATAAAAGGTCATCGTAGGATGACCCTAGGTTTTCGGCATAAAAAAATAATTATTGATCAGAAATATCAATAATATATTTTTTTAATATTTTTATGATGTAAAATGAACGAATTTATTATTTATTTTTAAAAATTTCATTTTTTAATTTTCCCGTAAAAATTATGAAAGGTCATCGTAGGATGACCCTAGGTTTTCGGCATAAAAAAATAATTATTCATCAGAAATATCAATAATATATTTTTTTAATATTTTTATGATGTAAAATGAACGAATTTATTATTTTTTTTAAAACATTTCATTTTTTAATTTTACCGAAAAAATTATGAAAGGTCATCGTAGGATGACCCTAGGTTTTCGGCATAAAAAAATAATTTTTAGTAAGAAATATGAATAATATATTTTTTTAATATTTTTATGATGTAAAATGAACGAATTTATTATTTATTTTTAAAAATTTCATTTTTTAATTTTCCCGTAAAAATTATGAAAGGTCATCGTAGGATGACCCTAGGTTTTCGGCATAAAAAAATAATTATTCATCAGAAATATCAATAATATATTTTTTTAATATTTTTATGATGTAAAATGAACGAATTTATTATTTATTTTTAAAAATTTCATTTTTTAAATTTACCGAAAAAATTATGAAAGGTCATCGTAGGATGACCCTAGGTTTTCGGCATAAAAAAATAATTATTCATCAGAAATATCAATAATATATTTTTTTAATATTTTTATGATGTAAAATGAACGAATTTATTATTTATTTTTAAAAATTACATTTTTTAATTTTCCCGTAAAAATTATGAAAGGTCATCGTAGGATGACCTTAGGTTTTCGGCATAAAAAAATAATTTTTAGTAAGAAATATGAATAATATATTTTTTTAATATTTTTGTGATGTAAAATAAACGAATTTATTATTTATTTTTAAAAATTTCATTTTTTAATATTGCCGTAAAAATTATGAAAGGTCATCGTATGATGACCCTAGGTTTTCGGCATAAAAAAATAATTTTTAGTAAGAAATATGAATAATATATTTTTTTAATATTTTTATGATGTAAAATGAACGAATTTATTATTTATTTTTAAAAATTTCATTTTTTAATTTTCCCGTAAAAATTATGAAAGGTCATCGTAGGATGACCCTAGGTTTTCGGCATAAAAAAATAAGTATTCATCAGAAATATGAATAATATATTTTTTTAATATTTTTATGATGTAAAATGAACGAATTTATTATTTATTTTTAAAAATTTCATTTTTTAATTTTCCCGTAAAAATTATGAAAGGTCATCGTAGGATGACCCTAGGTTTTCGGAATAAAAAAATAATTTTTAGTAAGAAATATGAATAATATATTTTTTTAATATTTTTATGATGTTAAATGAACGAATTTATTATTTATTTTTAAAAATTTCATTTTTTAATATTCCCGTAAAAATTATGAAAGGTCATCGTAGGATGACCCTAGGTTTTCGGCATAAAAAAATAAGTATTCATCAGAAATATCAATAATATATTTTTTTAATATTTTTATGATGTAAAATGAACGAATTTATTATTTATTTTTAAAAAATTCATTTTTTAATTTTCCAGTAAAAATTATGAAAGGTCATCGTAGGATGACCCTAGGTTTTCGGCATTAAAACATTAAAACATTTTAATTTTCCCGTAAAATTTATGAAAGGTCATCGTAGGATGACCCTAGGTGAATAATATATTTTTTTAATAATTATATTTTTTTTAATAATAATATTTTTTTAATATTTTTATCATGTAAAATGAACGAATTTATTATTTATTTTTAAAAATTTCATTTTTTAATTTTCCCGTAAAAATTATGAAAGGTCATCGTAGGATGACCCTAGGTTTTCGGCATAAAAAAATAATTATTCATCAGAAATATCAATAATATATTTTTTTAATATTTTTATGATGTAAAATGAACGAATTTATTATTTATTTTTAAAAATTTCATTTTTTAATTTTCCCGTAAAAATTATGAAGGGTCATAGTAGGATGACCCTAGGTTTTCGGCATAAAAAAATAATTATTCATCAGAAATATCAATAATATATTTTTTTAATATTTTTATGATGTAAAATGAACGAATTTATTATTTTTTTTAAAACATTTCATTTTTTAATTTTACCGAAAAAATTATGAAAGGTCATCGTAGGATGACCCTAGGTTTTCGGCATAAAAAAATAATTATTCATCAGAAATATCAATAATATATTTTTTTAATATTTTTATGATGTAAAATGAACGAATTTATTATTTATTTTTAAAAATTTCATTTTTTAATTTTCCAGTAAAAATTATGAAAGGTCATCGTAGGATGAACCTAGGTTTTCGGCATAAAAAAATAATTTTTAGTAAGAAATATGAATAATATATTTTTTTAATATTTTTATGATGTAAAATGAACGAATTTATTATTTATTTTTAAAAATTTCATTTTTTAATTTTCCCGTAAAAATTATGAAAGGTCATCGTAGGATGACCCTAGGTTTTCGGCATAAAAAAATAATTATTCATCAGAAATATTAATAATATATTTTTTTAATATTTTTATGATGTAAAATGAACGAATTATTATTTATTTTTAAAAATTTCATTTTTTAATTTTACCGTAAAAATTATGAAAGGTCATCGTATGATGACCCTAGGTTTTCGGCATAAAAAAATAATTATTCATCAGAAATATCAATAATATATTTTTTTAATATTTTTATGATGTAAAATGAACGAATTTATTATTTATTTTTAAAAATTTCATTTTTTAAATTTACCGAAAAAATTATGAAAGGTCATCGTAGGATGACCCTAGGTTTTCGGCATAAAAAAATAATTATTCATCAGAAATATCAATAATATATTTTTTTAATATTTTTATGATGTAAAATGAACGAATTTATTATTTTTTTTAAAACATTTCATTTTTTAATTTTACCGAAAAAATTATGAAAGGTCATCGTAGGATGACCCTAGGTTTTCGGCATAAAAATATAATTATTCATCAGAAATATCAATAATATATTTTTTTAATATTTTTATGATGTAAAATGAACGAATTTATTATTTATTTTTAAAAATTTCATTTTTTAATATTCCCGTAAAAATTATGAAAGGTCATCGTAGGATGACCCTAGGTTTTCGGCATAAAAAAATAATTTTTAGTAAGAAATATGAATAATATATTTTTTTAATATTTTTATGATGTAAAATGAACGAATTTATTATTTATTTTTAAAAATTTCATTTTTTAATTTTCCCGTAAAAATTATGAAAGGTCATCGTAGGATGACCCTAGGTTTTCGGCATAAAAAAATAATTATTCATCAGAAATATCAATAATATATTTTTTTAATATTTTTATGATGTAAAATGAACGAATTTATTATTTATTTTTAAAAATTTCATTTTTTAATTTTACCGTAAAAATTATGAAAGGTCATCGTATGATGACCCTAGGTTTTCGGCTTAAAAAAATAATTATTCATCAGAAATATCATTAATATATTTTTTTAATATTTTTATGATGTAAAATGAACGAATTTATTATTTATTTTTAAAAATTTCATTTTTTAAATTTACCGAAAAAATTATGAAAGGTCATCGTAGGATGACCCTAGGTTTTCGGCATAAAAAAATAATTATTCATCAGAAATATCAATAATATATTTTTTTAATATTTTTATGATGTAAAATGAACGAATTTATTATTTATTTTTAAAAATTTCATTTTTTAATTTTCCAGTAAAAATTATGAAAGGTCATCGTAGGATGAACCTAGGTTTTCGGCATAAAAAAATAATTATTCATCAGAAATATCAATAATATATTTTTTTAATATTTTTATGATGTAAAATGAACGAATTTATTATTTATTTTTAAAAATTTCATTTTTTAATTTTACCGTAAAAATTATGAAAGGTCATCGTAGGATGACCCTAGGTTTTCGGCATAAAAAAATAATTATTGATCAGAAATATCAATAATATATTTTTTTAATATTTTTATGATGTAAAATGAACGAATTTATTATTTATTTTTAAAAATTTAATTTTTTAATTTTCCCGTAAAAATTATGAAAGGTCATCGTAGGATGACCCTAGGTTTTCGGCATAAAAAAATAAGTATTCATCAGAAATATCAATAATATATTTTTTTAATATTTTTATGATGTAAAATGAACGAATTTATTATTTATTTTTAAAAATTTCATTTTTTAATTTTCCCGTAAAAATTATGAAAGGTCATCGTAGGATGACCCTAGGTTTTCGGCATTAAAACATTAAAACATTTTAATTTTCGCGTAAAAATTATGAAAGGTCATCGTAGGATGACCCTAGGTGAATAATATATTTTTTTAATAATTATATTTTTTTCAATAATAATATTTTTTTAATATTTTTATGATGTAAAATGAACGAATTTATTATTTATTTTTAAAAATTTCATTTTTTAATTTTCCCGTAAAAATTATGAAAGGTCATCGTAGGATGACCCTAGGTTTTCGGCATAAAAAAATAATTATTCATCAGAAATATCAATAATATATTTTTTTAATATTTTTATGATGTAAAATGAACGAATTTATTATTTATTTTTAAAAATTTCATTTTTTAATTTTCCCGTAAAAATTATGAAAGGTCATCGTAGGATGACCCTAGGTTTTCGGCAAAAAAAAATAATTATTCATCAGAAATATCAATAATATATTTTTTTAATATTTTTATGATGTAAAATGAACGAATTTATTATTTATTTTTAAAAATTTCATTTTTTAATTTTCCCGTAAAAATTATGAAAGGTCATCGTAGGATGACCCTAGGTTTTGGGCATTAAAACATTAAAACATTTTAATTTTCGCGTAAAAATTATGAAAGGTCATCGTAGGATGACCCTAGGTGAATAATATATTTTTTTAATAATTATATTTTTTTCAATAATAATATTTTTTTAATATTTTTATGATGTAAAATGAACGAATTTATTATTTATTTTTAAAAATTTCATTTTTTAATTTTCCCGTAAAAATTATGAAAGGTCATCGTAGGATGACCCTAGGTTTTCGGCATAAAAAAATAATTATTCATCAGAAATATCAATAATATATTTTTTTAATATTTTTATGATGTAAAATGAACGAATTTATTATTTATTTTTAAAAATTTCATTTTTTAATTTTACCGTAAAAATTATGAAAGGTCATCGTATGATGACCCTAGGTTTTCGGCATAAAAAAATAATTTTTAGTAAGAAATATGAATAATATATTTTTTTAATATTTTTATGATGTAAAATGAACGAATTTATTATTTATTTTTAAAAATTTCATTTTTTAATTTTCCCGTAAAAATTATGAAAGGTCATCGTAGGATGACCCTAGGTTTTCGGCAAAAAAAAATAATTATTCATCAGAAATATCAATAATATATTTTTTTAATATTTTTATGATGTAAAAGGAACGAATTTATTATTTATTTTTAAAAATTTCATTTTTTAATATTCTCGTAAAAATTATGAAAGGTCATCGTAGGATGACCCTAGGTTTTCGGCATAAAAAAATAATTATTCATCAGAAATATCAATAATATATTTTTTTAATATTTTTATGATGTAAAATGAACGAATTTATTATTTATTTTTAAAAATTTCATTTTTTAATTTTCCCGTAAAAATTATGAAAGGTCATCGTATGATGACCCTAGGTTTTCGGCATTAAAACATTAAAACATTTTAATTTTCCCGTAAAAATTATGAAAGGTCATCGTAGGATGACCCTAGGTGAATAATATATTTTTTTAATAATAATATTTTTTTTAATAATAATATTTTTTTAATATTTTTATCATGTAAAATGAACGAATTTATTATTTATTTTTAAAAATTTCATTTTTTAATTTTTCCGTAAAAATTATGAAAGGTAATCGTAGGGTGACCCTAGGTTTTCGGCATAAAAAAATAATTATTCATCAGAAATATCAATAATATATTTTTTTAATATTTTTATGATGTAAAATGAACGAATTTATTATTTATTTTTAAAAATTTCATTTTTTAATTTTCCAGTAAAAATTATGAAAGGTCATCGTAGGATGACCCTAGGTTTTCGGCATAAAAAAATAATTATTCATCAGAAATATCAATAATATATTTTTTTAATATTTTTATGATGTAAAATGATCGAATTTATTATTTATTTTTAAAAATTTCATTTTTTAATTTTCCCGTAAAAATTATGAAGGGTCATCGTAGGATGACCCTAGGTTTTCGGCATAAAAAAATAATTATTCATCAGAAATAACAATAATATATTTTTTTAATATTTTTATGATGTAAAATGAACGAATTTATTATTTATTTTTAAAAATTTCATTTTTTAAATTTACCGAAAAAATTATGAAAGGTATCGTAGGATGACCCTAGGTTTTCGGCATAAAAAAATAATTATTCATCAGAAATATCAATAATATATTTTTTTAATATTTTTATGATGTAAAATGAACGAATTTATTATTTATTTTTAAAAATTTCATTTTTTAATTTTCCAGTAAAAATTATGAAAGGTCATCGTAGGATGACCCTAGGTTTTCGGCATAAAAAAATAAGTATTCATCAGAAATATCAATAATATATTTTTTTAATATTTTTATGATGTAAAATGAACGAATTTATCATTTATTTTTAAAAAATTCATTTTTTAATTTTCCAGTAAAAATTATGAAAGGTCATCGTAGGATGACCCTAGGTTTTCGGCATAAAAAAATAATTTTTAGTAAGAAATATGAATAATATATTTTTTTAATATTTTTATGATGTAAAATGAACGAATTTATTATTTATTTTTAAAAATTTCATTTTTTAATTTTCCCGTAAAAATTATGAAAGGTCATCGTAGGATGACCCTAGGTTTTCGGCAAAAAAAAATAATTATTCATCAGAAATATCAATAATATATTTTTTTAATATTTTTATGATGTAAAAGGAACGAATTTATTATTTATTTTTAAAAATTTCATTTTTTAATATTCTCGTAAAAATTATGAAAGGTCATCGTAGGATGACCCTAGGTTTTCGGCATAAAAAAATAATTATTCATCAGAAATATCAATAATATATTTTTTTAATATTTTTCTGATGTAAAATGAACGAATTTATTATTTATTTTTAAAAATTTCATTTTTTAATTTTCCCGTAAAAATTATGAAAGGTCATCGTATGATGACCCTAGGTTTTCGGCATTAAAACATTAAAACATTTTAATTTTCCCGTAAAAATTATGAAAGGTCATCGTAGGATGACCCTAGGTGAATAATATATTTTTTTAATAATAATATTTTTTTTAATAATAATATTTTTTTAATATTTTTATCATGTAAAATGAACGAATTTATTATTTATTTTTAAAAATTTCATTTTTTAATTTTTCCGTAAAAATTATGAAAGGTCATCGTAGGGTGACCCTAGGTTTTCGGCATAAAAAAATAATTATTCATCAGAAATATCAATAATATATTTTTTTAATATTTTTATGATGTAAAATGAACGAATTTATTATTTATTTTTAAAAATTTCATTTTTTAATTTTCCAGTAAAAATTATGAAAGGTCATCGTAGGATGACCCTAGGTTTTCGGCATAAAAAAATAATTATTCATCAGAAATATCAATAATATATTTTTTTAATATTTTTATGATGTAAAATGATCGAATTTATTATTTATTTTTAAAAATTTCATTTTTTAATTTTCCCGTAAAAATTATGAAGGGTCATCGTAGGATGACCCTAGGTTTTCGGCATAAAAAAATAATTATTCATCAGAAATAACAATAATATATTTTTTTAATATTTTTATGATGTAAAATGAACGAATTTATTATTTATTTTTAAAAATTTCATTTTTTAATTTTCCAGTAAAAATTATGAAAGGTCATCGTAGGATGACCCTAGGTTTTCGGCATAAAAAAATAATTATTCATCAGAAATATGAATAATATATTTTTTTAATATTTTTATGATGTAAAATGAACGAATTTATTATTTATTTTTAAAAATTTCATTTTTTAATATTCCCGTAAAAATTATGAAAGGTCATCGTAGGATGACCCTAGGTTTTCGGCATAAAAAAATAATTATTCATCAGAAATATCAATAATATATTTTTTTAGTATTTTTATGATGTAAAATGAACAAATTTATTATTTATTTTTAAAAATTTCATTTTTTAATTTTCCCGTAAAAATTATGAAAGGTCATCGTAGGATGACCCTAGGTTTTCGGCATTAAAACATTAAAACATTTTAATTTTCCCGTAAAAATTATGAAAGGTCATCGTAGGATGACCCTAGGTGAATAATATATTTTTTTAATAATAATATTTTTTTTAATAATAATATTTTTTTAATATTTTTATCATGTAAAATGAACGAATTTAATATTTATTTTTAAAAATTTCATTTTTTAATTTTCCCATAAAAATTATGAAAGGTCATCGTAGGATGACCCTAGGTTTTCGGCATAAAAAAATAATTATTCATCAGAAATATCAATAATATATTTTTTTAATATTTTTATGATGTAAAATGAACGAATTTATTATTTATTTTTAAAAATTTCATTTTTTAATTTTCCAGTAAAAATTATGAAAGGTCATCGTAGGATGACCCTAGGTTTTCGGTATAAAAAAATAATTATTCATCAGAAATATGAATAATATATTTTTTTAATATTTTTATGATGTAAAATGAACGAATTTATTATTTATTTTTAAAAATTTCATTTTTTAATTTTCCCGTAAAAATTATGAAAGGTCATCGTAGGATGACCCTAGGTGAATAATATATTTTTTTAATAATAATATTTTTTTAATATTTTTATCATGTAAAATGAACGAATTTATTATTTATTTTTAAAAATTTCATTTTTTAATTTTCCCGTAAAAATTATGAAAGGTCATCGTAGGATGACCCTAGGTTTTCGGCATAAAAAAATAATTTTTAGTAAGAAATATGAATAATATATTTTTTTAATATTTTTATCATGTAAAATGAACGAATTTATTATTTATTTTTAAAAAAACATTTTTTAATTTTCCCGTAAAAATTATGAAAGGTCATCGTAGGATGACCCTAGGTTTTCGGCATAAAAAAATAAGTATTCATCAGAAATATCAATAATATATTTTTTTAATATTTTTATGATGTAAAATGAACGAATTTATTATTTATTTTTAAAAATTTCATTTTTTAATTTTCCCGTAAAAATTATAAAGGTCATCGTAGGATGACCCTAGGTTTTCGGAATAAAAAAATAATTTTAAGTAAGAAATATGAATAATATATTTTTTTAATATTTTTATGATGTAAAATGAACGAATTTATTATTTATTTTTAAAAATTTCATTTTTTAATTTTCCCGTAAAAATTATGAAAGGTCATTGTAGGATGACCCTAGGTTTTCGGCATTAAAACATTAAAACATTTTAATTTTCCCGTAAAAATTATGAAAGGTCATCGTAGGATGACCCTAGGTTTTCGGCATAAAAAAATAATTATTCATCAGAAATATCAATAATATATTTTTTTAATATTTTTATGATGTAAAATGAACGAATTTATTATTTATTTTTAAAAATTTCATTTTTTAATTTTCCCGTAAAAATTATGAAGGGTCATCGTAGGATGTCCCTAGGTTTTCGGCATAAAAAAATAATTATTCATCAGAAATATCAATAATATATTTTTTTAATATTTTTATGATGTAAAATGAACGAATTTATTATTTATTTTTAAAAATTTCATTTTTTAATTTTCTAGTAAAAATTATGAAAGGTCATCGTAGGATGACCCTAGGTTTTCGGCATAAAAAAATAATTATTCGTCAGAAATATGAATAATATATTTTTTTAATATTTTTATGATGTAAAATGACCGAATTTATTATTTATTTTTAAAAATTTCATTTTTTAATATTCCCTTAAAAATTATGAAAGGTAATCGTAGGATGACCCTAGGTTTTCGGCATAAAAAAATAAGTATTCATCAGAAATATCAATAATATATTTTTTTAATATTTTTATGATGTAAAATGAACGAATTTATTATTTATTTTTAAAAATTTCATTTTTTAATTTTCCCGTAAAAATTATAAAGGTCATCGTAGGATGACCCTAGGTTTTCGGAATAAAAAAATAATTTTAAGTAAGAAATATGAATAATATATTTTTTTAATATTTTTATGATGTAAAATGAACGAATTTATTATTTATTTTTAAAAATTTCATTTTTTAAATTTACCGAAAAAATTATGAAAGGTCATCATAGGATGACCCTAGGTTTTCGGCAAAAAAAAATAATTATTCATCAGAAATATCAATAATATATTTTTTTAATATTTTTATGATGTAAAATGAACGAATTTATTATTTATTTTTAAAAATTTCATTTTTTAATTTTCCCGTAAAAATTATGAAAGGTCATCGTAGGATGACCCTAGGTTTTCGGCATTAAAACATTAAAACATTTTAATTTTCCCGTAAAAATTATGAAAGGTCATCGTAGGATGACCCTAGGTGAATAATATATTTTTTTAATAATAATATTTTTTTTAATAATAATATTTTTTTAATATTTTTATCATGTAAAATGAACGAATTTAATATTTATTTTTAAAAATTTCATTTTTTAATTTTCCCATAAAAATTATGAAAGGTCATCGTAGGATGACCCTAGGTTTTCGGCATAAAAAAATAATTATTCATCAGAAATATCAATAATATATTTTTTTAATATTTTTATGATGTAAAATGAACGAATTTATTATTTATTTTTAAAAATTTCATTTTTTAATTTTCCAGTAAAAATTATGAAAGGTCATCGTAGGATGACCCTAGGTTTTCGGCATAAAAAAATAATTATTCATCAAAAATATCAATAATATATTTTTTTAATATTTTTATGATGTAAAATGAACGAATTTATTATTTATTTTTAAAAATTTCATTTTTTAATTTTCCAGTAAAAATTATGAAAGGTCATCGTAGGATGACCCTAGGTTTTCGGCATAAAAAAATAATTATTCGTCAGAAATATGAATAATATATTTTTTTAATATTTTTATGATGTAAAATGACCGAATTTATTATTTATTTTTAAAAATTTCATTTTTTAATATTCCCGTAAAAATTATGAAAGGTAATCGTAGGATGACCCTAGGTTTTCGGCATAAAAAAATAATTATTCATCAGAAATATCAATAATATATTTTTTTAATATTTTTATGATGTAAAATGAACGAATTTATTATTTATTTTTAAAAATTTCATTTTTTAATTTTCCCGTAAAAATTATGAAAGGTCATCGTAGGATGACCCTAGGTTTTCGGCATTAAAACATTAAAACATTTTAATTTTCCCGTAAAAATTATGAAAGGTCATCGTAGGATGACCCTAGGTGAATAATATATTTTTTTAATAATAATATTTTTTTTAATAATAATATTTTTTTAATATTTTTATGATGTAAAATGAACGAATTTATTATTTATTTTTAAAAATTTCATTTTTTAATATTCCCGTAAAAATTATGAAAGGTAATCGTAGGATGACCCTAGGTTTTCGGCATAAAAAAATAATTATTCATCAGAAATATCAATAATATATTTTTTTAATATTTTTATGATGTAAAATGAACGAATTTATTATTTATTTTTAAAAATTTCATTTTTTAATTTTCCCGTAAAAATTATGAAAGGTCATCGTAGGATGACCCTAGGTTTTCGGCATTAAAACATTAAAACATTTTAATTTTCCCGTAAAAATTATGAAAGGTCATCGTAGGATGACCCTAGGTGAATAATATATTTTTTTAATAATAATATTTTTTTTAATAATAATATTTTTTTAATATTTTTATCATGTAAAATGAACGAATTTAATATTTATTTTTAAAAATTTCATTTTTTAATTTTCCCATAAAAATTATGAAAGGTCATCGTAGGATGACCCTAGGTTTTCGGCATAAAAAAATAATTATTCATCAGAAATATCAATAATATATTTTTTTAATATTTTTATGATGTAAAATGAACGAATTTATTATTTATTTTTAAAAATTTCATTTTTTAATTTTCCAGTAAAAATTATGAAAGGTCATCGTAGGATGACCCTAGGTTTTCGGCATAAAAAAATAATTATTCATCAAAAATATCAATAATATATTTTTTTAATATTTTTATGATGTAAAATGAACGAATTTATTATTTATTTTTAAAAATTTCATTTTTTAATTTTCCAGTAAAAATTATGAAAGGTCATCGTAGGATGACCCTAGGTTTTCGGCATAAAAAAATAATTATTCGTCAGAAATATGAATAATATATTTTTTTAATATTTTTATGATGTAAAATGACCGAATTTATTATTTATTTTTAAAAATTTCATTTTTTAATATTCCCGTAAAAATTATGAAAGGTAATCGTAGGATGACCCTAGGTTTTCGGCATAAAAAAATAATTATTCATCAGAAATATCAATAATATATTTTTTTAATATTTTTATGATGTAAAATGAACGAATTTATTATTTATTTTTAAAAATTTCATTTTTTAATTTTCCCGTAAAAATTATGAAAGGTCATCGTAGGATGACCCTAGGTTTTCGGCATTAAAACATTAAAACATTTTAATTTTCCCGTAAAAATTATGAAAGGTCATCGTAGGATGACCCTAGGTGAATAATATATTTTTTTAATAATAATATTTTTTTTAATAATAATATTTTTTTAATATTTTTATGATGTAAAATGAACGAATTTATTATTTATTTTTAAAAATTTCATTTTTTAATATTCCCGTAAAAATTATGAAAGGTAATCGTAGGATGACCCTAGGTTTTCGGCATAAAAAAATAATTATTCATCAGAAATATCAATAATATATTTTTTTAATATTTTTATGATGTAAAATGAACGAATTTATTATTTATTTTTAAAAATTTCATTTTTTAATTTTCCCGTAAAAATTATGAAAGGTCATCGTAGGATGACCCTAGGTTTTCGGCATAAAAAAATAATTATTCATCAAAAATATCAATAATATATTTTTTTAATATTTTTATGATGTAAAATGAACGAATTTATTATTTATTTTTAAAAATTTCATTTTTTAATTTTCCAGTAAAAATTATGAAAGGTCATCGTAGGATGACCCTAGGTTTTCGGCATAAAAAAATAATTATTCGTCAGAAATATGAATAATATATTTTTTTAATATTTTTATGATGTAAAATGACCGAATTTATTATTTATTTTTAAAAATTTCATTTTTTAATATTCCCGTAAAAATTATGAAAGGTAATCGTAGGATGACCCTAGGTTTTCGGCATAAAAAAATAATTATTCATCAGAAATATCAATAATATATTTTTTTAATATTTTTATGATGTAAAATGAACGAATTTATTATTTATTTTTAAAAATTTCATTTTTTAATTTTCCCGTAAAAATTATGAAAGGTCATCGTAGGATGACCCTAGGTTTTCGGCATTAAAACATTAAAACATTTTAATTTTCCCGTAAAAATTATGAAAGGTCATCGTAGGATGACCCTAGGTGAATAATATATTTTTTTAATAATAATATTTTTTTTAATAATAATATTTTTTTAATATTTTTATGATGTAAAATGAACGAATTTATTATTTATTTTTAAAAATTTCATTTTTTAATATTCCCGTAAAAATTATGAAAGGTAATCGTAGGATGACCCTAGGTTTTCGGCATAAAAAAATAATTATTCATCAGAAATATCAAT
Source organism: Labia minor (assembly GCA_963082975.1). Taxonomy (NCBI): domain Eukaryota; kingdom Metazoa; phylum Arthropoda; class Insecta; order Dermaptera; family Spongiphoridae; genus Labia; species Labia minor. The sequence continues at coordinate 120,568,212 of OY720344.1, read as the reverse complement.
AATATATTTTTTTAATATTTTTATGATGTAAAATGAACGAATTTATTATTTATTTTTAAAAATTTCATTTTTTAATTTTCCCGTAAAAATTATGAAAGGTCATCGTAGGATGACCCTAGGTTTTCGGCATTAAAACATTAAAACATTTTAATTTTCCCTTAAAAATTATGAAAGGTCATCGTAGGATGACCCTAGGTGAATAATATATTTTTTTAATAATAATATTTTTTTTAATAATAATATTTTTTTAATATTTTTATCATGTAAAATGAACGAATTTATTATTTATTTTTAAAAATTTCATTTTTTAATTTTCCCGTAAAAATTATGAAAGGTCATCGTAGGATGACCCTAGGTTTTCGGCATAAAAAAATATTTATTCATCAGAAATATCAATAATATATTTTTTTAATATTTTTATGATGTAAAATGAACGAATTTATTATTTATTTTTAAAAATTTCATTTTTTAATTTTCCCGTAAAAATTATGAAAGGTCATCGTAGGATGACCCTAGGTTTTCGGCATTAAAACATTAAAACATTTCAATTTTCCCGTAAAAATTATGAAAGGTCATCGTAGGATGACCCTAGGTGAATAATATTTTTTTTTAATAATAATATTTTTTTTAATAATAATATTTTTTTAATATTTTTATCATGTAAAATGAACGAATTTAATATTTATTTTTAAAAATTTCATTTTTTAATTTTCCCATAAAAATTATGAAAGGTCATCGTAGGATGACCCTAGGTTTTCGGCATAAAAAAATAATTATTCATCAGAAATATCAATAATATATTTTTTTAATATTTTTATGATGTAAAATGAACGAATTTATTATTTATTTTTAAAAATTTCATTTTTTAATTTTCCAGTAAAAATTATGAAAGGTCATCGTAGGATGACCCTAGGTTTTCGGCATAAAAAAATAATTATTCATCAAAAATATCAATAATATATTTTTTTAATATTTTTATGATGTAAAATGAACGAATTTATTATTTATTTTTAAAAATTTCATTTTTTAATTTTCCCGTAAAAATTATGAAGGGTCATCGTAGATGATGTAAAATGAACGAATTTATTATTTATTTTTAAAAATTTCATTTTTTAATTTTCTAGTAAAAATGATGAAAGGTCATCGTAGGATGACCCTAGGTTTTCGGCATAAAAAAATAATTATTCGTCAGAAATATGAATAATATATTTTTTTAATATTTTTATGATGTAAAATGACCGAATTTATTATTTATTTTTAAAAATTTCATTTTTTAATATTCCCGTAAAAATTATGAAAGGTAATCGTAGGATGACCCTAGGTTTTCGGCATAAAAAAATAATTATTCATCAGAAATATCAATAATATATTTTTTTAATATTTTTATGATGTAAAATGAACGAATTTATTATTTATTTTTAAAAATTTCATTTTTTAATTTTCCCGTAAAAATTATGAAAGGTCATCGTAGGATGACCCTAGGTTTTCGGCATTAAAACATTAAAACATTTTAATTTTCCCGTAAAAATTATGAAAGGTCATCGTAGGATGACCCTAGGTGAATAATATATTTTTTTAATAATAATATTTTTTTTAATAATAATATTTTTTTAATATTTTTATTATGTAAAATGAACGAATTTATTATTTATTTTTAAAAATTTCATTTTTTAATATTCCCGTAAAAATTATGAAAGGTAATCGTAGGATGACCCTAGGTTTTCGGCATAAAAAAATAATTATTCATCAGAAATATCAATAATATATTTTTTTAATATTTTTATGATGTAAAATGAACGAATTTATTATTTATTTTTAAAAATTTCATTTTTTAATTTTCCCGTAAAAATTATGAAAGGTCATCGTAGGATGACCCTAGGTTTTCGGCATTAAAACATTAAAACATTTTAATTTTCCCGTAAAAATTATGAAAGGTCATCGTAGGATGACCCTAGGTGAATAATATATTTTTTTAATAATAATATTTTTTTTAATAATAATATTTTTTTAATATTTTTATCATGTAAAATGAACGAATTTATTATTTATTTTTAAAAATTTCATTTTTTAATTTTCCCGTAAAAATTATGAAAGGTCATCGTAGGATGACCCTAGGTTTTCGGCATAAAAAAATATTTATTCATCAGAAATATCAATAATATATTTTTTTAATATTTTTATGATGTAAAATGAACGAATTTATTATTTATTTTTAAAAATTTCATTTTTTAATTTTCCCGTAAAAATTATGAAAGGTCATCGTAGGATGACCCTAGGTTTTCGGCATTAAAACATTAAAACATTTCAATTTTCCCGTAAAAATTATGAAAGGTCATCGTAGGATGACCCTAGGTGAATAATATATTTTTTTAATAATAATATTTTTTTAATATTTTTATCATGTAAAATGAACGAATTTATTATTTATTTTTAAAAATTTCATTTTTTAATTTTCCCGTAAAAATTATGAAAGGTCATCGTAGGATGACCCTAGGTTTTCGGCATAAAAAAATAATTTTTAGTAAGAAATATGAATAATATATTTTTTTAATATTTTTATCATGTAAAATGAACGAATTTATTATTTATTTTTAAAAATTTCATTTTTTAATTTTCCCGTAAAAATTATGAAAGGTCATCGTAGGATGACCCTAGGTTTTCGGCATAAAAAAATAAGTATTCATCAGAAATATCAATAATATATTTTTTTAATATTTTTATGATGTAAAATGAACGAATTTATTATTTATTTTTAAAAATTTTATTTTTTAATTTTCCCGTAAAAATTATGAAAGGTCATCGTAGGATGACCCTAGGTTTTCGGAATAAAAAAATAATTTTAAGTAAGAAATATGAATAATATATTTTTTTAATATTTTTATGATGTAAAATGAACGAATTTATTATTTATTTTTAAAAATTTCATTTTTTAATATTCCCGTAAAAATTATGAAAGGTAATCGTAGGATGACCCTAGGTTTTCTGCATAAAAAAATAATTATTCATCAGAAATATCAATAATATATTTTTTTAATATTTTTATGATGTAAAATGAACGAATTTATTATTTATTTTTAAAAATTTCATTTTTTAATTTTCCCGTAAAAATTATGAAAGGTCATCGTAGGATGACCCTAGGTTTTCGGCATTAAAACATTAAAACATTTTAATTTTCCCGTAAAAATTATGAAAGGTCATCGTAGGATGACCCTAGGTTTTCGGCATAAAAAAATAATTATTCATCAGAAATATCAATAATATATTTTTTTAATATTTTTATGATGTAAAATGAACGAATTTATTATTTATTTTTAAAAATTTCATTTTTTAATTTTCCCGTAAAAATTATGAAGGGTCATCGTAGGATGTCCCTAGGTTTTCGGCATAAAAAAATAATTATTCATCAGAAATATCAATAATATATTTTTTTAATATTTTTATGATGTAAAATGAACGAATTTATTATTTATTTTTAAAAATTTCATTTTTTAATTTTCTAGTAAAAATTATGAAAGGTCATCGTAGGATGACCCTAGGTTTTCGGCATAAAAAAATAATTATTCGTCAGAAATATGAATAATATATTTTTTTAATATTTTTATGATGTAAAATGACCGAATTTATTATTTATTTTTAAAAATTTCATTTTTTAATATTCCCTTAAAAATTATGAAAGGTAATCGTAGGATGACCCTAGGTTTTCGGCATAAAAAAATAATTATTCATCAGAAATATCAATAATATATTTTTTTAATATTTTTATGATGTAAAATGAACGAATTTATTATTTATTTTTAAAAATTTCATTTGTTAATTTTCCCGTAAAAATTATGAAAGGTCATCGTAGGATGACCCTAGGTTTTCGGAATAAAAAAATAATTTTAAGTAAGAAATATGAATAATATATTTTTTTAATATTTTTATGATGTAAAATGAACGAATTTATTATTTATTTTTAAAAATTTCATTTTTTAAATTTACCGAAAAAATTATGAAAGGTCATCATAGGATGACCCTAGGTTTTCGGCAAAAAAAAATAATTATTCATCAGAAATATCAATAATATATTTTTTTAATATTTTTATGATGTAAAATGAACGAATTTATTATTTATTTTTAAAAATTTCATTTTTTAATTTTCCCGTAAAAATTATGAAAGGTCATCGTAGGATGACCCTAGGTTTTCGGCATTAAAACATTAAAACATTTTAATTTTCCCGTAAAAATTATGAAAGGTCATCGTAGGATGACCCTAGGTGAATAATATATTTTTTTAATAATAATATTTTTTTTAATAATAATATTTTTTTAATATTTTTATCATGTAAAATGAACGAATTTAATATTTATTTTTAAAAATTTCATTTTTTAATTTTCCCATAAAAATTATGAAAGGTCATCGTAGGATGACCCTAGGTTTTCGGCATAAAAAAATAATTATTCATCAGAAATATCAATAATATATTTTTTTAATATTTTTATGATGTAAAATGAACGAATTTATTATTTATTTTTAAAAATTTCATTTTTTAATTTTCCAGTAAAAATTATGAAAGGTCATCGTAGGATGACCCTAGGTTTTCGGCATAAAAAAATAATTATTCATCAAAAATATCAATAATATATTTTTTTAATATTTTTATGATGTAAAATGAACGAATTTATTATTTATTTTTAAAAATTTCATTTTTTAATTTTCCAGTAAAAATTATGAAAGGTCATCGTAGGATGACCCTAGGTTTTCGGCATAAAAAAATAATTATTCGTCAGAAATATGAATAATATATTTTTTTAATATTTTTATGATGTAAAATGACCGAATTTATTATTTATTTTTAAAAATTTCATTTTTTAATATTCCCGTAAAAATTATGAAAGGTAATCGTAGGATGACCCTAGGTTTTCGGCATAAAAAAATAATTATTCATCAGAAATATCAATAATATATTTTTTTAATATTTTTATGATGTAAAATGAACGAATTTATTATTTATTTTTAAAAATTTCATTTTTTAATTTTCCCGTAAAAATTATGAAAGGTCATCGTAGGATGACCCTAGGTTTTCGGCATTAAAACATTAAAACATTTTAATTTTCCCGTAAAAATTATGAAAGGTCATCGTAGGATGACCCTAGGTGAATAATATATTTTTTTAATAATAATATTTTTTTTAATAATAATATTTTTTTAATATTTTTATGATGTAAAATGAACGAATTTATTATTTATTTTTAAAAATTTCATTTTTTAATATTCCCGTAAAAATTATGAAAGGTAATCGTAGGATGACCCTAGGTTTTCGGCATAAAAAAATAATTATTCATCAGAAATATCAATAATATATTTTTTTAATATTTTTATGATGTAAAATGAACGAATTTATTATTTATTTTTAAAAATTTCATTTTTTAATTTTCCCGTAAAAATTATGAAAGGTCATCGTAGGATGACCCTAGGTTTTCGGCATAAAAAAATAATTATTCATCAAAAATATCAATAATATATTTTTTTAATATTTTTATGATGTAAAATGAACGAATTTATTATTTATTTTTAAAAATTTCATTTTTTAATTTTCCAGTAAAAATTATGAAAGGTCATCGTAGGATGACCCTAGGTTTTCGGCATAAAAAAATAATTATTCGTCAGAAATATGAATAATATATTTTTTTAATATTTTTATGATGTAAAATGACCGAATTTATTATTTATTTTTAAAAATTTCATTTTTTAATATTCCCGTAAAAATTATGAAAGGTAATCGTAGGATGACCCTAGGTTTTCGGCATAAAAAAATAATTATTCATCAGAAATATCAATAATATATTTTTTTAATATTTTTATGATGTAAAATGAACGAATTTATTATTTATTTTTAAAAATTTCATTTTTTAATTTTCCCGTAAAAATTATGAAAGGTCATCGTAGGATGACCCTAGGTTTTCGGCATTAAAACATTAAAACATTTTAATTTTCCCGTAAAAATTATGAAAGGTCATCGTAGGATGACCCTAGGTGAATAATATATTTTTTTAATAATAATATTTTTTTTAATAATAATATTTTTTTAATATTTTTATGATGTAAAATGAACGAATTTATTATTTATTTTTAAAAATTTCATTTTTTAATATTCCCGTAAAAATTATGAAAGGTAATCGTAGGATGACCCTAGGTTTTCGGCATAAAAAAATAATTATTCATCAGAAATATCAATAATATATTTTTTTAATATTTTTATGATGTAAAATGAACGAATTTATTATTTATTTTTAAAAATTTCATTTTTTAATTTTCCCGTAAAAATTATGAAAGGTCATCGTAGGATGACCCTAGGTTTTCGGCATTAAAACATTAAAACATTTTAATTTTCCCTTAAAAATTATGAAAGGTCATCGTAGGATGACCCTAGGTGAATAATATATTTTTTTAATAATAATATTTTTTTTAATAATAATATTTTTTTAATATTTTTATCATGTAAAATGAACGAATTTATTATTTATTTTTAAAAATTTCATTTTTTAATTTTCCCGTAAAAATTATGAAAGGTCATCGTAGGATGACCCTAGGTTTTCGGCATAAAAAAATATTTATTCATCAGAAATATCAATAATATATTTTTTTAATATTTTTATGATGTAAAATGAACGAATTTATTATTTATTTTTAAAAATTTCATTTTTTAATTTTCCCGTAAAAATTATGAAAGGTCATCGTAGGATGACCCTAGGTTTTCGGCATTAAAACATTAAAACATTTCAATTTTCCCGTAAAAATTATGAAAGGTCATCGTAGGATGACCCTAGGTGAATAATATTTTTTTTAATAATAATATTTTTTTTAATAATAATATTTTTTTAATATTTTTATCATGTAAAATGAACGAATTTAATATTTATTTTTAAAAATTTCATTTTTTAATTTTCCCATAAAAATTATGAAAGGTCATCGTAGGATGACCCTAGGTTTTCGGCATAAAAAAATAATTATTCATCAGAAATATCAATAATATATTTTTTTAATATTTTTATGATGTAAAATGAACGAATTTATTATTTATTTTTAAAAATTTCATTTTTTAATTTTCCAGTAAAAATTATGAAAGGTCATCGTAGGATGACCCTAGGTTTTCGGCATAAAAAAATAATTATTCATCAAAAATATCAATAATATATTTTTTTAATATTTTTATGATGTAAAATGAACGAATTTATTATTTATTTTTAAAAATTTCATTTTTTAATTTTCCCGTAAAAATTATGAAGGGTCATCGTAGATGATGTAAAATGAACGAATTTATTATTTATTTTTAAAAATTTCATTTTTTAATTTTCTAGTAAAAATGATGAAAGGTCATCGTAGGATGACCCTAGGTTTTCGGCATAAAAAAATAATTATTCGTCAGAAATATGAATAATATATTTTTTTAATATTTTTATGATGTAAAATGACCGAATTTATTATTTATTTTTAAAAATTTCATTTTTTAATATTCCCGTAAAAATTATGAAAGGTAATCGTAGGATGACCCTAGGTTTTCGGCATAAAAAAATAATTATTCATCAGAAATATCAATAATATATTTTTTTAATATTTTTATGATGTAAAATGAACGAATTTATTATTTATTTTTAAAAATTTCATTTTTTAATTTTCCCGTAAAAATTATGAAAGGTCATCGTAGGATGACCCTAGGTTTTCGGCATTAAAACATTAAAACATTTTAATTTTCCCGTAAAAATTATGAAAGGTCATCGTAGGATGACCCTAGGTGAATAATATATTTTTTTAATAATAATATTTTTTTTAATAATAATATTTTTTTAATATTTTTATTATGTAAAATGAACGAATTTATTATTTATTTTTAAAAATTTCATTTTTTAATATTCCCGTAAAAATTATGAAAGGTAATCGTAGGATGACCCTAGGTTTTCGGCATAAAAAAATAATTATTCATCAGAAATATCAATAATATATTTTTTTAATATTTTTATGATGTAAAATGAACGAATTTATTATTTATTTTTAAAAATTTCATTTTTTAATTTTCCCGTAAAAATTATGAAAGGTCATCGTAGGATGACCCTAGGTTTTCGGCATTAAAACATTAAAACATTTTAATTTTCCCGTAAAAATTATGAAAGGTCATCGTAGGATGACCCTAGGTGAATAATATATTTTTTTAATAATAATATTTTTTTTAATAATAATATTTTTTTAATATTTTTATCATGTAAAATGAACGAATTTATTATTTATTTTTAAAAATTTCATTTTTTAATTTTCCCGTAAAAATTATGAAAGGTCATCGTAGGATGACCCTAGGTTTTCGGCATAAAAAAATATTTATTCATCAGAAATATCAATAATATATTTTTTTAATATTTTTATGATGTAAAATGAACGAATTTATTATTTATTTTTAAAAATTTCATTTTTTAATTTTCCCGTAAAAATTATGAAAGGTCATCGTAGGATGACCCTAGGTTTTCGGCATTAAAACATTAAAACATTTCAATTTTCCCGTAAAAATTATGAAAGGTCATCGTAGGATGACCCTAGGTGAATAATATATTTTTTTAATAATAATATTTTTTTAATATTTTTATCATGTAAAATGAACGAATTTATTATTTATTTTTAAAAATTTCATTTTTTAATTTTCCCGTAAAAATTATGAAAGGTCATCGTAGGATGACCCTAGGTTTTCGGCATAAAAAAATAATTTTTAGTAAGAAATATGAATAATATATTTTTTTAATATTTTTATCATGTAAAATGAACGAATTTATTATTTATTTTTAAAAATTTCATTTTTTAATTTTCCCGTAAAAATTATGAAAGGTCATCGTAGGATGACCCTAGGTTTTCGGCATAAAAAAATAAGTATTCATCAGAAATATCAATAATATATTTTTTTAATATTTTTATGATGTAAAATGAACGAATTTATTATTTATTTTTAAAAATTTTATTTTTTAATTTTCCCGTAAAAATTATGAAAGGTCATCGTAGGATGACCCTAGGTTTTCGGAATAAAAAAATAATTTTAAGTAAGAAATATGAATAATATATTTTTTTAATATTTTTATGATGTAAAATGAACGAATTTATTATTTATTTTTAAAAATTTCATTTTTTAATATTCCCGTAAAAATTATGAAAGGTAATCGTAGGATGACCCTAGGTTTTCTGCATAAAAAAATAATTATTCATCAGAAATATCAATAATATATTTTTTTAATATTTTTATGATGTAAAATGAACGAATTTATTATTTATTTTTAAAAATTTCATTTTTTAATTTTCCCGTAAAAATTATGAAAGGTCATCGTAGGATGACCCTAGGTTTTCGGCATTAAAACATTAAAACATTTTAATTTTCCCGTAAAAATTATGAAAGGTCATCGTAGGATGACCCTAGGTGAATAATATATTTTTTTAATAATAATATTTTTTTTAATAATAATATTTTTTTAATATTTTTATGATGTAAAATGAACGAATTTATTATTTATTTTTAAAAATTTCATTTTTTAATTTTCCAGTAAAAATTATGAAAGGTCATCGTAGGATGACCCTAGGTTTTCGGCATAAAAAAATAATTATTCATCAAAAATATCAATAATATATTTTTTTAATATTTTTATGATGTAAAATGAACGAATTTATTATTTATTTTTAAAAATTTCATTTTTTAATTTTCCCGTAAAAATTATGAAGGGTCATCGTAGGATGACCCTAGGTTTTCGGCATAAAAAAATAATTTTTAGTAAGAAATATGAATAATATATTTTTTTAATATTTTTATGATGTAAAATGAACGAATTTATTATTTATTTTTAAAAATTTCATTTTTTAATTTTCCCGTAAAAATTATGAAAGGTCATCGTAGGATGACCCTAGGTTTTCGGCATAAAAAAATAATTATTCGTCAGAAATATGAATAATATATTTTTTTAATATTTTTATGATGTAAAATGAACGAATTTATTATTTATTTTTAAAAATTTCATTTTTTAATTTTCCCGTAAAAATTATGAAAGGTCATCGTAGGATGACCCTAGGTTTTCGGCATTAAAACATTAAAACATTTTAATTTTCCCGTAAAAATTATGAAAGGTCATCGTAGGATGACCCTAGGTGAATAATATATTTTTTTAATAATAATATTTTTTTTAATAATAATATTTTTTTAATATTTTTATGATGTAAAATGAACGAATTTATTATTTATTTTTAAAAATTTCATTTTTTAATATTCCCGTAAAAATTATGAAAGGTAATCGTAGGATGACCCTAGGTTTTCGGCATAAAAAAATAATTATTCATCAGAAATATCAATAATATATTTTTTTAATATTTTTGTGATGTAAAATGAACGAATTTATTATTTATTTTTAAAAATTTCATTTTTTAATTTTCCCGTAAAAATTATGAAAGGTCATCGTAGGATGACCCTAGGTTTTCGGCATTAAAACATTAAAACATTTTAATTTTCCCGTAAAAATTATGAAAGGTCATCGTAGGATGACCCTAGGTGAATAATATATTTTTTTAATAATAATATTTTTTTTAATAATAATATTTTTTTAATATTTTTATCATGTAAAATGAACGAATTTATTATTTATTTTTAAAAATTTCATTTTTTAATTTTCCCGTAAAAATTATGAAAGGTCATCGTAGGATGACCCTAGGTTTTCGGCATAAAAAAATATTTATTCATCAGAAATATCAATAATATATTTTTTTAATATTTTTATGATGTAAAATGAACGAATTTATTATTTATTTTTAAAAATTTCATTTTTTAATTTTCCCGTAAAAATTATGAAAGGTCATCGTAGGATGACCCTAGGTTTTCGGCATTAAAACATTAAAACATTTCAATTTTCCCGTAAAAATTATGAAAGGTCATCGTAGGATGACCCTAGGTGAATAATATATTTTTTTAATAATAATATTTTTTTAATATTTTTATCATGTAAAATGAACGAATTTATTATTTATTTTTAAAAATTTCATTTTTTAATTTTCCCGTAAAAATTATGAAAGGTCATCGTAGGATGACCCTAGGTTTTCGGAATAAAAAAATAATTTTAAGTAAGAAATATGAATAATATATTTTTTTAATATTTTTATGATGTAAAATGAACGAATTTATTATTTATTTTTAAAAATTTCATTTTTTAATATTCCCGTAAAAATTATGAAAGGTAATCGTAGGATGACCCTAGGTTTTCTGCATAAAAAAATAATTATTCATCAGAAATATCAATAATATATTTTTTTAATATTTTTATGATGTAAAATGAACGAATTTATTATTTATTTTTAAAAATTTCATTTTTTAATTTTCCCGTAAAAATTATGAAAGGTCATCGTAGGATGACCCTAGGTTTTCGGAATTAAAACATTAAAACATTTTAATTTTCCCGTAAAAATTATGAAAGGTCATCGTAGGATGACCCTAGGTGAATAATATATTTTTTTAATAATAATATTTTTTTTAATAATAATATTTTTTTAATATTTTTATGATGTAAAATGAACGAATTTATTATTTATTTTTAAAAATTTCATTTTTTAATTTTCCCGTAAAAATTATGAAGGGTCATCGTAGGATGACCCTAGGTTTTCGGCATAAAAAAATAATTATTCATCAGAAATATCAATAATATATTTTTTTAATATTTTTATGATGTAAAATGAACGAATTTATTATTTATTTTAAAAAATTTCATTTTTTAATTTTCTAGTAAAAATTATGAAAGGTCATCGTAGGATGACCCTAGGTTTTCGGCATAAAAAAATAATTATTCGTCAGAAATATGAATAATATATTTTTTTAATATTTTTATGATGTAAAATGAACGAATTTATTATTTATTTTTAAAAATTTCATTTTTTAATTTTCCCGTAAAAATTATGAAAGGTCATCGTAGGATGACCCTAGGTTTTCGGCATTAAAACATTAAAACATTTTAATTTTCCCGTAAAAATTATGAAAGGTCATCGTAGGATGACCCTAGGTGAATAATATATTTTTTTAATAATATTATTTTTTTTAATAATAATATTTTTTTAATATTTTTATGATGTAAAATGAACGAATTTATTATTTATTTTTAAAAATTTCATTTTTTAATATTCCCGTAAAAATTATGAAAGGTAATCGTAGGATGACCCTAGGTTTTCGGCATAAAAAAATAATTATTCATCAGAAATATCAATAATATATTTTTTTAATATTTTTGTGATGTAAAATGAACGAATTTATTATTTATTTTTAAAAATTTCATTTTTTAATTTTCCCGTAAAAATTATGAAAGGTCATCGTAGGATGACCCTAGGTTTTCGGCATTAAAACATTAAAACATTTTAATTTTCCCGTAAAAATTATGAAAGGTCATCGTAGGATGACCCTAGGTGAATAATATATTTTTTTAATAATAATATTTTTTTTAATAATAATATTTTTTTAATATTTTTATCATGTAAAATGAACGAATTTATTATTTATTTTTAAAAATTTCATTTTTTAATTTTCCCGTAAAAATTATGAAAGGTCATCGTAGGATGACCCTAGGTTTTCGGCATAAAAAAATAATTATTCATCAAAAATATCAATAATATATTTTTTTAATATTTTTATGATGTAAAATGAACGAATTTATTATTTATTTTTAAAAATTTCATTTTTTAATTTTCCCGTAAAAATTATGAAGGGTCATCGTAGGATGACCCTAGGTTTTCTGCATAAAAAAATAATTATTCATCAGATATATCAATAATATATTTTTTTAATATTTTTATGATGTAAAATGAACGAATTTATTATTTATTTTTAAAAATTTCATTTTTTAATTTTCTAGTAAAAATTATGAAAGGTCATCGTAGGATGACCCTAGGTTTTCGGCATAAAAAAATAATTATTCGTCAGAAATATGAATAATATATTTTTTTAATATTTTTATGATGTAAAATGAACGAATTTATTATTTATTTTTAAAAATTTCATTTTTTAATTTTCCCGTAAAAATTATGAAAGGTCATCGTAGGATGACCCTAGGTTTTCGGCATTAAAACATTAAAACATTTTAATTTTCCCGTAAAAATTATGAAAGGTCATCGTAGGATGACCCTAGGTGAATAATATATTTTTTTAATAATATTATTTTTTTTAATAATAATATTTTTTTAATATTTTTATGATGTAAAATGAACGAATTTATTATTTATTTTTAAAAATTTCATTTTTTAATATTCCCGTAAAAATTATGAAAGGTAATCGTAGGATGACCCTAGGTTTTCGGCATAAAAAAATAATTATTCATCAGAAATATCAATAATATATTTTTTTAATATTTTTGTGATGTAAAATGAACGAATTTATTATTTATTTTTAAAAATTTCATTTTTTAATTTTCCCGTAAAAATTATGAAAGGTCATCGTAGGATGACCCTAGGTTTTCGGCATTAAAACATTAAAACATTTTAATTTTCCCGTAAAAATTATGAAAGGTCATCGTAGGATGACCCTAGGTGAATAATATATTTTTTTAATAATAATATTTTTTTTAATAATAATATTTTTTTAATATTTTTATCATGTAAAATGAACGAATTTATTATTTATTTTTAAAAATTTCATTTTTTAATTTTCCCGTAAAAATTATGAAAGGTCATCGTAGGATGACCCTAGGTTTTCGGCATTAAAACATTAAAACATTTTAATTTTCCCGTAAAAATTATGAAAGGTCATCGTAGGATGACCCTAGGTGAATAATATATTTTTTTAATAATAATATTTTTTTTAATAATAATATTTTTTTAATATTTTTATCATGTAAAATGAACGAATTTATTATTTATTTTTAAAAATTTCATTTTTTAATTTTCCCGTAAAAATTATGAAAGGTCATCGTAGGATGACCCTAGGTTTTCGGCATAAAAAAATAATTATTCATCAAAAATATCAATAATATATTTTTTTAATATTTTTATGATGTAAAATGAACGAATTTATTATTTATTTTTAAAAATTTCATTTTTTAATTTTCCCGTAAAAATTATGAAGGGTCATCGTAGGATGACCCTAGGTTTTCTGCATAAAAAAATAATTATTCATCAGATATATCAATAATATATTTTTTTAATATTTTTATGATGTAAAATGAACGAATTTATTATTTATTTTTAAAAATTTCATTTTTTAATTTTCTAGTAAAAATTATGAAAGGTCATCGTAGGATGACCCTAGGTTTTCGGCATAAAAAAATAATTATTCGTCAGAAATATGAATAATATATTTTTTTAATATTTTTATGATGTAAAATGAACGAATTTATTATTTATTTTTAAAAATTTCATTTTTTAATATTCCCGTAAAAATTATGAAAGGTAATCGTAGGATGACCCTAGGTTTTCGGCATAAAAAAATAATTATTCATCAGAAATATCAATAATATATTTTTTTAATAATTTTATGATGTAAAATGAACGAATTTATTATTTATTTTTAAAAATTTCATTTTTTAATTTTCCCGTAAAAATTATGAAAGGTCATCGTAGGATGACCCTAGGTTTTCGGCATTAAAACATTAAAACATTTTAATTTTCCCGTAAAAATTATGAAAGGTCATCGTAGGATGACCCTAGGTGAATAATATATTTTTTTAATAATAATATTTTTTTTAATAATAATATTTTTTTAATATTTTTATCATGTAAAATGAACGAATTTATTATTTATTTTTAAAAATTTCATTTTTTAATTTTCCCGTAAAAATTATGAAAGGTCATCGTAGGATGACCCTAGGTTTTCGGCATAAAAAAATAATTATTCATCAGAAATATCAATAATATATTTTTTTAATATTTTTATGATGTAAAATGAACGAATTTATTATTTATTTTTAAAAATTTCATTTTTTAATTTTCCCGTAAAAATTATGAAAGGTCATCGTAGGATGACCCTAGGTTTTCGGCATTAAAACATTAAAACATTTTAATTTTCCCGTAAAAATTATGAAAGGTCATCGTAGGATGACCCTAGGTGAATAATATATTTTTTTAATAATAATATTTTTTTTAATAATAATATTTTTTTAATATTTTTATCATGTAAAATGAACGAATTTAATATTTATTTTTAAAAATTTCATTTTTTAATTTTCCCGTAAAAATTATGAAAGGTCATCGTAGGATGACCCTAGGTTTTCGGCATAAAAAAATAATTATTCATCAGAAATATAAATAATATATTTTTTTAATATTTTTATGATGTAAAATGAACGAATTTATTATTTATTTTTAAAAATTTCATTTTTTAATTTTCCTGTAAAAATTATGAAAGGTCATCGTAGGATGACCCTAGGTTTTCGGCATAAAAAAATAATTATTCATCAAAAATATCAATAATATATTTTTTTAATATTTTTATGATGTAAAATGAACGAATTTATTATTTATTTTTAAAAATTTCATTTTTTAATTTTCCCGTAAAAATTATGAAGGGTCATCGTAGGATGACCCTAGGTTTTCGGCATAAAAAAATAATTATTCATCAGAAATATCAATAATATATTTTTTTAATATTTTTATGATGTAAAATGAACGAATTTATTATTTATTTTTAAAAATTTCATTTGTTAATTTTCCAGTAAAAATTATGAAAGGTCATCGTAGGATGACCCTAGGTTTTCGGCATAAAAAAATAATTATTCATCAAAAATATCAATAATATATTTTTTTAATATTTTTATGATGTAAAATGAACGAATTTATTATTTATTTTTAAAAATTTCATTTTTAATTTTCCCGTAAAAATTATGAAGGGTCATCGTAGGATGACCCTAGGTTTTCGGCATAAAAAAATAATTATTCATCAGAAATATCAATAAAATATTTTTTTAATATTTTTATGATGTAAAATGAACGAATTTAATATTTATTTTTAAAAATTTCATTTTTTAATTTTCTAGTAAAAATTATGAAAGGTCATCGTAGGATGACCCTAGGTTTTCGGCATTAAAACATTAAAACATTTTAATTTTCCCGTAAAAATTATGAAAGGTCATCGTAGGATGACCCTAGGTGAATAATATATTTTTTTAATAATAATATTTTTTTTAATAATAATATTTTTTTAATATTTTTATCATGTAAAATGAACGAATTTATTATTTATTTTTAAAAATTTCATTTTTTAATTTTCCCGTAAAAATTATGAAAGGTCATCGTAGGATGACCCTAGGTTTTCGGCATAAAAAAATAATTATTCATCAGAAATATCAATAATATATTTTTTTAATATTTTTATGATGTAAAATGAACGAATTTATTATTTATTTTTAAAAATTTCATTTTTTAATTTTCCCGTAAAAATTATGAAAGGTCATCGTAGGATGACCCTAGGTTTTCGGCATTAAAACATTAAAACATTTTAATTTTCCCGTAAAAATTATGAAAGGTCATCGTAGGATGACCCTAGGTGAATAATATATTTTTTTAATAATAATATTTTTTTTAATAATAATATTTTTTTAATATTTTTATCATGTAAAATGAACGAATTTAATATTTATTTTTAAAAATTTCATTTTTTAATTTTCCCGTAAAAATTATGAAAGGTCATCGTAGGATGACCCTAGGTTTTCGGCATAAAAAAATAATTATTCATCAGAAATATAAATAATATATTTTTTTAATATTTTTATGATGTAAAATGAACGAATTTATTATTTATTTTTAAAAATTTCATTTTTTAATTTTCCTGTAAAAATTATGAAAGGTCATCGTAGGATGACCCTAGGTTTTCGGCATAAAAAAATAATTATTCATCAAAAATATCAATAATATATTTTTTTAATATTTTTATGATGTAAAATGAACGAATTTATTATTTATTTTTAAAAATTTCATTTTTTAATTTTCCCGTAAAAATTATGAAGGGTCATCGTAGGATGACCCTAGGTTTTCGGCATAAAAAAATAATTATTCATCAGAAATATCAATAATATATTTTTTTAATATTTTTATGATGTAAAATGAACGAATTTATTATTTATTTTTAAAAATTTCATTTGTTAATTTTCCCGTAAAAATTATGAAAGGTCATCGTAGGATGACCCTAGGTTTTCGGCATTAAAACATTAAAACATTTTAATTTTCCCGTAAAAATTATGAAAGGTCATCGTAGGATGACCCTAGGTTTTCGGCATAAAAAAATAATTTTTAGTAAGAAATATGAATAATATATTTTTTTAATATTTTTATCATGTAAAATGAACGAATTTATTATTTATTTTTAAAAATTTCATTTTTTAATTTTCCCGTAAAAATTATGAAAGGTCATCGTAGGATGACCCTAGGTTTTCGGCATAAAAAAATAAGTATTCATCAGAAATATCAATAATATATTTTTTTAATATTTTTATGATGTAAAATGAACGAATTTATTATTTATTTTTAAAAATTTTATTTTTTAATTTTCCCGTAAAAATTATGAAAGGTCATCGTAGGATGACCCTAGGTTTTCGGAATAAAAAAATAATTTTAAGTAAGAAATATGAATAATATATTTTTTTAATATTTTTATGATGTAAAATGAACGAATTTATTATTTATTTTTAAAAATTTCATTTTTTAATATTCCCGTAAAAATTATGAAAGGTAATCGTAGGATGACCCTAGGTTTTCTGCATAAAAAAATAATTATTCATCAGAAATATCAATAATATATTTTTTTAATATTTTTATGATGTAAAATGAACGAATTTATTATTTATTTTTAAAAATTTCATTTTTTAATTTTCCCGTAAAAATTATGAAAGGTCATCGTAGGATGACCCTAGGTTTTCGGAATTAAAACATTAAAACATTTTAATTTTCCCGTAAAAATTATGAAAGGTCATCGTAGGATGACCCTAGGTGAATAATATATTTTTTTAATAATAATATTTTTTTTAATAATAATATTTTTTTAATATTTTTATGATGTAAAATGAACGAATTTATTATTTATTTTTAAAAATTTCATTTTTTAATTTTCCAGTAAAAATTATGAAAGGTCATCGTAGGATGACCCTAGGTTTTCGGCATAAAAAAATAATTATTCATCAAAAATATCAATAATATATTTTTTTAATATTTTTATGATGTAAAATGAACGAATTTATTATTTATTTTTAAAAATTTCATTTTTTAATTTTCCCGTAAAAATTATGAAGGGTCATCGTAGGATGACCCTAGGTTTTCGGCATAAAAAAATAATTATTCATCAGAAATATCAATAATATATTTTTTTAATATTTTTATGATGTAAAATGAACGAATTTATTATTTATTTTTAAAAATTTCATTTTTTAATTTTCTACTAAAAATTATGAAAGGTCATCGTAGGATGACCCTAGGTTTTCGGCATAAAAAAATAATTATTCGTCAGAAATATGAATAATATATTTTTTTAATATTTTTATGATGTAAAATGAACGAATTTATTATTTATTTTTAAAAATTTCATTTTTTAATTTTCCCGTAAAAATTATGAAAGGTCATCGTAGGATGACCCTAGGTTTTCGGCATTAAAACATTAAAACATTTTAATTTTCCCGTAAAAATTATGAAAGGTCATCGTAGGATGACCCTAGGTGAATAATATATTTTTTTAATAATATTATTTTTTTTAATAATAATATTTTTTTAATATTTTTATGATGTAAAATGAACGAATTTATTATTTATTTTTAAAAATTTCATTTTTTAATATTCCCGTAAAAATTATGAAAGGTAATCGTAGGATGACCCTAGGTTTTCGGCATAAAAAAATAATTATTCATCAGAAATATCAATAATATATTTTTTTAATATTTTTGTGATGTAAAATGAACGAATTTATTATTTATTTTTAAAAATTTCATTTTTTAATTTTCCCGTAAAAATTATGAAAGGTCATCGTAGGATGACCCTAGGTTTTCGGCATTAAAACATTAAAACATTTTAATTTTCCCGTAAAAATTATGAAAGGTCATCGTAGGATGACCCTAGGTGAATAATATATTTTTTTAATAATAATATTTTTTTTAATAATAATATTTTTTTAATATTTTTATCATGTAAAATGAACGAATTTATTATTTATTTTTAAAAATTTCATTTTTTAATTTTCCCGTAAAAATTATGAAAGGTCATCGTAGGATGACCCTAGGTTTTCGGCATAAAAAAATAATTATTCATCAAAAATATCAATAATATATTTTTTTAATATTTTTATGATGTAAAATGAACGAATTTATTATTTATTTTTAAAAATTTCATTTTTTAATTTTCCCGTAAAAATTATGAAGGGTCATCGTAGGATGACCCTAGGTTTTCTGCATAAAAAAATAATTATTCATCAGATATATCAATAATATATTTTTTTAATATTTTTATGATGTAAAATGAACGAATTTATTATTTATTTTTAAAAATTTCATTTTTTAATTTTCTAGTAAAAATTATGAAAGGTCATCGTAGGATGACCCTAGGTTTTCGGCATAAAAAAATAATTATTCGTCAGAAATATGAATAATATATTTTTTTAATATTTTTATGATGTAAAATGAACGAATTTATTATTTATTTTTAAAAATTTCATTTTTTAATATTCCCGTAAAAATTATGAAAGGTAATCGTAGGATGACCCTAGGTTTTCGGCATAAAAAAATAATTATTCATCAGAAATATCAATAATATATTTTTTTAATAATTTTATGATGTAAAATGAACGAATTTATTATTTATTTTTAAAAATTTCATTTTTTAATTTTCCCGTAAAAATTATGAAAGGTCATCGTAGGATGACCCTAGGTTTTCGGCATTAAAACATTAAAACATTTTAATTTTCCCGTAAAAATTATGAAAGGTCATCGTAGGATGACCCTAGGTGAATAATATATTTTTTTAATAATAATATTTTTTTTAATAATAATATTTTTTTAATATTTTTATCATGTAAAATGAACGAATTTATTATTTATTTTTAAAAATTTCATTTTTTAATTTTCCCGTAAAAATTATGAAAGGTCATCGTAGGATGACCCTAGGTTTTCGGCATAAAAAAATAATTATTCATCAGAAATATCAATAATATATTTTTTTAATATTTTTATGATGTAAAATGAACGAATTTATTATTTATTTTTAAAAATTTCATTTTTTAATTTTCCCGTAAAAATTATGAAAGGTCATCGTAGGATGACCCTAGGTTTTCGGCATTAAAACATTAAAACATTTTAATTTTCCCGTAAAAATTATGAAAGGTCATCGTAGGATGACCCTAGGTGAATAATATATTTTTTTAATAATAATATTTTTTTTAATAATAATATTTTTTTAATATTTTTATCATGTAAAATGAACGAATTTAATATTTATTTTTAAAAATTTCATTTTTTAATTTTCCCGTAAAAATTATGAAAGGTCATCGTAGGATGACCCTAGGTTTTCGGCATAAAAAAATAATTATTCATCAGAAATATAAATAATATATTTTTTTAATATTTTTATGATGTAAAATGAACGAATTTATTATTTATTTTTAAAAATTTCATTTTTTAATTTTCCTGTAAAAATTATGAAAGGTCATCGTAGGATGACCCTAGGTTTTCGGCATAAAAAAATAATTATTCATCAAAAATATCAATAATATATTTTTTTAATATTTTTATGATGTAAAATGAACGAATTTATTATTTATTTTTAAAAATTTCATTTTTTAATTTTCCCGTAAAAATTATGAAGGGTCATCGTAGGATGACCCTAGGTTTTCGGCATAAAAAAATAATTATTCATCAGAAATATCAATAATATATTTTTTTAATATTTTTATGATGTAAAATGAACGAATTTATTATTTATTTTTAAAAATTTCATTTGTTAATTTTCCAGTAAAAATTATGAAAGGTCATCGTAGGATGACCCTAGGTTTTCGGCATAAAAAAATAATTATTCATCAAAAATATCAATAATATATTTTTTTAATATTTTTATGATGTAAAATGAACGAATTTATTATTTATTTTTAAAAATTTCATTTTTAATTTTCCCGTAAAAATTATGAAGGGTCATCGTAGGATGACCCTAGGTTTTCGGCATAAAAAAATAATTATTCATCAGAAATATCAATAAAATATTTTTTTAATATTTTTATGATGTAAAATGAACGAATTTAATATTTATTTTTAAAAATTTCATTTTTTAATTTTCTAGTAAAAATTATGAAAGGTCATCGTAGGATGACCCTAGGTTTTCGGCATTAAAACATTAAAACATTTTAATTTTCCCGTAAAAATTATGAAAGGTCATCGTAGGATGACCCTAGGTGAATAATATATTTTTTTAATAATAATATTTTTTTTAATAATAATATTTTTTTAATATTTTTATCATGTAAAATGAACGAATTTATTATTTATTTTTAAAAATTTCATTTTTTAATTTTCCCGTAAAAATTATGAAAGGTCATCGTAGGATGACCCTAGGTTTTCGGCATAAAAAAATAATTATTCATCAGAAATATCAATAATATATTTTTTTAATATTTTTATGATGTAAAATGAACGAATTTATTATTTATTTTTAAAAATTTCATTTTTTAATTTTCCCGTAAAAATTATGAAAGGTCATCGTAGGATGACCCTAGGTTTTCGGCATTAAAACATTAAAACATTTTAATTTTCCCGTAAAAATTATGAAAGGTCATCGTAGGATGACCCTAGGTGAATAATATATTTTTTTAATAATAATATTTTTTTTAATAATAATATTTTTTTAATATTTTTATCATGTAAAATGAACGAATTTAATATTTATTTTTAAAAATTTCATTTTTTAATTTTCCCGTAAAAATTATGAAAGGTCATCGTAGGATGACCCTAGGTTTTCGGCATAAAAAAATAATTATTCATCAGAAATATAAATAATATATTTTTTTAATATTTTTATGATGTAAAATGAACGAATTTATTATTTATTTTTAAAAATTTCATTTTTTAATTTTCCTGTAAAAATTATGAAAGGTCATCGTAGGATGACCCTAGGTTTTCGGCATAAAAAAATAATTATTCATCAAAAATATCAATAATATATTTTTTTAATATTTTTATGATGTAAAATGAACGAATTTATTATTTATTTTTAAAAATTTCATTTTTTAATTTTCCCGTAAAAATTATGAAGGGTCATCGTAGGATGACCCTAGGTTTTCGGCATAAAAAAATAATTATTCATCAGAAATATCAATAATATATTTTTTTAATATTTTTATGATGTAAAATGAACGAATTTATTATTTATTTTTAAAAATTTCATTTGTTAATTTTCCAGTAAAAATTATGAAAGGTCATCGTAGGATGACCCTAGGTTTTCGGCATAAAAAAATAATTATTCATCAAAAATATCAATAATATATTTTTTTAATATTTTTATGATGTAAAATGAACGAATTTATTATTTATTTTTAAAAATTTCATTTTTTAATTTTCCCGTAAAAATTATGAAGGGTCATCGTAGGATGACCCTAGGTTTTCGGCATAAAAAAATAATTATTCATCAGAAATATCAATAATATATTTTTTTAATATTTTTATGATGTAAAATGAACGAATTTAATATTTATTTTTAAAAATTTCATTTTTTAATTTTCTAGTAAAAATTATGAAAGGTCATCGTAGGATGACCCTAGGTTTTCGGCATTAAAACATTAAAACATTTTAATTTTCCCGTAAAAATTATGAAAGGTCATCGTAGGATGACCCTAGGTGAATAATATATTTTTTTAATAATAATATTTTTTTTAATAATAATATTTTTTTAATATTTTTATCATGTAAAATGAACGAATTTATTATTTATTTTTAAAAATTTCATTTTTTAATTTTCCCGTAAAAATTATTAAAGGTCATCGTAGGATGACCCTAGGTTTTCGGCATAAAAAAATAATTATTCATCAGAAATATGAATAATATATTTTTTTAATATTTTTATGATGTAAAATGAACGAATTTATTATTTATTTTTAAAAATTTCATTTTTTAATATTCCCGTAAAAATTATGAAAGGTCATCGTAGGATGACCCTAGGTTTTCGGCATAAAAAAATAATTATTCAACAGAAATATCAATAATATATTTTTTTAATATTTTTATGATGTAAAATGAACGAATTTATTATTTATTTTTAAAAATTTCATTTTTTAATATTCCCGTAAAAATTATGAAAGGTCATCGTAGGATGACCCTAGGTTTTCGGCATAAAAAAATAATTATTCATCAGAAATATCAATAATATATTTTTTTAATATTATAATGATGTAAAATGAACGAATTTATTATTTATTTTTAAAAATTTCATTTTTTAATTTTACCGTAAAAATTATGAAAGGTATCGTAGGATGACCCTAGGTTTTCGGCATAAAAAAATAATTATTCATCAGAAATATCAATAATATATTTTTTTAATATTTTTATGATGTAAAATGAACGAATTTATTATTTATTTTTAAAAATTACATTTTTTAATTTTCCAGTAAAAATTATGAAAGGTCATCGTAGGATGACCCTAGGTTTTCGGCATAAAAAAATAATTATTCATCAGAAATATGAATAATATATTTTTTTAATATTTTTATGATGTAAAATGAACGAATTTATTATTTATTTTTAAAAATTTCATTTTTAAATTTTACCGTAAAAATTATGAAAGGTCATCGTAGGATGACCCTAGGTTTTCGGCATAAAAAAATAATTATTCATCAGAAATATCAATAATATATTTTTTTAATATTTTTATGATGTAAAATGAACGAATTTATTATTTATTTTTAAAAATTTCATTTTTTAATTTTCCCGTAAAAATTATGAAAGGTCATCGTAGGATGACCCTAGGTTTTCGGCATTAAAACATTAAAACATTTTAATTTTCCCGTAAAAATTATGAAAGGTCATCGTAGGATGACCCTAGGTGAATAATATATTTTTTTAATAATAATATTTTTTTTAATAATAATATTTTTTTAATATTTTTATCATGTAAAATGAACGAATTTATTATTTATTTTTAAAAATTTCATTTTTTAATTTTCCCGTAAAAATTATGAAAGGTCATCGTAGGATGACCCTAGGTTTTCGGCATAAAAAAATAATTATTCATCAGAAATATCAATAATATATTTTTTTAATATTTTTATGATGTAAAATGAACGAATTTATTATTTATTTTTAAAAATTTCATTTTTTAATTTTCCAGTAAAAATTATGAAAGGTCATCGTAGGATGACCCTAGGTTTTCGGCATAAAAAAATAATTATTCATCAAAAATATCAATAATATATTTTTTTAATATTTTTATGATGTAAAATGAACGAATTTATTATTTATTTTTAAAAATTTCATTTTTTAATTTTCCCGTAAAAATTATGAAGGGTCATCGTAGGATGACCCTAGGTTTTCGGCATAAAAAAATAATTATTCATCAGAAATATCAATAATATATTTTTTTAATATTTTTATGATGTAAAATGAACGAATTAATTATTTATTTTTAAAAATTTCATTTTTTAATATTCCCGTAAAAATTATGAAAGGTAATCGTAGGATGACCCTAGGTTTTCGGCATAAAAAAATAATTATTCATCAGAAATATCAATAATATATTTTTTTAATATTTTTATGATGTAAAATGAACGAATTTATTATTTATTTTTAAAAATTTCATTTTTTAATTTTCCCGTAAAAATTATGAAAGGTCATCGTAGGATGACCCTAGGTTTTCGGCATTAAAACATTAAAACATTTTAATTTTCCCGTAAAAATTATGAAAGGTCATCGTAGGATGACCCTAGGTGAATAATATATTTTTTTAATAATAATATTTTTTTTAATAATAATATTTTTTTAATATTTTTATCATGTAAAATGAACGAATTTATTATTTATTTTTAAAAATTTCATTTTTTAATTTTCCCGTAAAAATTATGAAAGGTCATCGTAGGATGACCCTAGGTTTTCGGCATAAAAAAATAATTATTCATCAGAAATATCAATAATATATTTTTTTAATATTTTTATGATGTAAAATGAACGAATTTATTATTTATTTTTAAAAATTTCATTTTTTAATTTTCCAGTAAAAATTATGAAAGGTCATCGTAGGATGACCCTAGGTTTTCGGCATAAAAAAATAATTATTCATCAGAAATATCAATAATATATTTTTTTAATATTTTTATGATGTAAAATGAACGAATTTATTATTTATTTTTAAAAATTTCATTTTTTAATTTTCCCGTAAAAATTATGAAGGGTCATCGTAGGATGACCCTAGGTTTTCGGCATAAAAAAATAATTATTCATCAGAAATATCAATAATATATTTTTTTAATATTTTTATGATGTAAAATGAACGAATTTATTATTTATTTTTAAAAATTTCATTTTTTAATTTTCTAGTAAAAATTATGAAAGGTCATCGTAGGATGACCATAGGTTTTCGGCATAAAAAAATAATTATTCGTCAGAAATATGAATAATATATTTTTTTATATTTTTATGATGTAAAATGAACGAATTTATTATTTATTTTTAAAAATTTCATTTTTTAATTTTCCAGTAAAAATTATGAAAGGTCATCGTAGGATGACCCTAGGTTTCCGGCATAAAAAAATAATTATTCATCAAAAATATCAATAATATATTTTTTTAATATTTTTATGATGTAAAATGAACGAATTTATTATTTATTTTTAAAAATTTCATTTTTTAATTTTCCCGTAAAAATTATGAAGGGTCATCGTAGGATGACCCTAGGTTTTCGGCATAAAAAAATAATTATTCGTCAGAAATATGAATAATATATTTTTTTAATATTTTTATGATGTAAAATGAACGAATTTATTATTTATTTTTAAAAATTTCATTTTTTAATTTTCCCGTAAAAATTATGAAAGGTCATCGTAGGATGACCCTAGGTTTTCGGCATTAAAACATTAAAACATTTTAATTTTCCCGTAAAAATTATGAAAGGTCATCGTAGGATGACCCTAGGTGAATAATATATTTTTTTAATAATAATATTTTTTTTAATAATAATATTTTTTTAATATTTTTATCATGTAAAATGAACGAATTTATTATTTATTTTTAAAAATTTCATTTTTTAATATTCCCGTAAAAATTATGAAAGGTAATCGTAGGATGACCCTAGGTTTTCGGCATAAAAAAATAATTATTCATCAGAAATATCAATAATATATTTTTTTAATATTTTTGTGATGTAAAATGAACGAATTTATTATTTATTTTTAAAAATTTCATTTTTTAATTTTCCCGTAAAAATTATGAAAGGTCATCGTAGGATGACCCTAGGTTTTCGGCATTAAAACATTAAAACATTTTAATTTTCCCGTAAAAATTATGAAAGGTCATCGTAGGATGACCCTAGGTGAATAATATATTTTTTTAATAATAATATTTTTTTTAATAATAATATTTTTTTAATATTTTTATCATGTAAAATGAACGAATTTATTATTTATTTTTAAAAATTTCATTTTTTAATTTTCCCGTAAAAATTATGAAAGGTCATCGTAGGATGACCCTAGGTTTTCGGCATTAAAACATTAAAACATTTCAATTTTCCCGTAAAAATTATGAAAGGTCATCGTAGGATGACCCTAGGTGAATAATATATTTTTTTAATAATAATATTTTTTTAATATTTTTATCATGTAAAATGAACGAATTTATTATTTATTTTTAAAAATTTCATTTTTTAATTTTCCCGTAAAAATTATGAAAGGTCATCGTAGGATGACCCTAGGTTTTCGGCATAAAAAAATAATTTTTAGTAAGAAATATGAATAATATATTTTTTTAATATTTTTATCATGTAAAATGAACGAATTTATTATTTATTTTTAAAAATTTCATTTTTTAATTTTCCCGTAAAAATTATGAAAGGTCATCGTAGGATGACCCTAGGTTTTCGGCATAAAAAAATAAGTATTCATCAGAAATATCAATAATATATTTTTTTAATATTTTTATGATGTAAAATGAACGAATTTATTATTTATTTTTAAAAATTTTATTTTTTAATTTTCCCGTAAAAATTATGAAAGGTCATCGTAGGATGACCCTAGGTTTTCGGAATAAAAAAATAATTTTAAGTAAGAAATATGAATAATATATTTTTTTAATATTTTTATGATGTAAAATGAACGAATTTATTATTTATTTTTAAAAATTTCATTTTTTAATATTCCCGTAAAAATTATGAAAGGTAATCGTAGGATGACCCTAGGTTTTCTGCATAAAAAAATAATTATTCATCAGAAATATCAATAATATATTTTTTTAATATTTTTATGATGTAAAATGAACGAATTTATTATTTATTTTTAAAAATTTCATTTTTTAATTTTCCCGTAAAAATTATGAAAGGTCATCGTAGGATGACCCTAGGTTTTCGGAATTAAAACATTAAAACATTTTAATTTTCCCGTAAAAATTATGAAAGGTCATCGTAGGATGACCCTAGGTGAATAATATATTTTTTTAATAATAATATTTTTTTTAATAATAATATTTTTTTAATATTTTTATGATGTAAAATGAACGAATTTATTATTTATTTTTAAAAATTTCATTTTTTAATTTTCCAGTAAAAATTATGAAAGGTCATCGTAGGATGACCCTAGGTTTTCGGCATAAAAAAATAATTATTCATCAAAAATATCAATAATATATTTTTTTAATATTTTTATGATGTAAAATGAACGAATTTATTATTTATTTTTAAAAATTTCATTTTTTAATTTTCCCGTAAAAATTATGAAGGGTCATCGTAGGATGACCCTAGGTTTTCGGCATAAAAAAATAATTATTCATCAGAAATATCAATAATATATTTTTTTAATATTTTTATGATGTAAAATGAACGAATTTATTATTTATTTTTAAAAATTTCATTTTTTAATTTTCTAGTAAAAATTATGAAAGGTCATCGTAGGATGACCCTAGGTTTTCGGCATAAAAAAATAATTATTCGTCAGAAATATGAATAATATATTTTTTTAATATTTTTATGATGTAAAATGAACGAATTTATTATTTATTTTTAAAAATTTCATTTTTTAATTTTCCCGTAAAAATTATGAAAGGTCATCGTAGGATGACCCTAGGTTTTCGGCATTAAAACATTAAAACATTTTAATTTTCCCGTAAAAATTATGAAAGGTCATCGTAGGATGACCCTAGGTGAATAATATATTTTTTTAATAATATTATTTTTTTTAATAATAATATTTTTTTAATATTTTTATGATGTAAAATGAACGAATTTATTATTTATTTTTAAAAATTTCATTTTTTAATATTCCCGTAAAAATTATGAAAGGTAATCGTAGGATGACCCTAGGTTTTCGGCATAAAAAAATAATTATTCATCAGAAATATCAATAATATATTTTTTTAATATTTTTGTGATGTAAAATGAACGAATTTATTATTTATTTTTAAAAATTTCATTTTTTAATTTTCCCGTAAAAATTATGAAAGGTCATCGTAGGATGACCCTAGGTTTTCGGCATTAAAACATTAAAACATTTTAATTTTCCCGTAAAAATTATGAAAGGTCATCGTAGGATGACCCTAGGTGAATAATATATTTTTTTAATAATAATATTTTTTTTAATAATAATATTTTTTTAATATTTTTATCATGTAAAATGAACGAATTTATTATTTATTTTTAAAAATTTCATTTTTTAATTTTCCCGTAAAAATTATGAAAGGTCATCGTAGGATGACCCTAGGTTTTCGGCATAAAAAAATAATTATTCATCAAAAATATCAATAATATATTTTTTTAATATTTTTATGATGTAAAATGAACGAATTTATTATTTATTTTTAAAAATTTCATTTTTTAATTTTCCCGTAAAAATTATGAAGGGTCATCGTAGGATGACCCTAGGTTTTCTGCATAAAAAAATAATTATTCATCAGATATATCAATAATATATTTTTTTAATATTTTTATGATGTAAAATGAACGAATTTATTATTTATTTTTAAAAATTTCATTTTTTAATTTTCTAGTAAAAATTATGAAAGGTCATCGTAGGATGACCCTAGGTTTTCGGCATAAAAAAATAATTATTCGTCAGAAATATGAATAATATATTTTTTTAATATTTTTATGATGTAAAATGAACGAATTTATTATTTATTTTTAAAAATTTCATTTTTTAATATTCCCGTAAAAATTATGAAAGGTAATCGTAGGATGACCCTAGGTTTTCGGCATAAAAAAATAATTATTCATCAGAAATATCAATAATATATTTTTTTAATAATTTTATGATGTAAAATGAACGAATTTATTATTTATTTTTAAAAATTTCATTTTTTAATTTTCCCGTAAAAATTATGAAAGGTCATCGTAGGATGACCCTAGGTTTTCGGCATTAAAACATTAAAACATTTTAATTTTCCCGTAAAAATTATGAAAGGTCATCGTAGGATGACCCTAGGTGAATAATATATTTTTTTAATAATAATATTTTTTTTAATAATAATATTTTTTTAATATTTTTATCATGTAAAATGAACGAATTTATTATTTATTTTTAAAAATTTCATTTTTTAATTTTCCCGTAAAAATTATGAAAGGTCATCGTAGGATGACCCTAGGTTTTCGGCATAAAAAAATAATTATTCATCAGAAATATCAATAATATATTTTTTTAATATTTTTATGATGTAAAATGAACGAATTTATTATTTATTTTTAAAAATTTCATTTTTTAATTTACCCGTAAAAATTATGGAAGGTCATCGTAGGATGACCCTAGGTTTTCGGCATTAAAACATTAAAACATTTTAATTTGCCCGTAAAAATTATGAAAGGTCATCGTAGGATGACCCTAGGTGAATAATATATTTTTTTAATAATAATATTTTTTTTAATAATAATATTTTTTTAATATTTTTATCATGTAAAATGAACGAATTTAATATTTATTTTTAAAAATTTCATTTTTTAATTTTCCCGTAAAAATTATGAAAGGTCATCGTAGGATGACCCTAGGTTTTCGGCATAAAAAAATAATTATTCATCAGAAATATAAATAATATATTTTTTTAATATTTTTATGATGTAAAATGAACGAATTTATTATTTATTTTTAAAAATTTCATTTTTTAATTTTCCTGTAAAAATTATGAAAGGTCATCGTAGGATGACCCTAGGTTTTCGGCATAAAAAAATAATTATTCATCAAAAATATCAATAATATATTTTTTTAATATTTTTATGATGTAAAATGAACGAATTTATTATTTATTTTTAAAAATTTCATTTTTTAATTTTCCCGTAAAAATTATGAAGGGTCATCGTAGGATGACCCTAGGTTTTCGGCATAAAAAAATAATTATTCATCAGAAATATCAATAATATATTTTTTTAATATTTTTATGATGTAAAATGAACGAATTTATTATTTATTTTTAAAAATTTCATTTGTTAATTTTCCAGTAAAAATTATGAAAGGTCATCGTAGGATGACCCTAGGTTTTCGGCATAAAAAAATAATTATTCATCAAAAATATCAATAATATATTTTTTTAATATTTTTATGATGTAAAATGAACGAATTTATTATTTATTTTTAAAAATTTCATTTTTAATTTTCCCGTAAAAATTATGAAGGTTCATCGTAGGATGACCCTAGGTTTTCGGC
Source organism: Labia minor (assembly GCA_963082975.1). Lineage (NCBI taxonomy): Eukaryota > Metazoa > Arthropoda > Insecta > Dermaptera > Spongiphoridae > Labia > Labia minor. The sequence continues at coordinate 120,537,415 of OY720344.1, read as the reverse complement.
ATAAAAAAATAATTATTCATCAGAAATATCAATAAAATATTTTTTTAATATTTTTATGATGTAAAATGAACGAATTTAATATTTATTTTTAAAAATTTCATTTTTTAATTTTCTAGTAAAAATTATGAAAGGTCATCGTAGGATGACCCTAGGTTTTCGGCATTAAAACATTAAAACATTTTAATTTTCCCGTAAAAATTATGAAAGGTCATCGTAGGATGACCCTAGGTGAATAATATATTTTTTTAATAATAATATTTTTTTTAATAATAATATTTTTTTAATATTTTTATCATGTAAAATGAACGAATTTATTATTTATTTTTAAAAATTTCATTTTTTAATTTTCCCGTAAAAATTATGAAAGGTCATCGTAGGATGACCCTAGGTTTTCGGCATAAAAAAATAATTATTCATCAGAAATATCAATAATATATTTTTTTAATATTTTTATGATGTAAAATGAACGAATTTATTATTTATTTTTAAAAATTTCATTTTTTAATTTTCCCGTAAAAATTATGAAAGGTCATCGTAGGATGACCCTAGGTTTTCGGCATTAAAACATTAAAACATTTTAATTTTCCCGTAAAAATTATGAAAGGTCATCGTAGGATGACCCTAGGTGAATAATATATTTTTTTAATAATAATATTTTTTTTAATAATAATATTTTTTTAATATTTTTATCATGTAAAATGAACGAATTTAATATTTATTTTTAAAAATTTCATTTTTTAATTTTCCCGTAAAAATTATGAAAGGTCATCGTAGGATGACCCTAGGTTTTCGGCATAAAAAAATAATTATTCATCAGAAATATAAATAATATATTTTTTTAATATTTTTATGATGTAAAATGAACGAATTTATTATTTATTTTTAAAAATTTCATTTTTTAATTTTCCTGTAAAAATTATGAAAGGTCATCGTAGGATGACCCTAGGTTTTCGGCATAAAAAAATAATTATTCATCAAAAATATCAATAATATATTTTTTTAATATTTTTATGATGTAAAATGAACGAATTTATTATTTATTTTTAAAAATTTCATTTTTTAATTTTCCCGTAAAAATTATGAAGGGTCATCGTAGGATGACCCTAGGTTTTCGGCATAAAAAAATAATTATTCATCAGAAATATCAATAATATATTTTTTTAATATTTTTATGATGTAAAATGAACGAATTTATTATTTATTTTTAAAAATTTCATTTGTTAATTTTCCAGTAAAAATTATGAAAGGTCATCGTAGGATGACCCTAGGTTTTCGGCATAAAAAAATAATTATTCATCAAAAATATCAATAATATATTTTTTTAATATTTTTATGATGTAAAATGAACGAATTTATTATTTATTTTTAAAAATTTCATTTTTTAATTTTCCCGTAAAAATTATGAAGGGTCATCGTAGGATGACCCTAGGTTTTCGGCATAAAAAAATAATTATTCATCAGAAATATCAATAATATATTTTTTTAATATTTTTATGATGTAAAATGAACGAATTTAATATTTATTTTTAAAAATTTCATTTTTTAATTTTCTAGTAAAAATTATGAAAGGTCATCGTAGGATGACCCTAGGTTTTCGGCATTAAAACATTAAAACATTTTAATTTTCCCGTAAAAATTATGAAAGGTCATCGTAGGATGACCCTAGGTGAATAATATATTTTTTTAATAATAATATTTTTTTTAATAATAATATTTTTTTAATATTTTTATGATGTAAAATGAACGAATTTAATATTTATTTTTAAAAATTTCATTTTTTAATTTTCTAGTAAAAATTATGAAAGGTCATCGTAGGATGACCCTAGGTTTTCGGCATTAAAACATTAAAACATTTTAATTTTCCCGTAAAAATTATGAAAGGTCATCGTAGGATGACCCTAGGTGAATAATATATTTTTTTAATAATAATATTTTTTTTAATAATAATATTTTTTTAATATTTTTATCATGTAAAATGAACGAATTTATTATTTATTTTTAAAAATTTCATTTTTTAATTTTCCCGTAAAAATTATGAAAGGTCATCGTAGGATGACCCTAGGTTTTCGGCATAAAAAAATAATTATTCATCAGAAATATCAATAATATATTTTTTTAATATTTTTATGATGTAAAATGAACGAATTTATTATTTATTTTTAAAAATTTCATTTTTTAATTTTCCCGTAAAAATTATGAAAGGTCATCGTAGGATGACCCTAGGTTTTCGGCATTAAAACATTAAAACATTTTAATTTTCCCGTAAAAATTATGAAAGGTCATCGTAGGATGACCCTAGGTGAATAATATATTTTTTTAATAATAATATTTTTTTTAATAATAATATTTTTTTAATATTTTTATCATGTAAAATGAACGAATTTAATATTTATTTTTAAAAATTTCATTTTTTAATTTTCCCGTAAAAATTATGAAAGGTCATCGTAGGATGACCCTAGGTTTTCGGCATAAAAAAATAATTATTCATCAGAAATATAAATAATATATTTTTTTAATATTTTTATGATGTAAAATGAACGAATTTATTATTTATTTTTAAAAATTTCATTTTTTAATTTTCCTGTAAAAATTATGAAAGGTCATCGTAGGATGACCCTAGGTTTTCGGCATAAAAAAATAATTATTCATCAAAAATATCAATAATATATTTTTTTAATATTTTTATGATGTAAAATGAACGAATTTATTATTTATTTTTAAAAATTTCATTTTTTAATTTTCCCGTAAAAATTATGAAGGGTCATCGTAGGATGACCCTAGGTTTTCGGCATAAAAAAATAATTATTCATCAGAAATATCAATAATATATTTTTTTAATATTTTTATGATGTAAAATGAACGAATTTATTATTTATTTTTAAAAATTTCATTTGTTAATTTTCCAGTAAAAATTATGAAAGGTCATCGTAGGATGACCCTAGGTTTTCGGCATAAAAAAATAATTATTCATCAAAAATATCAATAATATATTTTTTTAATATTTTTATGATGTAAAATGAACGAATTTATTATTTATTTTTAAAAATTTCATTTTTTAATTTTCCCGTAAAAATTATGAAGGGTCATCGTAGGATGACCCTAGGTTTTCGGCATAAAAAAATAATTATTCATCAGAAATATCAATAATATATTTTTTTAATATTTTTATGATGTAAAATGAACGAATTTAATATTTATTTTTAAAAATTTCATTTTTTAATTTTCTAGTAAAAATTATGAAAGGTCATCGTAGGATGACCCTAGGTTTTCGGCATTAAAACATTAAAACATTTTAATTTTCCCGTAAAAATTATGAAAGGTCATCGTAGGATGACCCTAGGTGAATAATATATTTTTTTAATAATAATATTTTTTTTAATAATAATATTTTTTTAATATTTTTATCATGTAAAATGAACGAATTTATTATTTATTTTTAAAAATTTCATTTTTTAATTTTCCCGTAAAAATTATTAAAGGTCATCGTAGGATGACCCTAGGTTTTCGGCATAAAAAAATAATTATTCATCAGAAATATGAATAATATATTTTTTTAATATTTTTATGATGTAAAATGAACGAATTTATTATTTATTTTTAAAAATTTCATTTTTTAATATTCCCGTAAAAATTATGAAAGGTCATCGTAGGATGACCCTAGGTTTTCGGCATAAAAAAATAATTATTCAACAGAAATATCAATAATATATTTTTTTAATATTTTTATGATGTAAAATGAACGAATTTATTATTTATTTTTAAAAATTTCATTTTTTAATATTCCCGTAAAAATTATGAAAGGTCATCGTAGGATGACCCTAGGTTTTCGGCATAAAAAAATAATTATTCATCAGAAATATCAATAATATATTTTTTTAATATTATAATGATGTAAAATGAACGAATTTATTATTTATTTTTAAAAATTTCATTTTTTAATTTTACCGTAAAAATTATGAAAGGTATCGTAGGATGACCCTAGGTTTTCGGCATAAAAAAATAATTATTCATCAGAAATATCAATAATATATTTTTTTAATATTTTTATGATGTAAAATGAACGAATTTATTATTTATTTTTAAAAATTACATTTTTTAATTTTCCAGTAAAAATTATGAAAGGTCATCGTAGGATGACCCTAGGTTTTCGGCATAAAAAAATAATTATTCATCAGAAATATGAATAATATATTTTTTTAATATTTTTATGATGTAAAATGAACGAATTTATTATTTATTTTTAAAAATTTCATTTTTAAATTTTACCGTAAAAATTATGAAAGGTCATCGTAGGATGACCCTAGGTTTTCGGCATAAAAAAATAATTATTCATCAGAAATATCAATAATATATTTTTTTAATATTTTTATGATGTAAAATGAACGAATTTATTATTTATTTTTAAAAATTTCATTTTTTAATTTTCCCGTAAAAATTATGAAAGGTCATCGTAGGATGACCCTAGGTTTTCGGCATTAAAACATTAAAACATTTTAATTTTCCCGTAAAAATTATGAAAGGTCATCGTAGGATGACCCTAGGTGAATAATATATTTTTTTAATAATAATATTTTTTTTAATAATAATATTTTTTTAATATTTTTATCATGTAAAATGAACGAATTTATTATTTATTTTTAAAAATTTCATTTTTTAATTTTCCCGTAAAAATTATGAAAGGTCATCGTAGGATGACCCTAGGTTTTCGGCATAAAAAAATAATTATTCATCAGAAATATCAATAATATATTTTTTTAATATTTTTATGATGTAAAATGAACGAATTTATTATTTATTTTTAAAAATTTCATTTTTTAATTTTCCAGTAAAAATTATGAAAGGTCATCGTAGGATGACCCTAGGTTTTCGGCATAAAAAAATAATTATTCATCAAAAATATCAATAATATATTTTTTTAATATTTTTATGATGTAAAATGAACGAATTTATTATTTATTTTTAAAAATTTCATTTTTTAATTTTCCCGTAAAAATTATGAAGGGTCATCGTAGGATGACCCTAGGTTTTCGGCATAAAAAAATAATTATTCATCAGAAATATCAATAATATATTTTTTTAATATTTTTATGATGTAAAATGAACGAATTAATTATTTATTTTTAAAAATTTCATTTTTTAATATTCCCGTAAAAATTATGAAAGGTAATCGTAGGATGACCCTAGGTTTTCGGCATAAAAAAATAATTATTCATCAGAAATATCAATAATATATTTTTTTAATATTTTTATGATGTAAAATGAACGAATTTATTATTTATTTTTAAAAATTTCATTTTTTAATTTTCCCGTAAAAATTATGAAAGGTCATCGTAGGATGACCCTAGGTTTTCGGCATTAAAACATTAAAACATTTTAATTTTCCCGTAAAAATTATGAAAGGTCATCGTAGGATGACCCTAGGTGAATAATATATTTTTTTAATAATAATATTTTTTTTAATAATAATATTTTTTTAATATTTTTATCATGTAAAATGAACGAATTTATTATTTATTTTTAAAAATTTCATTTTTTAATTTTCCCGTAAAAATTATGAAAGGTCATCGTAGGATGACCCTAGGTTTTCGGCATAAAAAAATAATTATTCATCAGAAATATCAATAATATATTTTTTTAATATTTTTATGATGTAAAATGAACGAATTTATTATTTATTTTTAAAAATTTCATTTTTTAATTTTCCAGTAAAAATTATGAAAGGTCATCGTAGGATGACCCTAGGTTTTCGGCATAAAAAAATAATTATTCATCAGAAATATCAATAATATATTTTTTTAATATTTTTATGATGTAAAATGAACGAATTTATTATTTATTTTTAAAAATTTCATTTTTTAATTTTCCCGTAAAAATTATGAAGGGTCATCGTAGGATGACCCTAGGTTTTCGGCATAAAAAAATAATTATTCATCAGAAATATCAATAATATATTTTTTTAATATTTTTATGATGTAAAATGAACGAATTTATTATTTATTTTTAAAAATTTCATTTTTTAATTTTCTAGTAAAAATTATGAAAGGTCATCGTAGGATGACCATAGGTTTTCGGCATAAAAAAATAATTATTCGTCAGAAATATGAATAATATATTTTTTTAATATTTTTATGATGTAAAATGAACGAATTTATTATTTATTTTTAAAAATTTCATTTTTTAATTTTCCAGTAAAAATTATGAAAGGTCATCGTAGGATGACCCTAGGTTTCCGGCATAAAAAAATAATTATTCATCAAAAATATCAATAATATATTTTTTTAATATTTTTATGATGTAAAATGAACGAATTTATTATTTATTTTTAAAAATTTCATTTTTTAATTTTCCCGTAAAAATTATGAAGGGTCATCGTAGGATGACCCTAGGTTTTCGGCATAAAAAAATAATTATTCATCAGAAATATCAATAATATATTTTTTTAATATTTTTATGATGTAAAATGAACGAATTTATTATTTATTTTTAAAAATTTCATTTTTTAATTTTCTAGTAAAAATTATGAAAGGTCATCGTAGGATGACCCTAGGTTTTCGGCATAAAAAAATAATTATTCGTCAGAAATATGAATAATATATTTTTTTAATATTTTTATGATGTAAAATGAACGAATTTATTATTTATTTTTAAAAATTTCATTTTTTAATATATTCCCGTAAAAATTATGAAAGGGAATCGTAGGATGACCCTAGGTTTTCGGCATAAAAAAATAATTATTCATCAGAAATATCAATAATATATTTTTTTAATATTTTTATGATGTAAAATGAACGAATTTATTATTTATTTTTAAAAATTTCATTTTTAATTTTCCCGTAAAAATTATGAAAGGTCATCGTAGGATGACCCTAGGTGAATAATATATTTTTTTAATAATAATATTTTTTTAATAATATATTTTTTTAATATTTTTATGATGTAAAATGAACGAATTTATTATTTATTTTTAAAAATTTCATTTTTTAATTTTCCCGTAAAAATTATGAAAGGTCATCGTAGGATGACCCTAGGTTTTCGGCATAAAAATATAATTATTCATCAAAAATATCAATAATATATTTTTTTAATATTTTTATGATGTAAAATGAACGAATTTATTATTTATTTTTAAAAATTTCATTTTTTAATTTTCCCGTAAAAATTATGAAGGGTCATCGTAGGATGACCCTAGGTTTTCGGCATAAAAAAATAATTATTCATCAGAAATATCAATAATATATTTTTTTAATATTTTTATGATGTAAAATGAACGAATTAATTATTTATTTTTAAAAATTTCATTTTTTAATATTCCCGTAAAAATTATGAAAGGTAATCGTAGGATGACCCTAGGTTTTCGGCATAAAAAAATAATTATTCATCAGAAATATCAATAATATATTTTTTTAATATTTTTATGATGTAAAATGAACGAATTTATTATTTATTTTTAAAAATTTCATTTTTTAATTTTCCCGTAAAAATTATGAAAGGTCATCGTAGGATGACCCTAGGTTTTCGGCATTAAAACATTAAAACATTTTAATTTTCCCGTAAAAATTATGAAAGGTCATCGTAGGATGACCCTAGGTGAATAATATATTTTTTTAATAATAATATTTTTTTTAATAATAATATTTTTTTAATATTTTTATCATGTAAAATGAACGAATTTATTATTTATTTTTAAAAATTTCATTTTTTAATTTTCCCGTAAAAATTATGAAAGGTCATCGTAGGATGACCCTAGGTTTTCGGCATAAAAAAATAATTATTCATCAGAAATATCAATAATATATTTTTTTAATATTTTTATGATGTAAAATGAACGAATTTATTATTTATTTTTAAAAATTTCATTTTTTAATTTTCCAGTAAAAATTATGAAAGGTCATCGTAGGATGACCCTAGGTTTTCGGCATAAAAAAATAATTATTCATCAGAAATATCAATAATATATTTTTTTAATATTTTTATGATGTAAAATGAACGAATTTATTATTTATTTTTAAAAATTTCATTTTTTAATTTTCCCGTAAAAATTATGAAGGGTCATCGTAGGATGACCCTAGGTTTTCGGCATAAAAAAATAATTATTCATCAGAAATATCAATAATATATTTTTTTAATATTTTTATGATGTAAAATGAACGAATTTATTATTTATTTTTAAAAATTTCATTTTTTAATTTTCTAGTAAAAATTATGAAAGGTCATCGTAGGATGACCATAGGTTTTCGGCATAAAAAAATAATTATTCGTCAGAAATATGAATAATATATTTTTTTAATATTTTTATGATGTAAAATGAACGAATTTATTATTTATTTTTAAAAATTTCATTTTTTAATTTTCCAGTAAAAATTATGAAAGGTCATCGTAGGATGACCCTAGGTTTCCGGCATAAAAAAATAATTATTCATCAAAAATATCAATAATATATTTTTTTAATATTTTTATGATGTAAAATGAACGAATTTATTATTTATTTTTAAAAATTTCATTTTTTAATTTTCCCGTAAAAATTATGAAGGGTCATCGTAGGATGACCCTAGGTTTTCGGCATAAAAAAATAATTATTCATCAGAAATATCAATAATATATTTTTTTAATATTTTTATGATGTAAAATGAACGAATTTATTATTTATTTTTAAAAATTTCATTTTTTAATTTTCTAGTAAAAATTATGAAAGGTCATCGTAGGATGACCCTAGGTTTTCGGCATAAAAAAATAATTATTCGTCAGAAATATGAATAATATATTTTTTTAATATTTTTATGATGTAAAATGAACGAATTTATTATTTATTTTTAAAAATTTCATTTTTTAATATTCCCGTAAAAATTATGAAAGGGAATCGTAGGATGACCCTAGGTTTTCGGCATAAAAAAATAATTATTCATCAGAAATATCAATAATATATTTTTTTAATATTTTTATGATGTAAAATGAACGAATTTATTATTTATTTTTAAAAATTTCATTTTTTAATTTTCCCGTAAAAATTATGAAAGGTCATCGTAGGATGACCCTAGGTTTTCGGCATAAAAATATAATTATTCATCAAAAATATCAATAATATATTTTTTTAATATTTTTATGATGTAAAATGAACGAATTTATTATTTATTTTTAAAAATTTCATTTTTTAATTTTCCCGTAAAAATTATGAAGGGTCATCGTAGGATGACCCTAGGTTTTCGGCATAAAAAAATAATTATTCATCAGAAATATCAATAATATATTTTTTTAATATTTTTATGATGTAAAATGAACGAATTTATTATTTATTTTTAAAAATTTCATTTTTTAATTTTCTAGTAAAAATTATGAAAGGTCATCGTAGGATGACCCTAGGTTTTCGGCATAAAAAAATAATTATTCGTCAGAAATAGGAATAATATATTTTTTTAATATTTTTATGATGTAAAATGAACGAATTAATTATTTATTTTTAAAAATTTCATTTTTTAATATTCCCGTAAAAATTATGAAAGGTAATCGTAGGATGACCCTAGGTTTTCGGCATAAAAAAATAATTATTCATCAGAAATATCAATAATATATTTTTTTAATATTTTTATGATGTAAAATGAACGAATTTATTATTTATTTTTAAAAATTTCATTTTTTAATTTTCCCGTAAAAACTATGAAAGGTCATCGTAGGATGACCCTAGGTTTTCGGCATTAAAACATTAAAACATTTTAATTTTCCCGTAAAAATTATGAAAGGTCATCGTAGGATGACCCTAGGTGAATAATATATTTTTTTAATAATAATATTTTTTTTAATAATAATATTTTTTTAATATTTTTATCATGTAAAATGAACGAATTTAATATTTATTTTTAAAAATTTCATTTATTAATTTTCCCGTAAAAATTATGAAAGGTCATCGTAGGATGACCCTAGGTTTTCGGCATAAAAAAATAATTATTCATCAGAAATATGAATAATATATTTTTTTAATATTTTTATGATGTAAAATGAACGAATTTATTATTTATTTTTAAAAATTTCATTTTTTAATATTCCCGTAAAAATTATGAAAGGTAATCGTAGGATGACCCTAGGTTTTCGGCATAAAAAAATAATTATTCATCAGAAATATCAATAATATATTTTTTTAATATTTTTATGATGTCAAATGAACGAATTTATTATTTATTTTTAAAAATTTCATTTTTTAATTTTCCCGTAAAAATTTTGAAAGGTCATCGTAGGATGACCCTAGGTTTTCGGCATTAAAACATTAAAACATTTTAATTTTCCCGTAAAAATTATGAAAGGTCATCGTAGGATGACCCTAGGTGAATAATATATTTTTTTAATAATAATATTTTTTTTAATAATAATATTTTTTTAATATTTTTATCATGTAAAATGAACGAATTTATTATTTATTTTTAAAAATTTCATTTTTTAATTTTCCCGTAAAAATTATGAAAGGTCATCGTAGGATGACCCTAGGTTTTCGGCATAAAAAAATAATTATTCATCAGAAATATCAATAATATATTTTTTTAATATTTTTATGATGTAAAATGAACGAATTTATTATTTATTTTTAAAAATTTCATTTTTTAATTTTCCCGTAAAAATTATGAAAGGTCATCGTAGGATGACTCTAGGTTTTCGGCATTAAAACATTAAAACATTTTAATTTTCCCGTAAAAATTATGAAAGGTCATCGTAGGATGACCCTAGGTGAATAATATATTTTGTTAATAATAATATTTTTTTTAATAATAATATTTTTTTAATATTTTTATCATGTAAAATGAACGAATTTATTATTTATTTTTAAAAATTTCATTTTTTAATTTTCCCGTAAAAATTATGAAAGGTCATCGTAGGATGACCCTAGGTTTTCGGCATAAAAAAATAATTATTCATCAGAAATATTAATAATATATTTTTTTAATATTTTTATGATGTAAAATGAACGAATTTATTATTTATTTTTAAAAATTTCATTTTTTAATTTTCCAGTAAAAATTATGAAAGGTCATCGTAGGATGACCCTAGGTTTTCGGCATAAAAAAATAATTATTCATCAGAAATATCAATAATATATTTTTTTAATATTTTTATGATGTAAAATGAACGAATTTATTATTTATTTTTAAAAATTTCATTTTTTAATTTTTCCGTAAAAATTATGAAGGGTCATCGTAGGATGACCCTAGGTTTTCGGCATAAAAAAATAATTATTCATCAGAAATATCAATAATATATTTTTTTAATATTTTTATTATGTAAAATGAACGAATTTATTATTTATTTTTAAAAATTTCATTTTTTAATTTTCCAGTAAAAATTATGAAAGGTCATCGTAGGATGACCCTAGGTTTTCGGCATAAAAAAATAATTATTCATCAGAAATATGAATAATATATTTTTTTAATATTTTTATGATGTAAAATGAACGAATTTATTATTTATTTTTAAAAAATTCATTTTTTAATATTCCCGTAAAAATTATGAAAGGTCATCGTAGGATGACCCTAGGTTTTCGGCATAAAAAAATAATTATTCATCAGAAATATCAATAATATATTTTTTTAATATTTTTATGATGTAAAATGAACGAATTTATTATTTATTTTTAAAAATTTCATTTTTTAATTTTCCCGTAAAAATTATGAAAGGTCATCGTAGGATGACAATAGGTTTTCGGCATAAAAAAATAATTATTCATCAGAAATATCAATAATATATTTTTTTAATATTTTTATGATGTAAAATGAACGAATTTATTATTTATTTTTAAAAATTTCATTTTTTAATTTTCTAGTAAAAATTATGAAAGGTCATCGTAGGATGACCCTAGGTTTTCGGCATTAAAACATTAAAACATTTTAATTTTCCCGTAAAAATTATGAAAGGTCATCGTAGGATGACCCTAGGTGAATAATATATTTTTTTAATAATAATATTTTTTTTAATAATAATATTTTTTTAATATTTTTATCATGTAAAATGAACGAATTTAATATTTATTTTTAAAAATTTCATTTATTAATTTTCCCGTAAAAATTATGAAAGGTCATCGTAGGATGACCCTAGGTTTTCGGCATAAAAAAATAATTATTCATCAGAAATATCAATAATATATTTTTTTAATATTTTTATGATGTAAAATGAACGAATTTATTATTTATTTTTAAAAATTTCATTTTTTAATTTTCTAGTAAAAATTATGAAAGGTCATCGTAGGATGACCCTAGGTTTTCGGCATAAAAAAATAATTATTCATCAGAAATATGAATAATATATTTTTTTAATATTTTTATGATGTAAAATGAACGAATTTATTATTTATTTTTAAAAATTTCATTTTTTAATATTCCCGTAAAAATTATGAAAGGTAATCGTAGGATGACCCTAGGTTTTCGGCATAAAAAAATAATTATTCATCAGAAATATCAATAATATATTTTTTTAATATTTTTATGATATAAAATGAACGAATTTATTATTTATTTTTAAAAATTTCATTTTTTAATTTTCCCGTAAAAATTATGAAAGGTCATCGTAGGATGACCCTAGGTTTTCGGCATTAAAACATTAAAACATTTTAATTTTCCCGTAAAAATTATGAAAGGTCATCGTAGGATGACCCTAGGTGAATAATATATTTTTTTAATAATAATATTTTTTTTAATAATAATATTTTTTTAATATTTTTATCATGTAAAATGAACGAATTTATTATTTATTTTTAAAAATTTCATTTTTTAATTTTCCCGTAAAAATTATGAAAGGTCATCGTAGGATGACCCTAGGTTTTCGGCATAAAAAAATAATTATTCATCAGAAATATCAATAATATATTTTTTTAATATTTTTATGATGTAAAATGAACGAATTTATTATTTATTTTTAAAAATTTCATTTTTTAATTTTCCCGTAAAAATTATGAAAGGTCATCGTAGGATGACTCTAGGTTTTCGGCATTAAAACATTAAAACATTTTAATTTTCCCGTAAAAATTATGAAAGGTCATCGTAGGATGACCCTAGGTGAATAATATATTTTGTTAATAATAATATTTTTTTTAATAATAATATTTTTTTAATATTTTTATCATGTAAAATGAACGAATTTATTATTTATTTTTAAAAATTTCATTTTTTAATTTTCCCGTAAAAATTATGAAAGGTCATCGTAGGATGACCCTAGGTTTTCGGCATAAAAAAATAATTATTCATCAGAAATATTAATAATATATTTTTTTAATATTTTTATGATGTAAAATGAACGAATTTATTATTTATTTTTAAAAATTTCATTTTTTAATTTTCCAGTAAAAATTATGAAAGGTCATCGTAGGATGACCCTAGGTTTTCGGCATAAAAAAATAATTATTCATCAGAAATATCAATAATATATTTTTTTAATATTTTTATGATGTAAAATGAACGAATTTATTATTTATTTTTAAAAATTTCATTTTTTAATTTTTCCGTAAAAATTATGAAGGGTCATCGTAGGATGACCCTAGGTTTTCGGCATAAAAAAATAATTATTCATCAGAAATATCAATAATATATTTTTTTAATATTTTTATTATGTAAAATGAACGAATTTATTATTTATTTTTAAAAATTTCATTTTTAATTTTCCAGTAAAAATTATGAAAGGTCATCGTAGGATGACCCTAGGTTTTCGGCATAAAAAAATAATTATTCATCAGAAATATGAATAATATATTTTTTTAATATTTTTATGATGTAAAATGAACGAATTTATTATTTATTTTTAAAAAATTCATTTTTTAATATTCCCGTAAAAATTATGAAAGGTCATCGTAGGATGACCCTAGGTTTTCGGCATAAAAAAATAATTATTCATCAGAAATATCAATAATATATTTTTTTAATATTTTTATGATGTAAAATGAACGAATTTATTATTTATTTTTAAAAATTTCATTTTTTAATTTTCCCGTAAAAATTATGAAAGGTCATCGTAGGATGACAATAGGTTTTCGGCATAAAAAAATAATTATTCATCAGAAATATCAATAATATATTTTTTTAATATTTTTATGATGTAAAATGAACGAATTTATTATTTATTTTTAAAAAATTCATTTTTTAATTTTACCGTAAAAATTATGAAAGGTCATCGTAGGATGACCCTAGGTTTTCGGCATAAAAAAATAAGTATTCATCAGAAATATCAATAATATATTTTTTTAATATTTTTATGATGTAAAATGAACGAATTTATTATTTATTTTTAAAAAATTCATTTTTTAATTTTACCGTAAAAATTATGAAAGGTCATCGTAGGATGACCCTAGGTTTTCGGCATAAAAAAATAATTATTCATCAGAAATATCAATAATATATTTTTTTAATATTTTTATGATGTAAAATGAACGAATTTATTATTTATTTTTAAAAATTTCATTTTTTAATTTTCCCGTAAAAATTATGAAAGGTCATCGTAGGATGACCCTAGGTTTTCGGCATAAAAAAATAATTATTCATCAGAAATATCAATAATATATTTTTTTAATATTTTTATGATGTAAAATGAACGAATTTATTATTTATTTTTAAAAATTTCATTTTTTAATTTTCCCGTAAAAATTATGAAAGGTCATCGTAGGATGACCCTAGGTTTTCGGCATTAAAACATTAAAACATTTTAATTTTCCCGTAAAAATTATGAAAGGTCATCGTAGGATGACCCTACGTGAATAATATATTTTTTTAATAATAATATTTTTTTTAATAATAATATTTTTTTAATATTTTTATCATGTAAAATGAACGAATTTAATATTTATTTTTAAAAATTTCATTTTTTAATTTTCCCGTAAAAATTATGAAAGGTCATCGTAGGATGACCCTAGGTTTTCGGCATAAAAAAATAATTATTCATCAGAAATATCAATAATATATTTTTTTAATATTTTTATGATGTAAAATGAACGAATTTATTATTTATTTTTAAAAATTTCATTTTTTAATTTTCCAGTAAAAATTATGAAAGGTCATCGTAGGATGACCCTAGGTTTTCGGCATAAAAAAATAATTATTCATCAAAAATATCAATAAAATATTTTTTTAATATTTTTATGATGTAAAATGAACGAATTTATTATTTATTTTTAAAAATTTCATTTTTTAATTTTCCCGTAAAAATTATGAAAGGTCATCGCAGGATGACCCTAGGTTTCGGCATAAAAAAATAATTATTCGTCAGAAATATGAATAATATATTTTTTTAATATTTTTATGATGTAAAATGAACGAATTAATTATTTATTTTTAAAAATTTCATTTTTTAATATTCCCGTAAAAATTATGAAAGGTAATCGTAGGATGACCCTAGGTTTTCGGCATAAAAAAATAATTATTGATCAGAAATATCAATAATATATTTTTTTAATATTTTTATGATGTAAAATGAACGAATTTATTATTTATTTTTAAAAATTTCATTTTTTAATTTTCCCGTAAAAATTATGAAAGGTCATCGTAGGATGACCCTAGGTTTTCGGCATTAAAACATTAAAACATTTTAATTTTCCCGTAAAAATTATGAAAGGTCATCGTAGGATGACGCTAGGTGAATAATATATTTTTTTAATAATAATATTTTTTTTAATAATAATATTTTTTTAATATTTTTATCATGTAAAATGAACGAATTTATTATTTATTTTTAAAAATTTCATTTTTTAATTTTCCCGTAAAAATTATGAAAGGTCATCGTAGGATGACCCTAGGTTTTCGGCATAAAAAAATAATTATTCATCAGAAATATCAATAATATATTTTTTTAATATTTTTATGATGTAAAATGAACGAATTTATTATTTATTTTTAAAAATTTCATTTTTTAATTTTCCAGTAAAAATTATGAAAGGTCATCGTAGGATGACCCTAGGTTTTCGGCATAAAAAAATAATTATTCGTCAGAAATATGAATAATATATTTTTTTAATATTTTTATGATGTAAAATGAACGAATTTATTATTTATTTTTAAAAATTTCATTTTTTAATATTCCCGTAAAAATTATGAAAGTTAATCGTAGGATGACCCTAGGTTTTCGGCATAAAAAAATAATTATTCATCAGAAATATCAATAATATATTTTTTTAATATTTTTATGATGTAAAATGAACGAATTTATTATTTATTTTTAAAAATTTCATTTTTTAATTTTCCCGTAAAAATTATGAAAGGTCATCGTAGGATGACCCTAGGTTTTCGGCATTAAAACATTAAAACATTTTAATTTTCCCGTAAAAATTATGAAAGGTCATCGTAGGATGACCCTAGGTGAATAATATATTTTTTTAATAATAATATTTTTTTTAATAATAATATTTTTTTAATATTTTTATGATGTAAAATGAACGAATTTATTATTTATTTTTAAAAATTTCATTTTTTAATTTTCCCGTAAAAATTATGAAAGGTCATCGTAGGATGACCCTAGGTTTTCGGCATAAAAAAATAATTATTCATCAGAAATATCAATAATATATTTTTTTAATATTTTTATGATGTAAAATGAACGAATTTATTATTTATTTTTAAAAATTTCATTTTTTAATTTTCCCGTAAAAATTATGAAAGGTCATCGTAGGATGACCCTAGGTTTTCGGCATTAAAACATTAAAACATTTTAATTTTCCCGTAAAAATTATGAAAGGTCATCGTAGGATGACCCTAGGTGAATAATATATTTTTTTAATAATAATATTTTTTTTAATAATAATATTTTTTTAATATTTTTATCATGTAAAATGAACGAATTTAATATTTATTTTTAAAAATTTCATTTTTTAATTTTCCCGTAAAAATTATGAAAGGTCATCGTAGGATGACCCTAGGTTTTCGGCATAAAAAAATAATTATTCATCAGAAATATTAATAATATATTTTTTTAATATTTTTATGATGTAAAATGAACGAATTTATTATTTATTTTTAAAAATTTCATTTTTTAATTTTCCAGTAAAAATTATGAAAGGTCATCGTAGGATGACCCTAGGTTTTCGGCATAAAAAAATAATTATTCATCAGAAATATCAATAATATATTTTTTTAATATTTTTATGATGTAAAATGAACGAATTTATTATTTATTTTTAAAAATTTCATTTTTTAATTTTTCCGTAAAAATTATGAAGGGTCATCGTAGGATGACCCTAGGTTTTCGGCATAAAAAAATAATTATTCATCAGAAATATCAATAATATATTTTTTTAATATTTTTATTATGTAAAATGAACGAATTTATTATTTATTTTTAAAAATTTCATTTTTTAATTTTCCAGTAAAAATTATGAAAGGTCATCGTAGGATGACCCTAGGTTTTCGGCATAAAAAAATAATTATTCATCAGAAATATGAATAATATATTTTTTTAATATTTTTATGATGTAAAATGAACGAATTTATTATTTATTTTTAAAAAATTCATTTTTTAATATTCCCGTAAAAATTATGAAAGGTCATCGTAGGATGACCCTAGGTTTTCGGCATAAAAAAATAATTATTCATCAGAAATATCAATAATATATTTTTTTAATATTTTTATGATGTAAAATGAACGAATTTATTATTTATTTTTAAAAATTCATTTTTTAATTTTCCCGTAAAATTTATGAAAGGTCATCGTAGGATGACAATAGGTTTTCGGCATAAAAAAATAATTATTCATCAGAAATATCAATAATATATTTTTTTAATATTTTTATGATGTAAAATGAACGAATTTATTATTTATTTTTAAAAATTTCATTTTTTAATTTTCCCGTAAAAATTATGAAAGGTCATCGTAGGATGACCCTAGGTTTTCGGCATAAAAAAATAATTATTCATCAGAAATATCAATAATATATTTTTTTAATATTTTTATGATGTAAAATGAACGAATTTATTATTTATTTTTAAAAATTTCATTTTTTAATTTTCCCGTAAAAATTATGAAAGGTCATCGTAGGATGACCCTAGGTTTTCGGCATTAAAACATTAAAACATTTTAATTTTCCCGTAAAAATTATGAAAGGTCATCGTAGGATGACCCTACGTGAATAATATATTTTTTTAATAATAATATTTTTTTTAATAATAATATTTTTTTAATATTTTTATCATGTAAAATGAACGAATTTAATATTTATTTTTAAAAATTTCATTTTTTAATTTTCCCGTAAAAATTATGAAAGGTCATCGTAGGATGACCCTAGGTTTTCGGCATAAAAAAATAATTATTCATCAGAAATATCAATAATATATTTTTTTAATATTTTTATGATGTAAAATGAACGAATTTATTATTTATTTTTAAAAATTTCATTTTTTAATTTTCCAGTAAAAATTATGAAAGGTCATCGTAGGATGACCCTAGGTTTTCGGCATAAAAAAATAATTATTCATCAAAAATATCAATAAAATATTTTTTTAATATTTTTATGATGTAAAATGAACGAATTTATTATTTATTTTTAAAAATTTCATTTTTTAATTTTCCCGTAAAAATTATGAAAGGTCATCGCAGGATGACCCTAGGTTTCGGCATAAAAAAATAATTATTCGTCAGAAATATGAATAATATATTTTTTTAATATTTTTATGATGTAAAATGAACGAATTAATTATTTATTTTTAAAAATTTCATTTTTTAATATTCCCGTAAAAATTATGAAAGGTAATCGTAGGATGACCCTAGGTTTTCGGCATAAAAAAATAATTATTGATCAGAAATATCAATAATATATTTTTTTAATATTTTTATGATGTAAAATGAACGAATTTATTATTTATTTTTAAAAATTTCATTTTTTAATTTTCCCGTAAAAATTATGAAAGGTCATCGTAGGATGACCCTAGGTTTTCGGCATTAAAACATTAAAACATTTTAATTTTCCCGTAAAAATTATGAAAGGTCATCGTAGGATGACGCTAGGTGAATAATATATTTTTTTAATAATAATATTTTTTTTAATAATAATATTTTTTTAATATTTTTATCATGTAAAATGAACGAATTTATTATTTATTTTTAAAAATTTCATTTTTTAATTTTCCCGTAAAAATTATGAAAGGTCATCGTAGGATGACCCTAGGTTTTCGGCATAAAAAAATAATTATTCATCAGAAATATCAATAATATATTTTTTTAATATTTTTATGATGTAAAATGAACGAATTTATTATTTATTTTTAAAAATTTAATTTTTTAATTTTCCAGTAAAAATTATGAAAGGTCATCGTAGGATGACCCTAGGTTTTCGGCATAAAAAAATAATTATTCGTCAGAAATATGAATAATATATTTTTTTAATATTTTTATGATGTAAAATGAACGAATTTATTATTTATTTTTAAAAATTTCATTTTTTAATATTCCCGTAAAAATTATGAAAGTTAATCGTAGGATGACCCTAGGTTTTCGGCATAAAAAAATAATTATTCATCAGAAATATCAATAATATATTTTTTTAATATTTTTATGATGTAAAATGAACGAATTTATTATTTATTTTTAAAAATTTCATTTTTTAATTTTCCCGTAAAAATTATGAAAGGTCATCGTAGGATGACCCTAGGTTTTCGGCATTAAAACATTAAAACATTTTAATTTTCCCGTAAAAATTATGAAAGGTCATCGTAGGATGACCCTAGGTGAATAATATATTTTTTTAATAATAATATTTTTTTTAATAATAATATTTTTTTAATATTTTTATGATGTAAAATGAACGAATTTATTATTTATTTTTAAAAATTTCATTTTTTAATTTTCCCGTAAAAATTATGAAAGGTCATCGTAGGATGACCCTAGGTTTTCGGCATAAAAAAATAATTATTCATCAGAAATATCAATAATATATTTTTTTAATATTTTTATGATGTAAAATGAACGAATTTATTATTTATTTTTAAAAATTTCATTTTTTAATTTTCCCGTAAAAATTATGAAAGGTCATCGTAGGATGACCCTAGGTTTTCGGCATTAAAACATTAAAACATTTTAATTTTCCCGTAAAAATTATGAAAGGTCATCGTAGGATGACCCTAGGTGAATAATATATTTTTTTAATAATAATATTTTTTTTAATAATAATATTTTTTTAATATTTTTATCATGTAAAATGAACGAATTTATTATTTATTTTTAAAAATTTCATTTTTTAATTTTCCCGTAAAAATTATGAAAGGTCATCGTAGGATGACCCTAGGTTTTCGGCATAAAAAAATAATTATTCATCAGAAATATTAATAATATATTTTTTTAATATTTTTATGATGTAAAATGAACGAATTTATTATTTATTTTTAAAAATTTCATTTTTTAATTTTCCAGTAAAAATTATGAAAGGTCATCGTAGGATGACCCTAGGTTTTCGGCATAAAAAAATAATTATTCATCAGAAATATCAATAATATATTTTTTTAATATTTTTATGATGTAAAATGAACGAATTTATTATTTATTTTTAAAAATTTCATTTTTTAATTTTTCCGTAAAAATTATGAAGGGTCATCGTAGGATGACCCTAGGTTTTCGGCATAAAAAAATAATTATTCATCAGAAATATCAATAATATATTTTTTTAATATTTTTATTATGTAAAATGAACGAATTTATTATTTATTTTTAAAAATTTCATTTTTTAATTTTCCAGTAAAAATTATGAAAGGTCATCGTAGGATGACCCTAGGTTTTCGGCATAAAAAAATAATTATTCATCAGAAATATGAATAATATATTTTTTTAATATTTTTATGATGTAAAATGAACGAATTTATTATTTATTTTTAAAAAATTCATTTTTTAATATTCCCGTAAAAATTATGAAAGGTCATCGTAGGATGACCCTAGGTTTTCGGCATAAAAAAATAATTATTCATCAGAAATATCAATAATATATTTTTTTAATATTTTTATGATGTAAAATGAACGAATTTATTATTTATTTTTAAAAATTCATTTTTTAATTTTCCCGTAAAATTTATGAAAGGTCATCGTAGGATGACAATAGGTTTTCGGCATAAAAAAATAATTATTCATCAGAAATATCAATAATATATTTTTTTAATATTTTTATGATGTAAAATGAACGAATTTATTATTTATTTTTAAAAAATTCATTTTTTAATTTTACCGTAAAAATTATGAAAGGTCATCGTAGGATGACCCTACGTGAATAATATATTTTTTTAATAATAATATTTTTTTTAATAATAATATTTTTTTAATATTTTTATCATGTAAAATGAACGAATTTAATATTTATTTTTAAAAATTTCATTTTTTAATTTTCCCGTAAAAATTATGAAAGGTCATCGTAGGATGACCCTAGGTTTTCGGCATAAAAAAATAATTATTCATCAGAAATATCAATAATATATTTTTTTAATATTTTTATGATGTAAAATGAACGAATTTATTATTTATTTTTAAAAATTTCATTTTTTAATTTTCCAGTAAAAATTATGAAAGGTCATCGTAGGATGACCCTAGGTTTTCGGCATAAAAAAATAATTATTCATCAAAAATATCAATAATATATTTTTTTAATATTTTTATGATGTAAAATGAACGAATTTATTATTTATTTTTAAAAATTTCATTTTTTAATTTTCCCGTAAAAATTATGAAGGGTCATCGTAGGATGACCCTAGGTTTTCGGCATAAAAAAATAATTATTCATCAGAAAAATCAATAATATATTTTTTTAATATTTTTATGATGTAAAATGAACGAATTTATTATTTATTTTTAAAAATGTCATTTTTTAATTTTCTAGTAAAAATTATGAAAGGTCATCGTAGGATGACCCTAGGTTTCGGCATAAAAAAATAATTATTCGTCAGAAATATGAATAATATATTTTTTTAATATTTTTATGATGTAAAATGAACGAATTAATTATTTATTTTTAAAAATTTCATTTTTTAATATTCCCGTAAAAATTATGAAAGGTAATCGTAGGATGACCCTAGGTTTTCGGCATAAAAAAATAATTATTGATCAGAAATATCAATAATATATTTTTTTAATATTTTTATGATGTAAAATGAACGAATTTATTATTTATTTTTAAAAATTTCATTTTTTAATTTTCCCGTAAAAATTATGAAAGGTCATCGTAGGATGACCCTAGGTTTTCGGCATTAAAACATTAAAACATTTTAATTTTCCCGTAAAAATTATGAAAGGTCATCGTAGGATGACGCTAGGTGAATAATATATTTTTTTAATAATAATATTTTTTTTAATAATAATATTTTTTTAATATTTTTATCATGTAAAATGAACGAATTTATTATTTATTTTTAAAAATTTCATTTTTTAATTTTCCCGTAAAAATTATGAAAGGTCATCGTAGGATGACCCTAGGTTTTCGGCATAAAAAAATAATTATTCATCAGAAATATCAATAATATATTTTTTTAATATTTTTATGATGTAAAATGAACGAATTTATTATTTATTTTTAAAAATTTCATTTTTTAATTTTCCAGTAAAAATTATGAAAGGTCATCGTAGGATGACCCTAGGTTTTCGGCATAAAAAAATAATTATTCGTCAGAAATATGAATAATATATTTTTTTAATATTTTTATGATGTAAAATGAACGAATTTATTATTTATTTTTAAAAATTTCATTTTTTAATATTCCCGTAAAAATTATGAAAGGTAATCGTAGGATGACCCTAGGTTTTCGGCATAAAAAAATAATTATTCATCAGAAATATCAATAATATATTTTTTTAATATTTTTATGATGTAAAATGAACGAATTTATTATTTATTTTTAAAAATTTCATTTTTTAATTTTCCCGTAAAAATTATGAAAGGTCATCGTAGGATGACCCTAGGTTTTCGGCATTAAAACATTAAAACATTTTAATTTTCCCGTAAAAATTATGAAAGGTCATCGTAGGATGACCCTAGGTGAATAATATATTTTTTTAATAATAATATTTTTTTTAATAATAATATTTTTTTAATATTTTTATGATGTAAAATGAACGAATTTATTATTTATTTTTAAAAATTTCATTTTTTAATTTTCCCGTAAAAATTATGAAAGGTCATCGTAGGATGACCCTAGGTTTTCGGCATAAAAAAATAATTATTCATCAGAAATATCAATAATATATTTTTTTAATATTTTTATGATGTAAAATGAACGAATTTATTATTTATTTTTAAAAATTTCATTTTTTAATTTTCCCGTAAAAATTATGAAAGGTCATCGTAGGATGACCCTAGGTTTTCGGCATTAAAACATTAAAACATTTTAATTTTCCCGTAAAAATTATGAAAGGTCATCGTAGGATGACCCTAGGTGAATAATATATTTTTTTAATAATAATATTTTTTTTAATAATAATATTTTTTTAATATTTTTATCATGTAAAATGAACGAATTTAATATTTATTTTTAAAAATTTCATTTTTTAATTTTCCCGTAAAAATTATGAAAGGTCATCGTAGGATGACCCTAAGTTTTCGGCATAAAAAAATAATTATTCATCAGAAATATCAATAATATATTTTTTTAATATTTTTATGATGTAAAATGAACGAATTTATTATTTATTTTTAAAAATTTCATTTTTTAATTTTCCAGTAAAAATTATGAAAGGTCATCGTAGGATGACCCTAGGTTTTCGGCATAAAAAAATAATTATTCATCAAAAATATCAATAATATATTTTTTTAATATTTTTATGATGTAAAATGAACGAATTAATTATTTATTTTTAAAAATTTCATTTTTTAATATTCAAGTAAAAATTATGAAAGGTAATCGTAGGATGACCCTAGGTTTTCGGCATAAAAAAATAATTATTCATCAGAAATATCAATAATATATTTTTTTAATATTTTTATGATGTAAAATGAACGAATTTATTATTTATTTTTAAAAATTTCATTTTTTAATTTTCCCGTAAAAATTATGAAAGGTCATCGTAGGATGACCCTAGGTTTTCGGCATTAAAACATTAAAACATTTTAATTTTCCCGTAAAAATTATGAAAGGTCATCGTAGGATGACCCTAGGTGAATAATATATTTTTTTAATAATAATATTTTTTTTAATAATAATATTTTTTTAATATTTTTATCATGTAAAATGAACGAATTTATTATTTATTTTTAAAAATTTCATTTTTTAATTTTCCCGTAAAAATTATGAAAGGTCATCGTAGGATGACCCTAGGTTTTCGGCATTAAAAAATAATTATTCATCAGAAATATCAATAATATATTTTTTTAATATTTTTATGATGTAAAATGAACGAATTTATTATTTATTTTTAAAAATTTCATTTTTTAATTTTCCCGTAAAAACTATGAAAGGTCATCGTAGGATGACCCTAGGTTTTCGGCATTAAAACATTAAAACATTTTAATTTTCCCGTAAAAATTATGAAAGGTCATCGTAGGATGACCCTAGGTGAATAATATATTTTTTTAATAATAATATTTTTTTTAATAATAATATTTTTTTAATATTTTTATCATGTAAAATGATTGAATTTAATATTTATTTTTAAAAATTTCATTTATTAATTTTCCCGTAAAAATTATGAAAGGTCATCGTAGGATGACCCTAGGTTTTCGGCATAAAAAAATAATTATTCATCAGAAATATCAATAATATATTTTTTTAATATTTTTATGATGTAAAATGAACGAATTTATTATTTATTTTTAAAAAATTCATTTTTTAATTTTACCGTAAAAATTATGAAAGGTCATCGTAGGATGACCCTAGGTTTTCGGCATAAAAAAATAAGTATTCATCAGAAATATCAATAATATATTTTTTTAATATTTTTATGATGTAAAATGAACGAATTTATTATTTATTTTTAAAAAATTCATTTTTTAATTTTACCGTAAAAATTATGAAAGGTCATCGTAGGATGACCCTAGGTTTTCGGCATAAAAAAATAATTATTCATCAGAAATATCAATAATATATTTTTTTAATATTTTTATGATGTAAAATGAACGAATTTATTATTTATTTTTAAAAATTTCATTTTTTAATTTTCCCGTAAAAATTATGAAAGGTCATCGTAGGATGACCCTAGGTTTTCGGCATAAAAAAATAATTATTCATCAGAAATATCAATAATATATTTTTTTAATATTTTTATGATGTAAAATGAACGAATTTATTATTTATTTTTAAAAATTTCATTTTTTAATTTTCCCGTAAAAATTATGAAAGGTCATCGTAGGATGACCCTAGGTTTTCGGCATTAAAACATTAAAACATTTTAATTTTCCCGTAAAAATTATGAAAGGTCATCGTAGGATGACCCTACGTGAATAATATATTTTTTTAATAATAATATTTTTTTTAATAATAATATTTTTTTAATATTTTTATCATGTAAAATGAACGAATTTAATATTTATTTTTAAAAATTTCATTTTTTAATTTTCCCGTAAAAATTATGAAAGGTCATCGTAGGATGACCCTAGGTTTTCGGCATAAAAAAATAATTATTCATCAGAAATATCAATAATATATTTTTTTAATATTTTTATGATGTAAAATGAACGAATTTATTATTTATTTTTAAAAATTTCATTTTTTAATTTTCCAGTAAAAATTATGAAAGGTCATCGTAGGATGACCCTAGGTTTTCGGCATAAAAAAATAATTATTCATCAAAAATATCAATAATATATTTTTTTAATATTTTTATGATGTAAAATGAACGAATTTATTATTTATTTTTAAAAATTTCATTTTTTAATTTTCCCGTAAAAATTATGAAGGGTCATCGTAGGATGACCCTAGGTTTTCGGCATAAAAAAATAATTATTCATCAGAAAAATCAATAATATATTTTTTTAATATTTTTATGATGTAAAATGAACGAATTTATTATTTATTTTTAAAAATTTCATTTTTTAATTTTCTAGTAAAAATTATGAAAGGTCATCGTAGGATGACCCTAGGTTTCGGCATAAAAAAATAATTATTCGTCAGAAATATGAATAATATATTTTTTTAATATTTTTATGATGTAAAATGAACGAATTAATTATTTATTTTTAAAAATTTCATTTTTTAATATTCCCGTAAAAATTATGAAAGGTAATCGTAGGATGACCCTAGGTTTTCGGCATAAAAAAATAATTATTCATCAGAAATATCAATAATATATTTTTTTAATATTTTTATGATGTAAAATGAACGAATTTATTATTTATTTTTAAAAATTTCATTTTTTAATTTTCCCGTAAAAATTATGAAAGGTCATCGTAGGATGACCCTAGGTTTTCGGCATTAAAACATTAAAACATTTTAATTTTCCCGTAAAAATTATGAAAGGTCATCGTAGGATGACCCTAGGTGAATAATATATTTTTTTAATAATAATATTTTTTTTAATAATAATATTTTTTTAATATTTTTATGATGTAAAATGAACGAATTTATTATTTATTTTTAAAAATTTCATTTTTTAATTTTCCCGTAAAAATTATGAAAGGTCATCGTAGGATGACCCTAGGTTTTCGGCATAAAAAAATAATTATTCATCAGAAATATCAATAATATATTTTTTTAATATTTTTATGATGTAAAATGAACGAATTTATTATTTATTTTTAAAAATTTCATTTTTTAATTTTCCCGTAAAAATTATGAAAGGTCATCGTAGGATGACCCTAGGTTTTCGGCATTAAAACATTAAAACATTTTAATTTTCCCGTAAAAATTATGAAAGGTCATCGTAGGATGACCCTAGGTGAATAATATATTTTTTTAATAATAATATTTTTTTTAATAATAATATTTTTTTAATATTTTTATCATGTAAAATGAACGAATTTAATATTTATTTTTAAAAATTTCATTTTTTAATTTTCCCGTAAAAATTATGAAAGGTCATCGTAGGATGACCCTAGGTTTTCGGCATAAAAAAATAATTATTCATCAGAAATATCAATAATATATTTTTTTAATATTTTTATGATGTAAAATGAACGAATTTATTATTTATTTTTAAAAATTTCATTTTTTAATTTTCCAGTAAAAATTATGAAAGGTCATCGTAGGATGACCCTAGGTTTTCGGCATTAAAACATTAAAACATTTTAATTTTCCCGTAAAAATTATGAAAGGTCATCGTAGGATGACCCTAGGTGAATAATATATTTTTTTAATAATAATATTTTTTTTAATAATAATATTTTTTTAATATTTTTATCATGTAAAATGAACGAATTTATTATTTATTTTTAAAAATTTCATTTTTTAATTTTCCCGTAAAAATTATGAAAGGTCATCGTAGGATGACCCTAGGTTTTCGGCATAAAAAAATAATTATTCATCAGAAATATCAATAATATATTTTTTTAATATTTTTATGATGTAAAATGAACGAATTTATTATTTATTTTTAAAAATTTCATTTTTTAATTTTCCCGTAAAAATTATGAAGGGTCATCGTAGGATGACCCTAGGTTTTCGGCATAAAAAAATAATTATTCATCAGAAATATCAATAATATATTTTTTTAATATTTTTATGATGTAAAATGAACGAATTTATTATTTATTTTTAAAAATTTCATTTTTTAATTTTCTAGTAAAAATTATGAAAGGTCATCGTAGGATGACCCTAGGTTTTCGGCATAAAAAAATAATTATTCATCAGAAATATGAATAATATATTTTTTTAATATTTTTATGATGTAAAATGAACGAATTTATTATTTATTTTTAAAAATTTCATTTTTTAATATTCCCGTAAAAATTATGAAAGGTAATCGTAGGATGACCCTAGGTTTTCGGCATAAAAAAATAATTATTCATCAGAAATATCAATAATATATTTTTTTAATATTTTTATGATGTAAAATGAACGAATTTACTATTTATTTTTAAAAATTTCATTTTTTAATTTTCCCGTAAAAATTATGAAAGGTCATCGTAGGATGACCCTAGGTTTTCGGCATTAAAACATTAAAACATTTTAATTTTCCCGTAAAAATTATGAAAGGTCATCGTAGGATGACCCTAGGTGAATAATATATTTTTTTAATAATAATATTTTTTTTAATAATAATATTTTTTTAATATTTTTATCATGTAAAATGAACGAATTTATTATTTATTTTTAAAAATTTCATTTTTTAATTTTCCCGTAAAAATTATGAAAGGTCATCGTAGGATGACCCTAGGTTTTCGGCATAAAAAAATAATTATTCATCAGAAATATCAATAATATATTTTTTTAATATTTTTATGATGTAAAATGAACGAATTTATTATTTATTTTTAAAAATTTCATTTTTTAATTTTCCCGTAAAAATTATGAAAGGTCATCGTAGGATGACCCTAGGTTTTCGGCATTAAAACATTAAAACATTTTAATTTTCCCGTAAAAATTATGAAAGGTCATCGTAGGATGACCCTAGGTGAATAATATATTTTTTTAATAATAATATTTTTTTTAATAATAATATTTTTTTAATATTTTTATCATGTAAAATGAACGAATTTATTATTTATTTTTAAAAATTTCATTTTTTAATTTTCCCGTAAAAATTATGAAAGGTCATCGTAGGATGACCCTAGGTTTTCGGCATAAAAAAATAATTATTCATCAGAAATATCAATAATATATTTTTTTAATATTTTTATGATGTAAAATGAACGAATTTATTATTTATTTTTAAAAATTTCATTTTTTAATTTTCCCGTAAAAATTATGAAGGGTCATCGTAGGATGACCCTAGGTTTTCGGCATAAAAAAATAATTATTCATCAGAAATATCAATAATATATTTTTTTAATATTTTTATGATGTAAAATGAACGAATTTATTATTTATTTTTAAAAATTTCATTTTTTAATTTTCTAGTAAAAATTATGAAAGGTCATCGTAGGATGACCCTAGGTTTTCGGCATAAAAAAATAATTATTCATCAGAAATATGAATAATATATTTTTTTAATATTTTTATGATGTAAAATGAACGAATTTATTATTTATTTTTAAAAATTTCATTTTTTAATATTCCCGTAAAAATTATGAAAGGTAATCGTAGGATGACCCTAGGTTTTCGGCATAAAAAAATAATTATTCATCAGAAATATCAATAATATATTTTTTTAATATTTTTATGATGTAAAATGAACGAATTTACTATTTATTTTTAAAAATTTCATTTTTTAATTTTCCCGTAAAAATTATGAAAGGTCATCGTAGGATGACCCTAGGTTTTCGGCATTAAAACATTAAAACATTTTAATTTTCCCGTAAAAATTATGAAAGGTCATCGTAGGATGACCCTAGGTGAATAATATATTTTTTTAATAATAATATTTTTTTTAATAATAATATTTTTTTAATATTTTTATCATGTAAAATGAACGAATTTATTATTTATTTTTAAAAATTTCATTTTTTAATTTTCCCGTAAAAATTATGAAAGGTCATCGTAGGATGACCCTAGGTTTTCGGCATAAAAAAATAATTATTCATCAGAAATATCAATAATATATTTTTTTAATATTTTTATGATGTAAAATGAACGAATTTATTATTTATTTTTAAAAATTTCATTTTTTAATTTTCCCGTAAAAATTATGAAAGGTCATCGTAGGATGACCCTAGGTTTTCGGCATTAAAACATTAAAACATTTTAATTTTCCCGTAAAAATTATGAAATCGTAGGATGACCCTAGGTGAATAATATATTTTTTTAATAATAATATTTTTTTTAATAATAATATTTTTTTAATATTTTTATCATGTAAAATGAACGAAGTTATTATTTATTTTTAAAAATTTCATTTTTTAATTTTACCGTAAAAATTATGAAAGGTCATCGTAGGATGACCCTAGGTTTTCGGCATAAAAAAATAATTATTCATCAGAAATATCAATAATATATTTTTTTAATATTTTTATGATGTAAAATGAACGAATTTATTATTTATTTTTAAAAATTTCATTTTTTAATTTTCCCGTAAAAATTATGAAAGGTCATCGTAGGATGACAATAGGTTTTCGGCATAAAAAAATAATTATTCATCAGAAATATCAATAATATATTTTTTTAATATTTTTATGATGTAAAATGAACGAATTTATTATTTATTTTTAAAAATTTCATTTTTTAATTTTCTAGTAAAAATTATGAAAGGTCATCGTAGGATGACCATAGGTTTTCGGCATAAAAAATAATTATTCATCAGAAATATCAATAATATATTTTTTTAATATTTTTATGATGTAAAATGAACGAAGTTATTATTTATTTTTAAAAATTTCATTTTTTAATTTTACCGTAAAAATTATGAAAGGTCATCGTAGGATGACCCTAGGTTTTCGGCATAAAAAAATAATTATTCAT
The DNA here is from genome assembly GCA_963082975.1 of Labia minor. Lineage (NCBI taxonomy): Eukaryota > Metazoa > Arthropoda > Insecta > Dermaptera > Spongiphoridae > Labia > Labia minor. The sequence continues at coordinate 120,507,020 of OY720344.1, read as the reverse complement.
CAGAAATATCAATAATATATTTTTTTAATATTTTTATGATGTAAAATGAACGAATTTATTATTTATTTTTAAAAATTTCATTTTTTAAATTTACCGAAAAAATTATGAAAGGTCATCGTAGGATGACCCTAGGTTTTCGGCATAAAAAAATAATTATTCATCAGAAATATCAATAATATATTTTTTTAATATTTTTATGATGTAAAATGAACGAATTTATTATTTATTTTTAAAAATTTCATTTTTTAATATTCCCGTAAAAATTATCAAAGGTCATCGTAGGATGACCCTAGGTTTTCGGCATAAAAAAATAATTATTCATCAGAAATATCAATAATATATTTTTTTAATATTTTTATGATGTAAAATGAACGAATTTATTATTTATTTTTTAAAATTTCATTTTTTAATATTCCCGTAAAAATTATGAAAGGTCATCGTAGGATAACCCTAGGTTTTCGGCATAAAAAAATAATTATTCATCAGAAATATCAATAATATATTTTTTTAATATTTTTATGATGTAAAATGAACGAAGTTATTATTTATTTTTAAAAATTTCATTTTTTAATTTTACCGTAAAAATTATGAAAGGTCATCGTAGGATGACCCTAGGTTTTCGGCATAAAAAAATAATTATTCATCAGAAATATCAATAATATATTTTTTTAATATTTTTATGATGTAAAATGAACGAATTTATTATTTATTTTTAAAAATTTCATTTTTTAATATTCCCGTAAAAATTATGAAAGGTCATCGTAGGATGACCCTAGGTTTTCGGCATAAAAAAATAATTATTCATCAGAAATATCAATAATATATTTTTTTAATATTATAATGATGTAAAATGAACGAATTTATTATTTATTTTTAAAAATTTCATTTTTTAATTTTACCGTAAAAATTATGAAAGGTCATCGTAGGATGACCCTAGGTTTTCGGCATAAAAAAATAATTATTCATCAGAAATATGAATAATATATTTTTTTAATATTTTTATGATGTAAAATGAACGAAGTTATTATTTATTTTTAAAAATTTCATTTTTTAATTTTACCGAAAAAATTATGAAAGGTCATCGTAGGATGACCCTAGGTTTTCGGAATAAAAAAATAATTATTCATCAGAAATATCAATAATATATTTTTTTAATATTTTTATGATGTAAAATGAACGAATTTATTATTTATTTTTAAAAATTACATTTTTTAATTTTCCCGTAAAAATTATGAAAGGTCATCGTAGGATAACCCTAGATTTTCGGCATAAAAAAATAATTATTCATCAGAAATATGAATAATATATTTTTTTAATATTTTTATGATGTAAAATGAACGAATTTATTATTTATTTTTAAAAATTTCATTTTTTAATATTCCCGTAAAAATTATGAAAGGTCATCGTAGGATGACCCTAGGTTTTCGGCATAAAAAAATAATTATTCATCAGAAATATGAATAATATATTTTTTTAATATTATAATGATGTAAAATGAACGAATTTATTATTTATTTTTAAAAATTTCATTTTTTAATTTTACCGTAAAAATTATGAAAGGTCATCGTAGGATGACCCTAGGTTTTCGGCATAAAAAAATAATTATTCATCAGAAATATCAATAATATATTTTTTTAATATTTTTATGATGTAAAATGAACGAATTTATTATTTATTTTTAAAAATTACATTTTTTAATTTTCCCGTAAAAATTATGAAAGGTCATCGTTGGATAACCCTAGGTTTTCGGCATAAAAAAATAATTATTCATCAGAAATATCAATAATATATTTTTTTAATATTTTTATGATGTAAAATGAACGAAGTTATTATTTATTTTTAAAAATTTCATTTTTTAATTTTACCGTAAAAATTATGAAAGGTCATCGTAGGATGACCCTAGGTTTTCGGCATAAAAAAATAATTATTCATCAGAAATATCAATAATATATTTTTTTAATATTTTTATGATGTAAAATGAACGAATTTATTATTTATTTTTAAAAATTTCATTTTTTAATATTCCCGTAAAAATTATGACAGGTCATCGTAGGATGACCCTAGGTTTTCGGCATAAAAAAATAATTATTCATCAGAAATATCAATAATATATTTTTTTAATATTATAATGATGTAAAATGAACGAATTTATTATTTATTTTTAAAAATTTCATTTTTTAATTTTACCGTAAAAATTATGAAAGGTCATCGTAGGATGACCCTAGGTTTTCGGCATAAAAAAATAATTATTCATCAGAAATATGAATAATATATTTTTTTAATATTTTTATGATGTAAAATGAACGAAGTTATTATTTATTTTTAAAAATTTCATTTTTTAATTTTACCGAAAAAATTATGAAAGGTCATCGTAGGATGACCCTAGGTTTTCGGCATAAAAAAATAATTATTCATCAGAAATATCAATAATATATTTTTTTAATATTATAATGATGTAAAATGAACGAATTTATTATTTATTTTTAAAAATTTCATTTTTTAATTTTACCGTAAAAATTATGAAAGGTCATCGTAGGATGACCCTAGGTTTTCGGCATAAAAAAATAATTATTCATCAGAAATATGAATAATATATTTTTTTAATATTTTTATGATGTAAAATGAACGAAGTTATTATTTATTTTTAAAAATTTCATTTTTTAATTTTACCGAAAAAATTATGAAAGGTCATCGTAGGATGACCCTAGGTTTTCGGCATAAAAAAATAATTATTCATCAGAAATATAAATAATATATTTTTTTAATATTTTTATGATGTAAAATGAACGAATTTATTATTTATTTTTAAAAAATGAACGAATTTATTATTTATTTTTAAAAATTTCATTTTTTAATTTTACCGTAAAAATTATGAAAGGTCATCGTAGGATGACCCTAGGTTTTCGGCATAAAAAAATAATTATTCATCAGAAATATCAATAATATATTTTTTTAATATTTTTATGATGTAAAATGAACGAATTTATTATTTATTTTTAAAAATTTCATTTTTTAATATTCCCGTAAAAATTATGAAAGGTCATCGTAGGATGACCCTAGGTTTTCGGCATAAAAAAATAATTATTCATCAGAAATATGAATAATATATTTTTTTAATATTTTTATGATGTAAAATGAACGAAGTTATTATTTATTTTTAAAAATTTCATTTTTTAATTTTCCAGTAAAAATTATGAAAGGTCATCGTAGGATGACCCTAGGTTTTCGGCATAAAAAAATAATTTTTAGTAAGAAATATCAATAATATATTTTTTTAATATTTTTATGATGTAAAATGAACGAATTTATTATTTATTTTTAAAAATTTCATTTTTTAAAATTCCCGTAAAAATTATGAAAGGTCATCGTAGGATGACCCTAGGTTTTCGGCATAAAAAAATAATTATTCATCAGAAATATCAATAATATATTTTTTTAATATTTTTATGATGTAAAATGAACGAATTTATTATTTATTTTTAAAAATTTCATTTTTTAATATTCCCGTAAAAATTATGAAAGATCATCGTAGGATGACCCTAGGTTTTCGGCATAAAAAAATAATTATTCATCAGAAATATCAATAATATATTTTTTTAATATTTTTATGATGTAAAATGAACGAATTTATTATTTATTTTTAAAAATTTCATTTTTTAATTTTACCGTAAAAATTATGAAAGGTCATCGTAGGATGACCCTAGGTTTTCGGCATAAAAAAATAATTATTCATCAGAAATATCAATAATATATTTGTTTAATATTTTTATGATGTAAAATGAACGAATTTATTATTTATTTTTAAAAATTTCATTTTTTAATTTTACCGTAAAAATTATGAAAGGTCATCGTAGGATGACCCTAGGTTTTCGGCATAAAAAAATAATTATTCATCAGAAATATGAATAATATATTTTTTTAATTTTATAATGATGTAAAATGAACGAATTTATTATTTATTTTTAAAGATTTCATTTTTTAATTTTACCGTAAAAATTATGAAAGGTCATCGTAGGATGACCCTAGGTTTTCGGCATAAAAAAATAATTATTCATCAGAAATATCAATAATATATTTTTTTAATATTTTTATGATGTAAAATGAACGAATTTATTATTTATTTTTAAAAATTTCATTTTTTAAATTTACCGAAAAAATTATGAAAGGTCATCGTAGGATGACCCTAGGTTTTCGGCATAAAAAAATAATTATTCATCAGAAATATCAATAATATATTTTTTTAATATTTTTATGATGTAAAATGAACGAATTTATTATTTATTTTTAAAAATTTCATTTTTTAATTTTACCGTAAAAATTATGAAAGGTCATCGTAGGATGACCCTAGGTTTTCGGCATAAAAAAATAATTATTCATCAGAAATATCAATAATATATTTTTTTAATATTTTTATGATGTAAAATGAACGAATTTATTATTTATTTTTAAAAATTTCATTTTTTAAATTTACCGAAAAAATTATGAAAGGTCATCGTAGGATGACCCTAGGTTTTCGGCATAAAAAAATAATTATTCATCAGAAATATCAATAATATATTTTTTTAATATTTTTATGATGTAAAATGAACGAATTTATTATTTATTTTTAAAAATTTCATTTTTTAATATTCCCGTAAAAATTATGAAAGGTCATCGTAGGATAACCCTAGGTTTTCGGCATAAAAAAATAATTATTCATCAGAAATATCAATAATATATTTTTTTAATATTTTTATGATGTAAAATGAACGAAGTTATTATTTATTTTTAAAAATTTCATTTTTTAATTTTACCGTAAAAATTATGAAAGGTCATCGTAGGATGACCCTAGGTTTTCGGCATAAAAAAATAATTATTCATCAGAAATATCAATAATATATTTTTTTAATATTTTTATGATGTAAAATGAACGAATTTATTATTTATTTTTAAAAATTTCATTTTTTAATATTCCCGTAAAAATTATGAAAGGTCATCGTAGGATGACCCTAGGTTTTCGGCATAAAAAAATAATTATTCATCAGAAATATCAATAATATATTTTTTTAATATAATAATGATGTAAAATGAACGAATTTATTATTTATTTTTAAAAATTTCATTTTTTAATTTTACCGTAAAAATTATGAAAGGTCATCGTAGGATGACCCTAGGTTTTCGGCATAAAAAAATAATTATTCATCAGAAATATGAATAATATATTTTTTTAATATTTTTATGATGTAAAATGAACGAAGTTATTATTTATTTTTAAAAATTTCATTTTTTAAATTTACCGAAAAAATTATGAAAGGTCATCGTAGGATGACCCTAGGTTTTCGGCATAAAAAAATAATTATTCATCAGAAATATCAATAATATATTTGTTTAATATTTTTATGATGTAAAATGAACGAATTTATTATTTATTTTTAAAAATTTCATTTTTTAATTTTACCGTAAAAATTATCAAAGGTCATCGTAGGATGACCCTAGGTTTTCGGCATAAAAAAATAATTATTCATCAGAAATATCAATAATATATTTTTTTAATATTTTTATGATGTAAAATGAACGAATTTATTATTTATTTTTAAAAATTTCATTTTTTAAATTTACCGAAAAAATTATGAAAGGTCATCGTAGGATGACCCTAGGTTTTCGGCATAAAAAAATAATTATTCATCAGAAATATCAATAATATATTTTTTTAATATTTTTTGATGTAAAATGAACGAATTTATTATTTATTTTTAAAAATTTCATTTTTTAATTTTACCGTAAAAATTATGAAAGGTCATCGTAGGATGACCCTAGGTTTTCGGCATAAAAAAATAATTATTCATCAGAAATATGAATAATATATTTTTTTAATATTATAATGATGTAAAATGAACGAATTTATTATTTATTTTTAAAGATTTCATTTTTTAATTTTCCAGTAAAAATTATGAAAGGTCATCGTAGGATGACCCTAGGTTTTCGGCATAAAAAAATAATTTTTAGTAAGAAATATCAATTATATATTTTTTTAATATTTTTATAATGTAAAATGATCGAATTTATTATTTATTTTTAAAAATTTCATTTTTTAATATTCCCGTAAAAATTATCAAAGGTCATCGTAGGATGACCCTTGGTTTTCGGCATAAAAAAATAATTATTCATCAGAAATATGAATAATATATTTTTTTAATATTTTTATGATGTAAAATGAACGAATTTATTATTTATTTTTAAAAATTTCATTTTTTAATTTTACCGTAAAAATTATGAAAGGTCATCGTAGGATGACCCTAGGTTTTCGGCATAAAAAAATAATTATTCATCAGAAATATCAATAATATATTTTTTTAATATTTTTATGATGTAAAATGAACGAATTTATTATTTATTTTTAAAAATTTCATTTTTTAATATTCCCGTAAAAATTATGAAAGGTCATCGTAGGATGACCCTAGGTTTTCGGCATAAAAAAATAATTATTCATCAGAAATATCAATAATATATTTTTTTAATATTATAATGATGTAAAATGAACGAATTTATTATTTATTTTTAAAAATTTCATTTTTTAATTTTACCGTAAAAATTATGAAAGGTCATCGTAGGATGACCTTAGGTTTTCGGCATAAAAAAATAATTATTCATCAGAAATATGAATAATATATTTTTTTAATATTTTTATGATGTAAAATGAACGAAGTTATTATTTATTTTTAAAAATTTCATTTTTTAATTTTACCGAAAAAATTATGAAAGGTCATCATAGGATGACCCTAGGTTTTCGGCATAAAAAAATAATTATTCATCAGAAATATCAATAATATATTTTTTTAATATTTTTATTATGTAAAATGAACGAATTTATTATTTATTTTTAAAAATTTCATTTTTTAATATTCCCGTAAAAATTATGAAAGGTCATCGTAGGATGACCCTAGGTTTTCGGCATAAAAAAATAATTATTCATCAGAAATATCAATAATATATTTTTTTAATATTTTTATGATGTAAAATGAACGAATTTATTATTTATTTTTAAAAATTTCATTTTTTAAATTTACCGAAAAAATTATGAAAGGTCATCGTAGGATGACCCTAGGTTTTCGGCATAAAAAAATAATTATTCATCAGAAATATCAAAAATATATTTTTTTAATATTTTTATGATGTAAAATGAACGAAGTTATTATTTATTTTTAAAAATTTAATTTTTTAATTTTACCGTAAAAATTATGAAAGGTCATCGTAGGATGACCCTAGGTTTTCGGCATAAAAAAATAATTATTCATCAGAAATATCAATAATATATTTTTTTAATATTTTTATGATGTAAAATGAACGAATTTATTATTTATTTTTAAAAATTTCATTTTTTAATATTCCCGTAAAAATTATGAAAGGTCATCGTAGGATGACCCTAGGTTTTCGGCATAAAAAAATAATTATTCATCAGAAATATCAATAATATATTTTTTTAATATTTTTATGATGTAAAATGAACGAATTTATTATTTATTTTTAAAAATTTCATTTTTTAATATTCCCGTAAAAATTATCAAAGGTCATCGTAGGATGACCCTAGGTTTTCGGCATAAAAAAATAATTATTCATCAGAAATATCAATAATATATTTTTTTAATATTTTTATGATGTAAAATGAACGAATTTATTATTTATTTTTAAAAATTTCATTTTTTAAATTTACCGAAAAAATTATGAAAGGTCATCGTAGGATGACCCTAGGTTTTCGGCATAAAAAAATAATTATTCATCAGAAATATCAATAATATATTTGTTTAATATTTTTATGATGTAAAATGAACGAATTTATTATTTATTTTTAAAAATTTCATTTTTTAATTTTACCGTAAAAATTATGAAAGGTCATCGTAGGATGACCCTAGGTTTTCGGCATAAAAAAATAATTATTCATCAGAAATATCAATAATATATTTTTTTAATATTTTTATGATGTAAAATGAACGAATTTATTATTTATTTTTAAAAATTTCATTTTTTAAATTTACCGAAAAAATTATGAAAGGTCATCGTAGGATGACCCTAGGTTTTCGGCATAAAAAAATAATTATTCATCAGAAATATCAATAATATATTTTTTTAATATTTTTATGATGTAAAATGAACGAATTTATTATTTATTTTTAAAAATTTCATTTTTTAAATTTACCGAAAAAATTATGAAAGGTCATCGTAGGATGACCCTAGGTTTTCGGCATAAAAAAATAATTATTCATCAGAAATATCAATAATATATTTTTTTAATATTTTTATGATGTAAAATGAACGAATTTATTATTTATTTTTAAAAATTTCATTTTTTAATTTTACCGTAAAAATTATGAAAGGTCATCGTAGGATGACCCTAGGTTTTCGGCATAAAAAAATAATTATTCATCAGAAATATGAATAATATATTTTTTTAATATTATAATGATGTAAAATGAACGAATTTATTATTTATTTTTAAAGATTTCATTTTTTAATTTTCCAGTAAAAATTATGAAAGGTCATCGTAGGATGACCCTAGGTTTTCGGCATAAAAAAATAATTTTTAGTAAGAAATATCAATTATATATTTTTTTAATATTTTTATGATGTAAAATGATCGAATTTATTATTTATTTTTAAAAATTTCATTTTTTAATATTCCCGTAAAAATTATCAAAGGTCATCGTAGGATGACACTTGGTTTTCGGCATAAAAAAATAATTTTTCATCAGAAATATGAATAATATATTTTTTTAATATTTTTATGATGTAAAATGAACGAATTTATTATTTATTTTTAAAAATTTCATTTTTTAATTTTACCGTAAAAATTATGAAAGGTCATCGTAGGATGACCCTAGGTTTTCGGCATAAAAAAATAATTATTCATCAGAAATATCAATAATATATTTTTTTAATATTTTTATGATGTAAAATGAACGAATTTATTATTTATTTTTAAAAATTTCATTTTTTAATATTCCCGTAAAAATTATGAAAGGTCATCGTAGGATGACCCTAGGTTTTCGGCATAAAAAAATAATTATTCATCAGAAATATCAATAATATATTTTTTTAATATTATAATGATGTAAAATGAACGAATTTATTATTTATTTTTAATAATTTCATTTTTTAATTTTACCGTAAAAATTATGAAAGGTCATCGTAGGATGACCCTAGGTTTTCGGCATAAAAAAATAATTATTCATCAGAAATATGAATAATATATTTTTTTAATATTTTTATGATGTAAAATGAACGAAGTTATTATTTATTTTTAAAAATTTCATTTTTTAATTTTACCGAAAAAATTATGAAAGGTCATCGTAGGATGACCCTAGGTTTTCGGCATAAAAAAATAATTATTCATCAGAAATATCAATAATATATTTTTTTAATATTTTTATGATGTAAAATGAACGAATTTATTATTTATTTTTAAAAATTTCATTTTTTAATATTCCCGTAAAAATTATGAAAGGTCATCGTAGGATGACCCTAGGTTTTCGGCATAAAAAAATAATTATTCATCAGAAATATCAATAATATATTTTTTTAATATTTTTATGATGTAAAATGAACGAATTTATTATTTATTTTTAAAAATTTCATTTTTTAAATTTACCGAAAAAATTATGAAAGGTCATCGTAGGATGACCCTAGGTTTTCGGCATAAAAAAATAATTATTCATCAGAAATATCAATAATATATTTTTTTAATATTTTTATGATGTAAAATGAACGAATTTATTATTTATTTTTAAAAATTTCATTTTTTAATATTCCCGTAAAAATTATGAAAGGTCATCGTAGGATAACCCTAGGTTTTCGGCATAAAAAAATAATTATTCATCAGAAATATCAATAATATATTTTTTTAATATTTTTATGATGTAAAATGAACGAAGTTATTATTTATTTTTAAAAATTTCATTTTTTAATTTTACCGTAAAAATTATGAAAGGTCATCGTAGGATGACCCTAGGTTTTCGGCATAAAAAAATAATTATTCATCAGAAATATCAATAATATATTTTTTTAATATTTTTATGATGTAAAATGAACGAATTTATTATTTATTTTTAAAAATTTCATTTTTTAATATTCCCGTAAAAATTATGAAAGGTCATCGTAGGATGACCCTAGGTTTTCGGCATAAAAAAATAATTATTCATCAGAAATATCAATAATATATTTTTTTAATATTATAATGATGTAAAATGAACGAATTTATTATTTATTTTTAAAAATTTCATTTTTTAATTTTACCGTAAAAATTATGAAAGGTCATCGTAGGATGACCCTAGGTTTTCGGCATAAAAAAATAATTATTCATCAGAAATATGAATAATATATTTTTTTAATATTTTTATGATGTAAAATGAACGAAGTTATTATTTATTTTTAAAAATTTCATTTTTTAATTTTACCGAAAAAATTATGAAAGGTCATCGTAGGATGACCCTAGGTTTTCGGCATAAAAAAATAATTATTCATCAGAAATATCAATAATATATTTTTTTAATATTTTTATGATGTAAAATGAACGAATTTATTATTTATTTTTAAAAATTTCATTTTTTAATATTCCCGTAAAAATTATCAAAGGTCATCGTAGGATGACCCTAGGTTTTCGGCATAAAAAAATAATTATTCATCAGAAATATCAATAATATATTTTTTTAATATTTTTATGATGTAAAATGAACGAATTTATTATTTATTTTTAAAAATTTCATTTTTTAAATTTACCGAAAAAATTATGAAAGGTCATCGTAGGATGACCCTAGGTTTTCGGCATAAAAAAATAATTATTCATCAGAAATATCAATAATATATTTGTTTAATATTTTTATGATGTAAAATGAACGAATTTATTATTTATTTTTAAAAATTTCATTTTTTAATTTTACCGTAAAAATTATGAAAGGTCATCGTATGATGACCCTAGGTTTTCGGCATAAAAAAATAATTATTCATCAGAAATATGAATAATATATTTTTTTAATATTATAATGATGTAAAATGAACGAATTTATTATTTATTTTTAAAGATTTCATTTTTTAATTTTACCGTAAAAATTATGAAAGGTCATCGTAGGATGACCCTAGGTTTTCGGCATAAAAAAATAATTATTCATCAGAAATATCAATAATATATTTTTTTAATATTTTTATGATGTAAAATGAACGAATTTATTATTTATTTTTAAAAATTTCATTTTTTAAATTTACCGAAAAAATTATGAAAGGTCATCGTAGGATGACCCTAGGTTTTCGGCATAAAAAAATAATTATTCATCAGAAATATCAATAATATATTTTTTTAATATTTTTATGATGTAAAATGAACGAATTTATTATTTATTTTTAAAAATTTCATTTTTTAAATTTACCGAAAAAATTATGAAAGGTCATCGTAGGATGACCCTAGGTTTTCGGCATAAAAAAATAATTATTCATCAGAAATATCAATAATATATTTTTTTAATATTTTTATGATGTAAAATGAACGAATTTATTATTTATTTTTAAAAATTTCATTTTTTAATTTTACCGTAAAAATTATGAAAGGTCATCGTAGGATAACCCTAGGTTTTCGGCATAAAAAAATAATTATTCATCAGAAATATCAATAATATATTTTTTTAATATTTTTATGATGTAAAATGAACGAAGTTATTATTTATTTTTAAAAATTTCATTTTTTAATTTTACCGTAAAAATTATGAAAGGTCATCGTAGGATGACCCTAGGTTTTCGGCATAAAAAAATAATTATTCATCAGAAATATCAATAATATATTTTTTTAATATTTTTATGATGTAAAATGAACGAAGTTATTATTTATTTTTAAAAATTTCATTTTTTAATATTCCCGTAAAAATTATGAAAGGTCATCGTAGGATGACCCTAGGTTTTCGGCATAAAAAAATAATTATTCATCAGAAATATCAATAATATATTTTTTTAATATTATAATGATGTAAAATGAACGAATTTATTATTTATTTTTAAAAATTTCATTTTTTAATTTTACCGTAAAAATTATGAAAGGTCATCGTAGGATGACCCTAGGTTTTCGGCATAAAAAAATAATTATTCATCAGAAATATGAATAATATATTTTTTTAATATTTTTATGATGTAAAATGAACGAAGTTATTATTTATTTTTAAAAATTTCATTTTTTAATTTTACCGAAAAAATTATGAAAGGTCATCGTAGGATGACCCTAGGTTTTCGGCATAAAAAAATAATTATTCATCAGAAATATCAATAATATATTTTTTTTAATATTTTTATGATGTAAAATGAACGAATTTATTATTTATTTTTAAAAATTTCATTTTTTAATATTCCCGTAAAAATTATCAAAGGTCATCTTAGGATGACCCTAGGTTTTCGGCATAAACAAATAATTATTCATCAGAAATATCAATAATATATTTTTTTAATATTTTTATGATGTAAAATGAACGAATTTATTATTTATTTTTAAAAATTACATTTTTTAATTTTCCAGTAAAAATTATGAAAGGTCATCGTAGGATGACCCTAGGTTTTCGGCATAATAAAATAATTTTTAGTAAGAAATATCAATAATATATTTTTTTAATATTTTTATGATGTAAAATGAACGAATTTATTATTTATTTTTAAAAATTTCATTTTTTAAATTTACCGAAAAAATTATGAAAGGTCATCGTAGGATGACCCTAGGTTTTCGGCATAAAAAAATAATTATTCATCAGAAATATGAATAATATATTTTTTTAATATTATAATGATGTAAAATGAACGAATTTATTATTTATTTTTAAAAATTTCATTTTTTAATTTTCCAGTAAAAATTATGAAAGGTCATCGTAGGATGACCCTAGGTTTTCGGCATAAAAAAATAATTTTTAGTAAGAAATATCAATAATATATTTTTTTAATATTTTTATGATGTAAAATGAACGAATTTATTATTTATTTTTAAAAATTTCATTTTTTAATATTCCCGTAAAAATTATGAAAGGTCATCGTAGGATGACCCTAGGTTTTCGGCATAAAAAAATAATTATTCATCAGAAATATGAATAATATATTTTTTTAATATTTTTATGATGTAAAATGAACGAATTTATTATTTATTTTTAAAAATTTCATTTTTTAATTTTACCGAAAAAATTATGAAAGGTCATCGTAGGATGACCCTAGGTTTTCGGCATAAAAAAATAATTATTCATCAGAAATATCAATAATATATTTTTTTAATATTTTTATGATGTAAAATGAACGAATTTATTATTTATTTTTAAAAATTTCATTTTTTAATATTCCCGTAAAAATTATGAAAGGTCATCGTAGGATAACCCTAGGTTTTCGGCATAAAAAAATAATTATTCATCAGAAATATCAATAATATATTTTTTTAATATTTTTATGATGTAAAATGAACGAAGTTATTATTTATTTTTAAAAATTTCATTTTTTAATTTTACCGTAAAAATTATGAAAGGTCATCGTAGGATGACCCTAGGTTTTCGGCATAAAAAAATAATTATTCATCAGAAATATCAATAATATATTTTTTTAATATTTTTATGATGTAAAATGAACGAATTTATTATTTATTTTTAAAAATTTCATTTTTTAATATTCCCGTAAAAATTATGAAAGGTCATCGTAGGATGACCCTAGGTTTTCGGCATAAAAAAATAATTATTCATCAGAAATATCAATAATATATTTTTTTAATATTATAATGATGTAAAATGAACGAATTTATTATTTATTTTTAAAAATTTCATTTTTTAATTTTACCGTAAAAATTATGAAAGGTCACCCTAGGTTTTCGGCATAAAAAAATAATTATTCATCAGAAATATGAATAATATATTTTTTTAATATTTTTATGATGTAAAGTGAACGAAGTTATTATTTATTTTTAAAAATTTCATTTTTTAATTTTACCGAAAAAATTATGAAAGGTCATCGTAGGATGACCCTAGGTTTTCGGCATAAAAAAATAATTTTTAGTAAGAAATATCAATAATATATTTTTTTAATATTTTTATGATGTAAAATGAACGAATTTATTATTTATTTTTAAAAATTTCATTTTTTAAATTTACCGAAAAAATTATGAAAGGTCATCGTAGGATGACCCTACGTTTTCGGCATAAAAAAATAATTATTCATCAGAAATATGAATAATATATTTTTTTAATATTATAATGATGTAAAATGAACGAATTTATTATTTATTTTTAAAAATTTCATTTTTTAATTTTCCAGTAAAAATTATGAAAGGTCATCGTAGGATGACCCTAGGTTTTCGGCATAAAAAAATAATTTTTAGTAAGAAATATCAATAATATATTTTTTTAATATTTTTATGATGTAAAATGAACGAATTTATTATTTATTTTTAAAAATTTCATTTTTTAATATTCCCGTAAAAATTATGAAAGGTCATCGTAGGATGACCCTAGGTTTTCGGCATAAAAAAATAATTATTCATCAGAAATATGAATAATATATTTTTTTAATATTTTTATGATGTAAAATGAACGAATTTATTATTTACTTTTAAAAATTTCATTTTTTAATTTTACCGTAAAAATTATGAAAGGTCATCGTAGGATGACCCTAGGTTTTCGGCATAAAAAAATAATTATTCATCAGAAATATCAATAATATATTTTTTTAATATTTTTATGATGTAAAATGAACGAATTTATTATTTATTTTTAAAAATTTCATTTTTTAATATTCCCGTAAAAATTATGAAAGGTCATCGTAGGATGACCCTAGGTTTTCGGCATAAAAAAATAATTATTCATCAGAAATATCAATAATATATTTTTTTAATATTATAATGATGTAAAATGAACGAATTTATTATTTATTTTTAAAAATTTCATTTTTTAATTTTACCGTAAAAATTATGAAAGGTCACCCTAGGTTTTCGGCATAAAAAAATAATTATTCATCAGAAATATGAATAATATATTTTTTTAATATTTTTATGATGTAAAGTGAACGAAGTTATTATTTATTTTTAAAAATTTCATTTTTTAATTTTACCGAAAAAATTATGAAAGGTCATCGTAGGATGACCCTAGGTTTTCGGCATAAAAAAATAATTTTTAGTAAGAAATATCAATAATATATTTTTTTAATATTTTTATGATGTAAAATGAACGAATTTATTATTTATTTTTAAAAATTTCATTTTTTAAATTTACCGAAAAAATTATGAAAGGTCATCGTAGGATGACCCTACGTTTTCGGCATAAAAAAATAATTATTCATCAGAAATATGAATAATATATTTTTTTAATATTTTTATGATGTAAAATGAACGAAGTTATTATTTATTTTTAAAAATTTCAATTTTTAATTTTACCGAAAAAATTATGAAAGGTCATCGTAGGATGACCTAGGTTTTCGGCATAAAAAAATAATTATTCATCAGAAATATCAATAATATATTTTTTTTAATATTTTTATGATGTAAAATGAACGAATTTATTATTTATTTTTAAAAATTTCATTTTTTAATATTCCCGTAAAAATTATCAAAGGTCATCGTAGGATGACCCTAGGTTTTCGGCATAAACAAATAATTATTCATCAGAAATATGAATAATATATTTTTTTAATATTTTTATGATGTAAAATGAACGAAGTTATTATTTATTTTTAAAAATTTCATTTTTTAATTTTACCGAAAAAATTATGAAAGGTCATCGTAGGATGACCCTAGGTTTTCGGCATAAAAAAATAATTATTCATCAGAAATATCAATAATATATTTTTTTAATATTTTTATGATGTAAAATGAACGAATTTATTATTTATTTTTAAAAATTTCATTTTTTAATATTCCCGTAAAAATTATGAAAGGTCATCGTAGGATAACCCTAGGTTTTGGGCATAAAAAAATAATTATTCATCAGAAATATCAATAATATATTTTTTTAATATTTTTATGATGTAAAATGAACGAAGTTATTATTTATTTTTAAAAATTTCATTTTTTAATTTTACCGTAAAAATTATGAAAGGTCATCGTAGGATGACCCTAGGTTTTCGGCATAAAAAAATAATTATTCATCAGAAATATCAATAATATATTTTTTTAATATTTTTATGATGTAAAATGAACGAATTTATTATTTATTTTTAAAAATTTCATTTTTTAATATTCCCGTAAAAATTATGAAAGGTCATCGTAGGATGACCCTAGGTTTTCGGCATAAAAAAATAATTATTCATCAGAAATATCAATAATATATTTTTTTAATATTATAATGATGTAAAATGAACGAATTTATTATTTATTTTTAAAAATTTCATTTTTTAATTTTACCGTAAAAATTATGAAAGGTCATCGTAGGATGACCCTAGGTTTTCGGCATAAAAAATAATTATTCATCAGAAATATGAATAATATATTTTTTTAATATTTTTATGATGTAAAATGAACGAAGTTATTATTTATTTTTAAAAATTTCATTTTTTAATTTTACCGAAAAAATTATGAAAGGTCACCGTAGGATGACCCTAGGTTTTCGGCATAAAAAAATAATTATTCATCAGAAATATCAATAATATATTTTTTTAATATTTTTATGATGTAAAATGAACGAATTTATTATTTATTTTTAAAAATTTCATTTTTTAATATTCCCGTAAAAATTATCAAAGGTCATCGTAGGATGACCCTAGGTTTTCGGCATAAAAAAATAATTATTCATCAGAAATATCAATAATATATTTTTTTAATATTTTTATGATGTAAAATGAACGAATTTATTATTTATTTTTAAAAATTTCATTTTTTAAATTTACCGAAAAAATTATGAAAGGTCATCGTAGGATGACCCTAGGTTTTCGGCATAAAAAAATAATTATTCATCAGAAATATCAATAATATATTTGTTTAATATTTTTATGATGTAAAATGAACGAATTTATTATTTATTTTTAAAAATTTCATTTTTTAATTTTACCGTAAAAATTATGAAAGGTCATCGTAGGATGACCCTAGGTTTTCGGCATAAAAAAATAATTATTCATCAGAAATATGAATAATATATTTTTTTAATATTATAATGATGTAAAATGAACGAATTTATTATTTATTTTTAAAGATTTCATTTTTTAATTTTACCGTAAAAATTATGAAAGGTCATCGTAGGATGACCCTAGGTTTTCGGCATAAAAAAATAATTATTCATCAGAAATATCAATAATATATTTTTTTAATATTTTTATGATGTAAAATGAACGAATTTATTATTTATTTTTAAAAATTTCATTTTTTAAATTTACCGAAAAAATTATGAAAGGTCATCGTAGGATGACCCTAGGTTTTCGGCATAAAAAAATAATTATTCATCAGAAATATCAATAATATATTTTTTTAATATTTTTATGATGTAAAATGAACGAAGTTATTATTTATTTTTAAAAATTTCATTTTTTAATTTTACCGTAAAAATTATGAAAGGTCATCGTAGGATGACCCTAGGTTTTCGGCATAAAAAAATAATTATTCATCAGAAATATCAATAATATATTTTTTTAATATTTTTATGATGTAAAATGAACGAAGTTATTATTTATTTTTAAAAATTTCATTTTTTAATATTCCCGTAAAAATTATGAAAGGTCATCGTAGGATGACCCTAGGTTTTCGGCATAAAAAAATAATTATTCATCAGAAATATCAATAATATATTTTTTTAATATTATAATGATGTAAAATGAACGAATTTATTATTTATTTTTAAAAATTTCATTTTTTAATTTTACCGTAAAAATTATGAAAGGTCATCGTAGGATGACCCTAGGTTTTCGGCATAAAAAAATAATTATTCATCAGAAATATGAATAATATATTTTTTTAATATTTTTATGATGTAAAATGAACGAAGTTATTATTTATTTTTAAAAATTTCATTTTTTAATTTTACCGAAAAAATTATGAAAGGTCATCGTAGGATGACCCTAGGTTTTCGGCATAAAAAAATAATTATTCATCAGAAATATCAATAATATATTTTTTTTAATATTTTTATGATGTAAAATGAACGAATTTATTATTTATTTTTAAAAATTTCATTTTTTAATATTCCCGTAAAAATTATCAAAGGTCATCGTAGGATGACCCTAGGTTTTCGGCATAAACAAATAATTATTCATCAGAAATATCAATAATATATTTTTTTAATATTTTTATGATGTAAAATGAACGAATTTATTATTTATTTTTAAAAATTACATTTTTTAATTTTCCAGTAAAAATTATGAAAGGTCATCGTAGGATGACCCTAGGTTTTCGGCATAATAAAATAATTTTTAGTAAGAAATATCAATAATATATTTTTTTAATATTTTTATGATGTAAAATGAACGAATTTATTATTTATTTTTAAAAATTTCATTTTTTAAATTTACCGAAAAAATTATGAAAGGTCATCGTAGGATGACCCTAGGTTTTCGGCATAAAAAAATAATTATTCATCAGAAATATGAATAATATATTTTTTTAATATTATAATGATGTAAAATGAACGAATTTATTATTTATTTTTAAAAATTTCATTTTTTAATTTTCCAGTAAAAATTATGAAAGGTCATCGTAGGATGACCCTAGGTTTTCGGCATAAAAAAATAATTTTTAGTAAGAAATATCAATAATATATTTTTTTAATATTTTTATGATGTAAAATGAACGAATTTATTATTTATTTTTAAAAATTTCATTTTTTAATATTCCCGTAAAAATTATGAAAGGTCATCGTAGGATGACCCTAGGTTTTCGGCATAAAAAAATAATTATTCATCAGAAATATGAATAATATATTTTTTTAATATTTTTATGATGTAAAATGAACGAATTTATTATTTATTTTTAAAAATTTCATTTTTTAATTTTACCGAAAAAATTATGAAAGGTCATCGTAGGATGACCCTAGGTTTTCGGCATAAAAAAATAATTATTCATCAGAAATATCAATAATATATTTTTTTAATATTTTTATGATGTAAAATGAACGAATTTATTATTTATTTTTAAAAATTTCATTTTTTAATATTCCCGTAAAAATTATGAAAGGTCATCGTAGGATAACCCTAGGTTTTCGGCATAAAAAAATAATTATTCATCAGAAATATCAATAATATATTTTTTTAATATTTTTATGATGTAAAATGAACGAAGTTATTATTTATTTTTAAAAATTTCATTTTTTAATTTTACCGTAAAAATTATGAAAGGTCATCGTAGGATGACCCTAGGTTTTCGGCATAAAAAAATAATTATTCATCAGAAATATCAATAATATATTTTTTTAATATTTTTATGATGTAAAATGAACGAATTTATTATTTAATTTTTAAAAATTTCATTTTTTAATATTCCCGTAAAAATTATGAAAGGTCATCGTAGGATGACCCTAGGTTTTCGGCATAAAAAAATAATTATTCATCAGAAATATCAATAATATATTTTTTTAATATTATAATGATGTAAAATGAACGAATTTATTATTTATTTTTAAAAATTTCATTTTTTAATTTTACCGTAAAAATTATGAAAGGTCACCCTAGGTTTTCGGCATAAAAAAATAATTATTCATCAGAAATATGAATAATATATTTTTTTAATATTTTTATGATGTAAAGTGAACGAAGTTATTATTTATTTTTAAAAATTTCATTTTTTAATTTTACCGAAAAAATTATGAAAGGTCATCGTAGGATGACCCTAGGTTTTCGGCATAAAAAAATAATTTTTAGTAAGAAATATTTATAAATATATAATTTTTTTAATATTTTTATGATGTAAAATGAACGAATTTATTATTTATTTTTAAAAATTTCATTTTTTAAATTTACCGAAAAAATTATGAAAGGTCATCGTAGGATGACCCTACGTTTTCGGCATAAAAAAATAATTATTCATCAGAAATATGAATAATATATTTTTTTAATATTATAATGATGTAAAATGAACGAATTTATTATTTATTTTTAAAAATTTCATTTTTTAATTTTCCAGTAAAAATTATGAAAGGTCATCGTAGGATGACCCTAGGTTTTCGGCATAAAAAAATAATTTTTAGTAAGAAATATCAATAATATATTTTTTTAATATTTTTATGATGTAAAATGAACGAATTTATTATTTATTTTTAAAAATTTCATTTTTTAATATTCCCGTAAAAATTATGAAAGGTCATCGTAGGATGACCCTAGGTTTTCGGCATAAAAAAATAATTATTCATCAGAAATATGAATAATATATTTTTTTAATATTTTTATGATGTAAAATGAACGAATTTATTATTTATTTTTAAAAATTTCATTTTTTAATTTTACCGTAAAAATTATGAAAGGTCATCGTAGGATGACCCTAGGTTTTCGGCATAAAAAAATAATTATTCATCAGAAATATCAATAATATATTTTTTTAATATTTTTATGATGTAAAATGAACGAATTTATTATTTATTTTTAAAAATTTCATTTTTTAATATTCCCGTAAAAATTATGAAAGGTCATCGTAGGATGACCCTAGGTTTTCGGCATAAAAAAATAATTATTCATCAGAAATATCAATAATATATTTTTTTAATATTATAATGATGTAAAATGAACGAATTTATTATTTATTTTTAAAAATTTCATTTTTTAATTTTACCGTAAAAATTATGAAAGGTCACCCTAGGTTTTCGGCATAAAAAAATAATTATTCATCAGAAATATGAATAATATATTTTTTTAATATTTTTATGATGTAAAGTGAACGAAGTTATTATTTATTTTTAAAAATTTCATTTTTTAATTTTACCGAAAAAATTATGAAAGGTCATCGTAGGATGACCCTAGGTTTTCGGCATAAAAAAATAATTTTTAGTAAGAAATATCAATAATATATTTTTTTAATATTTTTATGATGTAAAATGAACGAATTTATTATTTATTTTTAAAAATTTCATTTTTTAAATTTACCGAAAAAATTATGAAAGGTCATCGTAGGATGACCCTACGTTTTCGGCATAAAAAAATAATTATTCATCAGAAATATGAATAATATATTTTTTTAATATTTTTATGATGTAAAATGAACGAAGTTATTATTTATTTTTAAAAATTTCATTTTTTAATATTCCCGTAAAAATTATCAAAGGTCATCGTAGGATGACCCTAGGTTTTCGGCATAAACAAATAATTATTCATCAGAAATATCAATAATATATTTTTTTAATATTTTTATGATGTAAAATGAACGAATTTATTATTTATTTTTAAAAATTACATTTTTTAATTTTCCAGTAAAAATTATGAAAGGTCATCGTAGGATGACCCTAGGTTTTCGGCATAATAAAATAATTTTTAGTAAGAAATATCAATAATATATTTTTTTAATATTTTTATGATGTAAAATGAACGAATTTATTATTTATTTTTAAAAATTTCATTTTTTAAATTTACCGAAAAAATTATGAAAGGTCATCGTAGGATGACCCTAGGTTTTCGGCATAAAAAAATAATTATTCATCAGAAATATGAATAATATATTTTTTTAATATTATAATGATGTAAAATGAACGAATTTATTATTTATTTTTAAAAATTTCATTTTTTAATTTTCCAGTAAAAATTATGAAAGGTCATCGTAGGATGACCCTAGGTTTTCGGCATAAAAAAATAATTTTTAGTAAGAAATATCAATAATATATTTTTTTAATATTTTTATGATGTAAAATGAACGAATTTATTATTTATTTTTAAAAATTTCATTTTTTAATATTCCCGTAAAAATTATGAAAGGTCATCGTAGGATGACCCTAGGTTTTCGGCATAAAAAAATAATTATTCATCAGAAATATGAATAATATATTTTTTTAATATTTTTATGATGTAAAATGAACGAATTTATTATTTATTTTTAAAAATTTCATTTTTTAATTTTACCGAAAAAATTATGAAAGGTCATCGTAGGATGACCCTAGGTTTTCGGCATAAAAAAATAATTATTCATCAGAAATATCAATAATATATTTTTTTAATATTATAATGATGTAAAATGAACGAATTTATTATTTATTTTTAATAATTTCATTTTTTAATTTTACCGTAAAAATTATGAAAGGTCATCGTAGGATGACCCTAGGTTTTCGGCATAAAAAAATAATTATTCATCAGAAATATGAATAATATATTTTTTTAATATTTTTATGATGTAAAATGAACGAAGTTATTATTTATTTTTAAAAATTTCATTTTTT